>VWYP01019126.1:0-125926 GCA_013400435.1 Pycnonotus jocosus
TTTTCTCAGATATTGAAAATCAGCTTTGGCTCTCTGGGCACAGCCTGGCCAGCTCCTGACCTTCTGCCTCAGCTTCCACTGCCTGTCAAAGCACTTCTCCCTGCCAGGGTGCCATCATTCCTGGTTCACTTTTCCAACAAGAACCTGTATACTTTCTTCCCTGGGCCCTAGGGTTTGGGAGAGACATCTTGCAAACAACCACAAAATGACATCATTACCTGCCTTCAGAGCTCCTCTTTTAATTATACTTTGCCGTAAGGGTTAAGAAAAAAATCCCCAACCTTTGACATAGTACATTATACAAATGTTTTATTATACAGAATAAATATAGTTGTTCATGATTTCTTTTATTTCCTGTATATTTTTTTATTTTTTGATTATAAGCTCCTTGGGGTATGAACTGCATTCAGGAGTTTGTTATTAGACAAAACCAAGGTACATCATTAGGATGAATTAAGGAGGGTAATAACTTTTTCATTCAACAGAAGTACAGGCCTAAATTTCCTGTTAGCTGGGTATTGTGAACTCTTTTAGGACCTGTGAATGTAGACATCAGTTTGCCTCATTCATTGGCTTTTTTTCTAGGGCAACAGAGCATGGGGTTAACTTTGGGAGACATGAGAGCACCTTATTTCAGTCAGCTTTATTTCAGCATAAAATCCAAGCTGCTTCTTCAACGCTGCACTTTTTGGAGAAGCCACTGGAGGGAAACCTCCACTACAAAACCAAACCCAGCTGCAATCTGCTCCTCTTGCAGCCTCATCCCTCCCTCCTGCTCCCTCTCAGATGGAAGATTCCAAACACAGTTGTTATTTTTTCTGTTGCAGATTATTCTGGTTTAAAATCAAAGAACTGACGTGACATAAAGTTATTGGTTCTATTGACAAAGGAGGAAAAGAAAGAAAGAAAAATGTTTGTGTCACTTTGGACCAGTGTTAAAGCTCACTTTAACAAAGGGGAAACAATGCTGGAATTCCTGCTCTGGCAAAGCCCTGCTTGCAGGGCACCTAGGCTGACACAAGAAAAGAATCCAAGACTGAGTGGTACAGCCACAGCTCGAGTCTGCAGCCACCAGACACATTTAGGCAACTAAATAATCTCTGATTGCCAGCTGCTCCTCGTGCTGCTGAGGGTTTTGTGAGTGATAGCCACAGCAAAGGTGAAATTATCTTATTCTGGGGCCCTGGAAGATGCAGAATTTCCCTTTTCCACACCAGGTCCACTCCTGCTATTGCAATCACAGTTTCTCTAATCAAAATGAAGTAGTATTTATGGCTATCTGCTACTTTTCCAGAAAAAAATAATAGTCATGAAGAAAGTGGCAATCTGGGCAAAATATGCCAAATGTGTCTAAAACATCTCTCTGTGTAAACACGATTCTATTTTTGTCTGAAACAGAAGGCAGGAAGCGTTTATGTTCCTGAGTACCTAAATTTATCTTGAAAAGAATATTTATTAAAGTCACCATAGAAACAGAAATTTGGAAGTATTAGACTTATTCCAGTTGTTGCAATTACTATTTCCTCCACAGCAGGATCTGTTATATTACAAATAATGAACAGTTCAAGATCTGTTATAATCTTATTCTAGACATTTTTGCTCTTTAATGGAAAAAACCCAACTTTTGTGGCACAAAAACTTCCCTTTCACATCCCTGCTTTAATTCACTGATCAAAAAGAGAAAAAAATCCTTTAAATATTTACTTGGAAGTAAAGATATAAGGAAGAAGTTTGCAGGTGCAGTGCACCATTTTTGGGCAGTATCCAGGAGTGTTTGTCAGATTTAAAAATGCTGTTTTATTTTCTGAGTGATAAGCAAGGATCATGACTGACTGTACACAGAACAAAGAATCTGCTCAGCCTGGTGGCCCAGTGCTCACTCTAAATTGTGTCATCAGTTGTCACAGCTGCTGCTTGCAAAGCCATTTTTAAAATGACCCCATCACTGGCTTGCAAAGACCATTTTTGTAGCTTGACTTCTTTAACCACAGCATGCCCCAGCTGACCCAGCCATGAGCTGCAGCCCACGCTCTGGCCATGCTCAGGACATTCCCCCTGGTTTTCCAAGGGAATTACACACCCCACGTTCCTGCTGGATTGCCTCACGCTGACCACAGCTGAGCCAATGAGCTCCATTCCAGAACTATTGATAAAGAAGCATCCTACAAATGCTAAACTCTGAAAATGCTGGTTCTGTGTGCTAAAAACCAACTTAAACCATGAAAAATGTTAAGTACAAAGCAGTCTCTGCTCTCATCCTTACTTTGTGCAGCCTGTCACACCAGCTCCTCAGTGCTCCAGAGGTCCATCGTTTCCAGGATGGATGACACAGATGTCCTATCATGGAAGCTTCACCTTTTCTCACTGGATGTATTTTCTAAAAGCGACAATGTAATCCTGTATGCACAGGTTATATTTATCACAGCTGGCTTAGGCAGCGACAGAATTAATTAGGAAGTGTCTCAAATGTCAGATCATTAAATGAAATTGTAAAAAGGTAAATTGTAGTCTTCAGCAAGCAGAGATCTCAGAAAATGATCCTTAAAACAAATTGCAATTGCTGTAAAATATTCATTTCTTTTTTACAATAGGGACAGTGTATATGGTTCCACATAAACACTATAACTTTCTAATTTGATGTGAAGGTCAGTATAGAGGTCGTGATGAGGAATTTCTTTTAGTCTCTGAGGAATGACTAAACACCGAACAAATATTTAATTTGCATTTTACATTACTATTGAATAGACTTTTCTTCTTCAAAAAATCCCTGTAGAGCTTATTTCGGTTCCTGTCAAAAATTTACAGGATTAAAATGGAAAAAACCAAGATATACAACAGCTAAAAGCTGACAAATTCTGCCTTTTTTACTATTTTAATAACAAAAAAGGTAATGTAATAGTCAAAAATGGGAGAACACAGCATATTTCTCTCTTTTTATCCTAACGTGCAAAATTTTCTAGCCTAAAATCAATATTTAGACTCAGTAGCAGAAATACATGTTAAAGGAAGAAACTCTTGTAATATAGGTTTGAAATCATGGATGTGAGGTCTGTTATTTAATGCACACTTCGATTCCAGGGACTAACAAGAGATTTCTGTATTAGGATGCCAATTCTCACCCACATTGCAAGAGGTAGCAAATTAAGACAGAAAACAGCATGTGGGGGACAACACATTATTTTCCTCCCTTCTCCCTCTTTGCTCCTCAAGTCAATCTGTTTGGACTGTGTCAGCTGTGGTGTCAGAGCAGTGTGTTAGGAAAAAAGGGATGCTTTGAAGGGGCAGCTTGTATTATATTAAATTTAAACGTAGCTCCTGTAAAGCAGAGGTCTGAAATATGGCAGGATTTATTAAAGGGGTTTTTTTTCTTCTTAAGATTGCCCCCACATCCAGAGCTTTTGAGTGGGCACCCATCTGCCTGGCCTCTGTGGCTCTTACACCTCCCACACTGATAACTGATAAGAGGGTCTTGAGATCGGCCACCCTCACGAGAATCCTTCCCTGGAATTTCAGCTCAATTGTATGGTTGCAGAGATGGTCTCTACCCCCTCCCCTCTGCAGAACACTTTGGACAGCCTGTTCCTGAACTTAGTCAGTGCTTGGAAAGTGAAGTCACTTAAGCGGAAGGCCTCCAGTATTTTTTCCCTATAAAACATTTTTGACAGCAATGTTGCTGATCCCTCCTCCAGTCCCAGAAGACTTTGGAAGAAGGGAGCCCTCAGCAGAAAAGTGAACACAGATAGCTGTGCTGCTGTCCCTGTCTCCTCTGCACAGTGCTGGAGAGGGGAGCTCTTTCCCATCTGTTTTCCCAGCCCTAAATTCAGTAAGTGAGAGATGAGCACGGCTTGGAGCACAGATGTGCCTCTCCACATCACTCCCTGGAGCTGTGCTGGAGATGGCAAGGAACAAAAGCAGCCAGTAGTGACACTTGCAGATATGAAGCAGGATAACTTTGAAATTCAGGTTTCAACACTGCCACTGTGACTCATCTTTGTTAAACTGTGTCAGCACATGGACCTGCGGGAGTAAGTCCAGAGGAGGGTGATGAAGATGATCAGAGGGCTAGAGCACCTCTCCCATGGACACAGGCTGAGACAGCGGGGGTTGTTCAGAAGGCTCCAGGGAGTCCTCAGAGCACCTTCCAGCTCCTAAAGGGGCTACAAGAGAGCTGGAGAGGGACTTCTGACAAGGACATGAAGTGATAGAACAAAGGGGAACAGCTTCAGACTAAGAGAGTAGGTTAAAATGAGGTATTAGGAAGAAATTCTTTACTGTGATGGTGATGAGGCACTGGCACAGGTTGCCCAGGAGAGTTGTGAATTCCCCATCTCTGGAAGTATTCATGGCTGGGTTGTAGGGGCCTTTGAGCAGCCTGGTCTGAGTGGAAGGTGGTCCAGCCCATGCTAAGGGCTTCAGAACTAGTTAGTATTTAGGGTCCTCTACAACTCAAACCATTCTATGCTCCTATGATATTGGTACCCACAGACATGGATGGCAGCCTCACCTAAGCTATGATACATCCACAACCTGCTGTAACAGAGAAAGTGATCCCATGTAGAACTTGGCAATTCTCCACGGCACCACCAGACTCACAGCACTCTGAGACTGGAAGAACAGCACAGTCAAAATGTCTGTGTCCCTAAAGGAACCCAAAAATGACTGACCATCAGTCTCTAATCCTCCACCAGTCCTGCAGAATTGCTTTCATCCAATCTTTCTTGTGTTCTTACCTGGTATCACATGGACTCCTTCATGCATGCTCCTCCTATTGAAAGCACGAGTCATGGTCATCTGTTAGGAGGGCACAGTGAATGTTACATGAGTGAATTCTTAGATTTTTTTTTTCTTTGTGAACTGTTAAAGTTGCTTCTGGAGGGTGTAAATGCCTCTTCTGACTGTTTCCACTCCTCTGTCTTCATTTTTGATGCTGAGGACATTCAAGAAGTACAGGTCAAGTTGCATGGGATGTAGAAGACAATGCACAAATCACAGACCTTCTGTTTCATTCATAAAGAAGTAATAGGAGATTTTGTTTTCTCTTAAATAAATCTTTTGATCAACAGGATGAGGATGGGCATTTTTTTAAAAGGAGACAGTAGTAATAATAAAAGGGTCTGCTTGCTTTTTGTTTCATATTATGCAATGATTTGCCTGAAAGGGATATCAATTATATTCGTATAAGAACATTTTTTCCTCACTGGTTTTTGCCCTGTGTGTTGCACAGATTAAGGGGAATTGATCTTTGCTGCCACAAGGAAATGGGAAAACAAACACGAGCTCAGTGGCTGTATAAGATGTGCTCGAGGGCCACAATTTGAGCCAAGAGGAACACTTTGTGGCTTAGACCATGCAGACAAGTCTATCAAATGTACAACGTGTCATATACAGATTTCTGTTTAGTGGACCTTTCTGTCCCAGCCTCCACATTTATCACTGTCTCCCTGACAGGAGCTCTGCCCTGTTATCCTGGCTTGTATGTCATTTATCAGTGTTAAGTACAACAAAAGAGTATCTCTTTAAACCCCCTTTACCCTTTCACATGCTTCTACCCTTGAATAATGATATCTGTCTCTGCAGCCACAAATATTCAATTTCATCCTTTCCTTTGTATTACGTTAGTTGCTCAAAAAATGATTAAATGGCATTAGTGCACTTTAAAATGAAAATTATTATATTATTGTTGGAGTCACTTGTAAGAGAAGAGATAAAAGCATTTGGGTGCTTTTGCCCTCTTTTTAGGCCTGTCAAGGCAAAAGGATTTTGTGTATACACACACACACATATATATATATATACACACACACATACAAAAAACCCCATCCACAAAGTCAAAATTTGCAATGCCAGTTCAGCCCAAATCACACAGCCTTAAGCCCAAAGCTGAATTTTCAGCTGTGGGTATAAATAGCTCTGCCCAAAGGAAAAAACATAAATTATGACATAAACACAGACATTAAAATAACATTAATGGTCTTTGAACATACTTTCACATATGACAACTGCATTTATTTTTTTCAAGAACAAAGGGGAAAGAGGTGAAAATGGGCCACAGAAACCTTACAAAGGCTACACAAAAAGTGTAGCAACACAGAAAACAGTTTCTAGAAGAGATGTTTTCAAGCAGCATTTCATGGCCATGCCTGCTGCCATGTTTTATAACAACAGACTGCCTTTATAGGAAGGTGGTAACATGCTGGGAATCATAAGCTTCATAGAATTTATGTTTAGCTACTGCCTTGCTAGACATTTTATAGAGATGTGTTAGCAACTCTATATAACAGGTATGGTTCAGGCTCAGGTTATTAATTATAGCTTGGAGATTCAATTTATAATCAATAAAAAACCCAAATGAATTGCCAGTTTGAAACTTTGCTTCTCATTTTCTCGTGTGTACCTATGCATAAATCATCCAGTTCTCACACCTCCTGCTCTATTTCCCAGACATATTTCTCAGTTCTCTTTCTGAAAGGCAGAAAACACCTCATCCTTCATGTTTTTCCCAGCTTCCTCATGCTCCTGCACTGGTTGGATGCATTTCCAGGCACTCCTCATCACTGCGTTGGATCCTTTCAGACACCACTTACAGGATGCTGGGACCTGCAGTCTTGGGCACAGCAGTGAAGGAATATCTGCAGGGGAGAGAGCACTGCATGGCACAGCTCCTGCAAAGTGATGGGATAGGAAGGGATGAAAGGATCCCTCTCACTGCTCCATATCTGGATCCTGAGACAGACATAACTTCTGCAACACGTGTCAAAGCCTCTGTGACAAAGAGGGGTATAATTGCTGTATGGTGAAAGTACCTGATGCTGAAGGAGTGCCCAGGAAAGGATTATTGGCTAAAAACAGGTCACCTGCTCCTGAAGCTGGTACAACAGCAGGAATACAAGGATACATGGAAATCGGGGAGAAATTTGGAAGGTAGGGTATCTCTAGGAGCTCTTGATTCCCAGGTCTGGTAGCTGAAAAGGCTCTTGGGGTGTCTGGAGGCTCGTTGCTATCCCTGAGCAGATTTGTCTTTTGTATTTGTATCTTTGTGACCATTTTCTTTCAATGCGGTAATTAAGAGACTGGCCATATATCCTGCTAATTGCCTTCTCTTGTTTTGCCAGTGAGTTTACTTGATCCCCTGCATACCCTGGTCCTAAACACACTTAGTTGAAAATCACTACACTTCTACTGTAGTAGAAATTTCTACCTACATTTCTACTGTGTAGAGGAGGCAGGTTATGGACCAGGTTTTCAGCTGAGGGCAAAAGAACCCTAACAGGCTTCCAAAGAGGACCATATAATGGTGTTTGCAGCACTTGTGTGCTGGCATGGAAGACTCTGGAGTCTGCTTTTCTTTGACAAGTTGCTATCACAAACTGGAGATCTGGGAGCAAGCCTCTCACAGGGGCTGCCAACTGGCACAATATATTTTCCAACTGGCAAGCAAGTCCCAACCCCTGACTGTCCCAGGAGCATCACTGGAGGGCAGTGAGTCAGTCTGAACCTCCTTTCTCTGGCTGCTCTGCAAAGACACCACCAAAAGACTCATTGTGGTGTGACCATCACAGGTGTGCAATGCTTCGGATGAGCTCCTCTCAGACAAAGCCTTACTCAAAGCCACTACAGCAGCAGTTTTCCCCAAATGGGATAAACTGAGTTAACAGCCACTTCCCAGTAGAACCAGTGCCTACTCCTTTCCCTTTCCCTCATCTCTGCTCTCTGATGCACACTCTTGTCATTAACCTTATGGTACGTATGTGGTTCTCTGAATCCCTCTGCAAATGGAGCTCATTCACTCAGAAAAATCCCATTTTTTGTTCCTTGGTTACCAAAAATTGCAAGAGACTGGACTGACAGGCAGCAGAAGACCATGAGAAGAGACTAAAGAGAATAGAGACTGTGCATAGGAGATATTGGGAGCAGTGTCTGAGTATAGGAAAAGGGGACAAGTCTGTTTTTAGGGCAGGAGTGAGCCATTAGACCAGCCCAGAAGATCATGACTCTTACCTTGATATATCCTTACCTTTCCTAGGAATCTCACTGCTGGTACAGCTGAAGGCAGCCTTCTCACAACTGCCCTGGGGCTGGTGGCTCACAGCTGCCACACAATCAGCTCATGACCTTTCAGTCATTTCCAATGATGAGCTCCCATCTTATATGAGCTATTTTTCAGGTGTTAGTTCCGAATGTATCAGTTAATATTTTGCACCTTGAATGAATTTTATCCTGTTTCCATTATTTCAGCCCAAAGTACCATGCAATCCCTCCTTGTACCACATATCAGTTCTTCTCTGTTGGGAGCACCTCCCAGCTTTGTGCCATCAACACACACCATCAAATGCCCCTGACATTTGTGCCAACTCAGTGTTTGCATTTAGGCTACGTTTTCCACAAACCACACAGTACTTCACCTACCCTGATGGAGCATGGCTTAACCCCATATTGTCACTTAGTGGAGCCTTTGGTGCTGAACACCCTCTTGGCAAGATTGTGTAACTCCCACTGAAATCTCAAGGGGTCCTGGCAGGGATGACAGTGTGTCAGGCCACTGTGCAGAACAGGCTGGAAAGTTTGGGATCAATAATTCTAAGTTGTGAAGAAAATGGTTTGAATACGCCTGTGTTTTTTTAGGATAAATTTTGTAGCTTTTTGTGGATCAATACAATGAACCCCTCCTCGCCCCNAAGGCAAAACAAAATTCTCTGCTCAGCTGTTTGGCTCACATTCATCTCCCTTTACTCCTATAGAAGTGACATTTTAATTAACTGTGTCAGGTGGATGTGTAACATCTCTGCTGAAAAGCCTGTATCTGCTCAGCTGTGTGTCATAGTTTCTATACCACCACGATCTACTAGAGGTCATGCTTTTGTGGCAGGAGTATCCAAATTCTAAACAAATACTTCCTAATACATAATCTGTCTAAGCTTTTCTTCTACTTGCACAAATGTATGGAAAGTAGTGATTTACATACACAATTTTTTCTAAAAGCAACCAAATAAAATTCTATAGCAGGATCAAAAATCAGTTCTTTGTGGGTAATAAACAGTTTTGCATGGGACTGGCTGAGTAAATGGTAGTGATTTTGTTCCTCGAGTGAGTGCTTTTAGCTATGAATACCTAAGTGTGCAAATGTAAACTGCTGCTTCTGCAAATATATGTGCAGCTCTGAGGTTCACTTTCTGTGAATGTTAATGGACACAGAATTCAATGACATGAATATTCAAAGAAAGTGAACACAAAAGCACCACCAGGGTGGTTGAAGCAAACAGATGTAAAAATGTAAGCCCAGAATCAAGGTTTCCCCTGCCTCACCAGTGTGAGTGCCTTCAACTTTGAGAGCTTTACAGTATTGACCAGACTCTGAATTTTTCAGGTAAATATAATGCAGTATAAGCCATGACACCCCACAGAGTCTTGCAAGGAACGCATCAGTTGTGTCAGGAAGTCTGATTTGGATCTGAAGCTTTCCTAGTCAACTGTCAGCTTAGACCTACACGAGAACGCCGTGGTGCAGGAAATACTTCTGCTGGGATGACAAGGATATGGTCAAAGAAGAGGATCACTAGCTTTATGAGAGTCCCTTGTCAACCAGGAGCCAGGGAAATGATATTTGTGACATTCTGTGAAAGGGAAGGGATGAAAGTGAGGAATTTTTTTATTATTTTACAAAATAACAATGTATGGTGGGGTTTAAATTGCAAGTGTGTGATTTTAACATCAGTGAACAGGAGGAAGAAACAAAGGAGGAATGGAAATCTATATATACATTTACACATGTACTTGAACATATATTCTCAATCTGTCACCTTCAGACGTGCCCACTTAGCTGCAGCTGTGAGTGGGAACCTCTGAAAGAGTCACTGAAGCAGGAGTGGGCACACAAATAGAGTAAAACTCCAGGTGGCTTGAGTGCTGCATTATGTTATTCAGGAACTTTCCTGATGCATTTTAATTTTACCCATAAAGAACTCACACACAGACGCAATCTACAGGGAAAGAACATTGGAGGTTATGAACGAAACCAGTTAAAATTAAAGAGAGGCAATTCAGACCTTTGGAAAAGTGAATGGCATTTTCCCAAGCACATCATGAGCACAGTCAGTGGGGGCACACCACACATCAGTAATGTGAGTAAATGGCAACTCCCCTGGGGAAACTGAAGGGAAACTGAGGCATGTAGATGACTGACTGGAACTGATTCTGCAAAGCACTTAAATATATGCTTCAAACACACACCATCCTCACTGATGGCAAATGCTGTTTTCCTGAACATAGTAACTGTTTGTCTCAAATCCTTTCTCCTTAAAAGAGGGATGATGTGATGGCTGTGCTTAGAATCATTCTATGGTTAGAAGTGTGCATCAGTTTAGTTTGGTGAGAAAAAGCTACATATGTGGCTGAAGGCCAGAGCAGGAGAGGATCAGAGATGGGCTTGAGACAGAAGTATTGTCGAGAATATCAGGCACAACCATCACTGGGGTTTGATGGCAGTAGGAAGTGAGAAAGAGCAAGCACTGAGACTGGAGGTGACAGATGAAATACAAAAGTATGTAAGAAGCCTCAGGAAGGTGCACTGTTGAATCTGTGCTGCTGTTGCAATGGAAATTAAATGCAGCGTGCTTACTCACCATGCAGAGTACACAGGAACCAGCCTGGAGCTTCCTAGATAGCCTTGTACTGCATCAGCAGAAGTGAGGGATACTGTGGAAAGGCTCATCTCCCCTCACTTACTTTGTAAGATGGGCAAGACTTGGGAGGGCAGAAATCAGCACATTTCTTTTCAGTATATTTCATTTTAATTCTGTTCTTAAACACTAAGACAGACCTGTGCAGTGATTCATGCAAGCTCTATGCTCAGAATCTTCATTTCTTCATGACACCTTCATTGGCCCACCGTTATAAGTTGTTTCTTTAATAGCTATGGAGGAATACGGATTATATTTATTTAGCTAATAGGAAGGGTTTGGGTTGTGTAGTCAATCTAGTAGGTCTTGAAGCCTGTTCTAGCAGCTTGACAGCTGACAATAGACCCTCGATAATCAAATCTAAATTAATTTTCAAGAAAATAAATGAAATGCTACCTTTCATTATTCTATCTTATTGGCACCATGTCACTGCTATTTTACTGATACTGCTCCAGAAAAATGAGATCTGATAAAAATTTGCATTTCAGTTTACATTATTTATCAGAATTTTAGTTTAGACTTCATAAATGTGTCATAATGATAATAAATGCAACTCTCTGCACAGTTGCATGAAGACCTACCAAAACTGCAGCAGACACCATCACTTATTCTCTGTGTGGTTCCAACACAGAATAACTCCCTCTCTACTCCACCCGGTGTCAGCACCTCCTGCCTCCTCTGGAAATGCCACCAAATAATTTGGAGAGCGTATAAAGACGACTGAAACCAATTTAATCAAAAGGATTGTGCACACTGATATATGGGGAGATCTGCTGTGGTAACTTATGGAATATTATGGGAAAGGCTGGTGCTGCCTGAGTGCTTTTCCTTTTCTCTTCAATGAGGTGATCTGGTGAAAGAGCAGAATTTGAGTAGGTTGCAACCTCCCTAACTGGAGTAATTTAGGAAGCAGGCACATAGTCTACACCAGCCACGTGGGGTCCCTCTACATTCAGTGAAGAGGAGAAACACCTTCATCCCTCTTATTGTGGCCTCTCAGAGCTCATGCTGAGCAGCCACTGTGATTTCGGACAATCCTTCCTCAGGAAGACTTAATTTTCTTGGCTGGGGTTTGCCAAAAATGCTGCCTTAAAATAAAAAATCTGTTTGAGTGTATTTTTCACAAAACCCCATGTTCTTTGAAATTTTTCTGATCCCTCACTTTGAACAGTATCCAAACTGAAATAAAACCTAAGCAATATCTAGTTGCTAGTTTTCTTTTTCCATATTCCAATACTCTCTGCCTTGTCTCCATTTTTCTCTTTATTTTCCTTTGCTTTTCTAGTGGAAAGAAAATAGAACAGAAAACACATAGGGTGGGAGAATGATTAAGCCTATTTAAAGAACCTGTTAAAGGCTTTCTAAACATACAGCCAGCGATCTGCTCAGGATTCCCAGGGCAAGTATGACTTCACCACAGGATATTCTCTGCAGACCTGTATGGGATTAAGTGAGCAGGGCTACCTCTTCACTTTCTCCTCAGCCATTAGCTTGCAGCAATCTGCTCTCCACACTCTCAGGTTGCTCAGAGTTGAAGGGACACGAGAGAATTTACAGTAATGGCTCATTTCTGCCAGGTCTGTGCCCTGGTAGCAGATAGTCCCTCCTTCCATCAACCTGGTGGCTCAAAGCAGGCAGGATGCTGCAAGTCAAACAGAGCAGCCTGGTTGATTATTCTGCAAATATTTTGCTTCTTCAAATTTGCTTACATACCAAAATATGGGTTTAGCTGATAAAAGCCAACACCTCCATCAGAGTTCATTACAATCTATCAGGCAAATAGTCAGTAATTTCCAAATTAGTCCATGGACTACAATACATTCAAGTCATCTTCATAATCTCTCTTGTAAAAAAGGCCCACCGTTATAAGAATTACCTAAACATGGATTTACCAGACAGATAGCTTGCAATGTAAATGACTTGTGTTTGGATAGGTAGAATGCATATCAAAATGCATGCTCAAATGAGAGACCGTATTGACTCTCTCTGAGTTGTTATGGTCTATTAGATAAATATTATCTTGGTTCAGGATAGTGGTAGTTTTCTATATGCACAGTTTCCTGATAAGCCATATGGACTCTCAGATAAAATTGTGCCTTCAGATTTCAAAAGTGATATGGCTGAATAGCTGTAATGAGTACGAGGAGGCTCCTGTTAACCAATTAATCAGAACGTGTCACTGAATGAGCCCTCCCTGTTTTGTGTTAGGATGTGTTACAATACCCACCCAGCAGACATGCACTGCTCAGTGGTATTTTGGCAAAAAACACATGCCAGGGGCATGGCAGCCAATCCCTGTACAAGAATGGTTGTTGTATTAGTATCCCTGCACTTCTGTGGTTCCAGTCATCTCATTATTTTTCATCCTGTTCACACAAATTCACACAGACTTACAACCACTACTCATCAATATTAATAAAAAGAATTTTAATGGTGTCAAAGACATGGATTTCCATCACCCATTGCTTTTTCTCACTTAATGATAATGTACTAAACACATTTTTTCATCATCAGTGGCAAAAACTCAGTGTATTTACATTTCATCTACATGGAATGTGAGCTCCAGAGATGCCTGCACAACCTGTAGTATTCACATGAACTAAACAAGCCTGAGACGCAAACCAAGAGAAAAACCATTTTCTGAAGCCAGATGCTTTGTAGGTGACATCCCAAGCAACTTCTCCCTCCTTAATAAACATGAGGATTTGTTCAGTGCATTTGTACACCACACTGATGTGGAAAATTATATGGTGAATTCCAGTTTATTTCAAGTGACTGAGTTTCTTAGAGCTGACTGGTTTTTTCCTTCTGGCTACACCTTGCAAAAGAGGTCTCTTGCTACCACATAAAAAACTGTGACTTCAAGAGGACAAAAAGGACATTATTTCTGGATAAATTAAATTTTGTTCAGCTTTTCCTCATCATTATGGAGTAAATTTTCTCCTGAAGAGCAACACAAAGATGTGCCTATACAGCATGGTTCAGCATTATGCAGAGATAACTGAGGCAACCTTAGGGTACCACAGGCCTTATAAATGAGTTCTGGTGTGCTTTCCCACAGCTGTGTCTCAGACTAGGCAGCACACCAATGCACAAGTACCTGGTAAATAGTTTTTTAAAGAGTTATAAAATGGTCTCCCAGCAGAAGAAGTGCCACATGGCTGCTCTGCTGGATGCTCCCAGATGGCTGCAGAGGGTGAGTTTCACTTTGGGAAAGGGATGGTCCAGATACAGGCAGGGCCATGAGTGCCATGACATTATTCCTCACAAATGAGTTAAGTAACTTTTGGTTTAGACCATTGCTTATTTTACCTGCAGACCTCAAAAGCTAAGGCAGAAGACAGCATATTATAAAAGTAATTTTAACAGGTGAGAAATGTAACTTCATTTGGTCCTCTGTTGCGTGGCTTCCTTGTTATCTTAATAGTATTTAAAAGTAGCTCTGCTTTGAATGGCTAAATTCATTCTCTGAAGCATGCTGCTGAAATGTAAACATCATACAACTTTGATTTTCTCTGAATAGAGAACACATGCTGTTCCTGCAAAGCACGTACAAGATTGCCACACTTTTAGAAACCAAATGTTAATTATGACTGGGGATTGGAGGACACAATAAGCTTTTGTCCATTCATTGTGGCCAAAGATAATTTCCAAGCCTCTACAAAAAAAATGTATTTTGCAGGTCTGTTTGGATTCTTGTATTTTATTAGGAGAGAAGCACTTCCAGCCCCTAGTCCTGGCAGAGGAAGCAGTGGCTGCAGGCTCTGTCTAATGCTCTTGCCTTCCTTTGCAAAGAGGACATCAGCATCTTGCCTGTGCTCATGTTCACAGCCATCCTCTCATGAAGGAGTGTTAAGATTTTCAGCTTTAAACAGCTCTGCTGTGCTGTAAACCTGCTGTTGAAGCCTTTATAGGCCAAGTTACACAATGATGTTTTTCTTTCTGTGTACATTAGTTTGTATGTCAAACTTGCAATGTGAAAATAACACCATTGTAAGCCTGAAGCATTAAGATGTGTCAAAAGAAAACCAACTGCAATCAGTTGCTCCCAAAAATTTCACCACAGGCAAATGAAGATGTGGCCTGGGTTTCCACTAAAACATGTAACTTACCCAACTGAAGTTGCACACTTTGTAGAAGTTTTGAATTCCCTTTGCTTTTCCAGGCTTTAATAGTTTATGCAGCTTATTTTAGCAATGAAAGAAAAAAAATGTGGGAAAGAGCATTGAGTATTTCAAAATTTTGTTTGTGCACCCTGTGTTTCAGTGCACCTTTGGCACTGCCAGCCTCTGAAGCCAGCAGACCACTCTGTGGCTGGCCCTTCTGAGGGCAGCCCTCCCTTCCATTCTCTAAGGAACTCTGCTCTCAGGAGATTTCCAGCACAGCTCTGTTCAAAAGGCTCAGATAGGCTTGAATAAACATCTGACCTTTTTGAGGAAGAAAATGTAAACTTCCCTCCCCTCCCACCCAAGCTGGGATTCTTTTAGGTTCTTTTCTACTATTTGTCTTTTTTTATCAAGCTAAGAAAATATGTTTGACCCTATATAAGAACAGAAGATTTTAACACTTGAAGAAGTTTTCAGCTATAATGGAAAACAAGTGAAGAGTTCAAAATTGTGAATAAATATAAAGTTTGTGGGAAGGAGATTTTTAAGTTTTTTATACTGGGAAGAGTAAAAAGAATAAATAAACCCCCAGGTACACAGCACATGATGAGCCCCATTCCCAGCTCTGGGTGACAACTGTGCTTGTAATTTATATTGCAGGTTTTGTGGAAAAAGTGCAGAATGGTGTGGCTTGATCAGCCAGGATTTCATGTTTTTATTTTACCAGAGCACTGCTATTTTCAGTGAATTTTAATGTGTGCCATCAAACCTCAAAAGTAACAAGCAGATGTTGGTTTTCTTTTTTATTAAATGCATACCTTTTCTCTTGCTTTTTTCACTGAACACTTCATGTCCTCCTCCAAATTGTTCTAGGTTCAACCTCCAAGAGAGTAGTGAGGGAAAATCAGGCCATTTAAAAATAAAATAGATTACTTCTGCACAGCTTTCTTTAATCAAAACCATTATAACTGAAGGCTCAGAGCCTTGATTACACCTCTTCAGAGGGCACCCCTTGATTTTTGCACGACATCTCTGATTATTTTATTTTCTTATTTATTTATTTATCAGCTTTTACTTTCGGCATTGATTTCTAGGTCACCGAGTTGAGGCTTTTTCTTGCTTTAAATGGACTTGCTTGTTTCTCAGTGGCAGGTTATTTTTCTTACAGGGGCTCTGAAGTAAACATGCCTCTTTTTCAGAAGACGACAGAAATTCCCGTGATCACATATTCCTGGAGTTCTTTCTCTTTTGCCTTCCCCTAGCCCCTGTGGTGAGCAAGATTGGACCAAGAGTCATTCCTCCCGACCTCTCCCGAGCCCCTGCAGAGCTAAGGGCCAAAAGGTCATTTTCTCAGGTTCCCTCTGGAGGGAGAATCCAAAGGTCATTCCCTCCCTCCCCAACTTACCCCAAGTGCATCTGAGAGACATTTAAAACTCCTTTGAAGAGGGAGTGGAGAGACCGAGTCCATGTGCTTTACCTACTGCCCCTCAACAGCCAGGAGATATGAACCAGGGCTGCACATGAAATGTTTATCATAGAATCCCAAAACTGTTTAGATTGGAAAAGACCTTTACACCATCAAGTCCACCCATTTGCCCAGCGCTGCCAAGTCTACCACTAAACCATGTCCTTAAGTGCCACACCTACATGTCTTATAAATACCTACAGGGATGATGACTCCACTACATCCCTGGGCAGCCTGTGCCAATGCTGAATAACCCTTTCATTGAAGAAACCTTTTCCTAATCCTCAATCTAAACCTCCCCTAGCACAATTTAGACAATTTCCTCTTGTCCTACCACTTTTTACTTGGGAGGAGAGACTGACCCCTCTCTGGCTACATCCTCTCCTGTTGTAGGGAGTGATAAGGCCCCCCTTTCCTTCAGGTTGAACATCCCCAGCTGCCCCTCATAGGACCTTGATGCTCAAACCTACCCAGGCCTGGCCTTGGGTTCAAAGTTTGGCACTGAACTTCAGCACAGATGGGCAGATACTGATCACAGCTGTGACATGGGCCAAACCATTTCTGCTTCCTTTTCCCCAAATCAGCCTATTCCTTTTCATAGTCCCCAGAATCCTTCTTGTCCTCCCAGATCTGGGTTTCACTTGGAATTAACCAGATACCATTGGAGAGTTGTGTTAAACAGCTCTGAACATTCTGATGCTCCCGGTTCTTGGGAATGAGGCCGCAGGGATCATTTTATGAGTCCCCTTAGAAAACAACCCCCGATAGACTCCCACAGCCTCAGCTAGAGCTCCTGCTGGTGCTGCCTGCTGCCCTGTCGTCCGTGAACCCTGTGGACCAGTTTTGGATTTCCCAAGACAGAAGTAAATAGTTAAGGCTAGCTCCTCTATACTTCCTCCTCATTCCTTTCAAGGAAAAAGTCTCTTCATTGCTTGCTCTTTGAATGATGAAGTAAAAGCGAGCGATTTCTCATCGTTAAATTCTTTGAGCTGCCTGAGGAAGGAAGGAAGAGAAGAGCAACACTTATTTCACAAGGTCCCCTGCAGAAGAGGGGCACCAAGGGTCACTTCCTCTCAATCTGTCCCCTCCGAAGGAGAGCAGTCAGGCTGTGTCAATGCCATGGTCCCTTTGTGGCGGGTAGGCAGCTGGAGGTCATCCTGTGCCCCAGCCCCGCTCTCGCTGGGACGCACACACGCTGCTGAGCCCCGGTTTTCTCTCGCACAGAGGGGGCAGGGGAGATTAGTTCTTTTTTCCTCTCTCTGCTTTGTGTAGAGGGAACTCACAAGTCACTACCTGGGCCCCTTTCGGAAAGAGACAAAAGCAAAAGGGCAGTCCCTAGGGTTTTTTTTTCCTGGGGATTTTCCAGGCTGCTGGGACACAGTAGAATTAGCTGAGCAGAGCTTTAAAATCCAAATAAAAGTGAAATGCTGAAGTACAGGTTTCGAGCCACTTGGAGGTTTTGGCAACTCTCAGTGCAGTTGCAAATCCACAGCAAATCCACTGACCTCTCTCTACACATCAACCCGAAATTTGAGGAAAACACTGAGCTTCCATGAAATACTTTAAGATAGCAAGAATCATGTGAAATACACTGGAAAATTCAGGTTCTGTGTTGTCAGACAGGAAACAATTAAAAAACCCACCTATCCTGCTTGTTGTTTGGGGTTTGAATTGTTGCAGGTGGGTCCTTTGGAGCCTGATCTCAATCTTTTGAAATAACTCAGGTATTCTGGCTGAATTTCATGGGCTTTGGGTCAGGCCATGACTGGGCTTCTGTCCTTACATCAGTCTCTGGGCAGACCTTTAAGGAGCTAATGTGGAATTTAGAGTCAAGAACTACCTTGTACAGTTATCTTCTGTTCTTTCAAGTCTTTGGGTCAAATTTTGTTCAGTCAGGGGCTTGCAGATCCCACTGAATTCAATGAGCAAGATTTGCTAACACCAAAGCAGACCCCAGGGAAATAAGCACTGTTTAGCCGCTTACTTTGGAACAAGAGTTTGGACCTAAGATGTAACTGGTAAATATTTTTATCTTGTTAAGGTATCCTACAATTTCAGCCTTCACTATTTTAAATGACATGAACAGCAAACTGCTCAAAAGAGATGTGCAGACTCTCTACATACTCCTGAGACAAAAGTAGACAAAATAATTTTCCACTTGTTGAGTAGAGAAAGAAATTCAGCAGCCTGCGTTAACATATGCCCAGAACCTCCATGTGAACTCACTGGCAAGATTCAAAACTTCTTTTGAAGCACTCCGAGACCATTTACAGGAGAAGAAATTGTAGTCAAGACTCCCTTCCCTTCCCTTCCCTTCCCTTCCCTTCCCTTCCCAAACCTTCCCAAACCTTCNGACCATTTACAGGAGAAGAAATTGTAGTCAAGACTCCCTTCCCTCCATCCGTCATCTCTTCAGGCACCCCTGGCCTTGGGACTGCAGCCTGCACATCAGAATCTGCACTGAAATAATTCAGGACTTTCCCTTCCAGCTCTTGAGATTACACAGAGTTTCTATAGGAGCAGTAGCACTTAAACGTGGAACAACACAGTTTTTATGGCCCAGGTGAAATATATCTCTGTGATGCTGCAAGGTGTGAGCAGTAAATGGTTACAGAATGCTTCCAGCTCCCCATCTAAGTGTGCAATATTGTTACTCCACAGCATCTCACCACTGTGAAGCTCAGCACTGATGTTGTCATTCAGTGCATTAGAAAACCCCCTTACAAATGAAGATTTTAGTCTTTGCACATGAAGTGACAGATTATTCCACACACTGTGTTGCAGTGACACAGGTAGGGGTCCTCTGCCAGCACTGAGCCTTCCTCCCCACACACGGAGTCATTCAAGGATGTGAGGGGGGACAGAGTCCTCTCTCCTGCACAGACTCACTGGGCTCATTCAAGCGTGAGCTCCTATTTCCACCTGTGCCTGTGGATCCATGTCTTTGCCTTGGAGCATTCCACACTTCAAATGGAGCATGTGAAGATTCTTTATTAATTGTGATGGTTTCGTTATTGCCACAGCGCTGTTTGTTAAGAATAATACAATGAATTTCACTCATTGCAGTATCCTTTCCTTCTCTCCCTCCCTAAATGCAAATACAAATCCACTTAAAAAGCAAAGATCTTTTGACTTCTAACAGAAACTTTTATCCACATAAGAGGATAAGAAATTCATTAGCTTAAGTTGTGTGATTGTAACAGCTCATTAGAGAGCACTGTGCCTTTCACAGTGAGCATGCCTCCAGTCTTACGTGGAATCTGTCAAAGTTAAGGATAAAGGTATGGGACAACTTCACCATCTTGGAAGGCAATTTCTGATTTTTAACTATGCAGACCACAGGGTTCATTAAATGATTTTAATGAACAGTCACAGGCCTGATGTTCAAATCTTCATTTGTCTCTAATTGCAATGAAAATATGAAATTGCTAAATTGATCGTTCTTGACAAGAGAAAAAAATTACAGTCATTAATTATGTTTTCAGACTTAGTTGTTGGGGTTTTTTAAAAGTAAAATAAATATTTTGATCTCATGTTTGTCTGCTGCAAAATACTGCTGTGAAAATCGTAACACAGCTTCTCTTCAAACAAGGGGGAAGCTGCCACTTCTGAACAGAAAACATAGTAATTAGTCGTACTAATTTGTTGAAAGAAAGGAAAGATAAAGAAGAGTTCTCAGCCATTTATCAGATCAAAAAAGTTCGTGATACAGTATTTTTTTTTCATCTGTGGAGTCTCAGAAGGCATGGCCTTGAAAAGGCAGGTAGTTTGAAACATTTTATAAAATATATGAGGGGAGATTGGAATGTATTTTTCAATCTTCCCCTGGCAGCCTTCACAGCTTTATTCAATTTATGCATCATCTCTTGAAGTTCAATACGGGGCACTGGGTCCCAAAATGTACTTTGAAGCATCCATAGCAAATCTTCTGATCTCTGCTCTCACTATCTGAGCAACATATGCATTAGAGTGGAATTTGGGATCAGCTTTTAGGTTGAGGGGTGAAGCGCTTACTTAGATAACCCACAGTATCTCAGCTTCAAGTGCAATGTTCAGGTTTGGATAAATGATTGCTTTTCATTTTCCCCGAAGATAAAAGATACAGTTTTATACTAGGATTTACAGACCTCTGTACCCACATGGACATCAAGTATTTCTTTTAAAATGTATGTTAAATACAAATATTTCAAAAGCAGCTATTTTCTTATGCCATTCTGAGAAAAAATGATACTTTACAGAACATGATGGTTGCAGTAAGCTACCATCATGTGCCTTTTAGTGATCAACAAGATTTTCTGCCTTTGCTGCTCTCATTTATCTGAACAAAGCTCAAACCTTTTCCTCCCCCTCAAAGAAGGGAAATTACACATTTTTGCATGTGTAGCAGTACTACAAGAGTTAACAAAACTCCACAAAGGAATTGCATGTGGTGAGGCTCCACGCTTTCAGCATTTTTTATTTCCAGGTGCAACTTCTACTACGGCAAATTTTGGGGTTGTTTCCGCCACTATTCTGTCACTTGGATTTTTGCTTTGTTCTCCCGTATGTCACCCGAGAGCAAAGACTGTGTCGTGTGATAAGACAAGCCATGGGCTTGGAAGGGCAAAGCCACAACGCAATGATTATTGCTGGAGGGTGCAGTGGAGGGAAAAATAATCTGATTTTTAAGCTGATTCGCTAAAAGTGATGTGTCATTTATGGAGAAGTACAGCATGCTCTCGAGGAGCATTTCTACTTCACGAAGACCAAACAAAAAAATCCTTTTTTCCCAAATTACACAGCGGTTTGCGCTTAAGAATCTCTGTAAGTAAAAAAGAGGGAGAAATTTACAGAGGTTTTGTGCTTTTCCCTCTGAGAAATCGTCAAGGCGAAGGTGCTTTAAAACATATTTTAAAAAATCCTAAAATTAAACAAACGAGCAGATAAATAATCCGCTTCCTACTGCTAAATCCCCTCAAGTTTCTCTCAGTTTTACACAAGGCTCACAGTTAAGGATTTTACGGACACACATCCCAAACCACGCAATCCCCCCAGAACCCGCCCCGCGGCCGCCGCCCGCCCTCCTTTTGTGTCGCGCCTCCTGATTGGCCCGGCGGCTGCTGTAAGGCGCACGCGGATTGGCCGGACGGTGCGCGCTGTTGCCATGGCTCTGTTGCTAGGGAGGCTCTGCCGTCTCCAGGCCCTGCAGGAAACATGTAATGAATTATGGATGCTTGGTTTGCTCAAAGACGGCCTGATCTGTAATGCAGATGAGCTGCCAGGCCTCCCCCCACTCCACCTCCTCCACCCC
Source organism: Pycnonotus jocosus (assembly GCA_013400435.1). NCBI lineage: Eukaryota > Metazoa > Chordata > Aves > Passeriformes > Pycnonotidae > Pycnonotus > Pycnonotus jocosus. The sequence continues at coordinate 21,538 of VWYP01019126.1, forward strand.
CTTTTTCTTCTAGGTTCTTGAAAAAAAAAAACCCACTTAAAAAAAAAAACCCCAACAAAAAAAAACAGCGGGGAGGGGGGAAAAAAGAAAATCAGTTTTAAATCAGAATCTGCCTTTTGCGCGTCCCCCGCCGCAGCAGTGGCTCCTGAAGCCGATGACAATTCTCATGCAAAGGCAGGGCCAGAGGTCACTATCTGTTATTTGTTCAGGAAAAGCTTGTAGGATTTTTCACTGAACTCCGTGACCTGCTGGGGTATTATTTCCCCCTCCCTCTTTGATTCGGAGTCAAAATAGGATACAAACACCAGAAATGGTATTTTCTAACAGTTGGAGAGGAAATTGTCCCCTTGGTGGGTGAGGAACGCAGCAGCCAGGCCGGCTTTCCAAGCCTCCTAAAAGATATCTTTGCCCAGACATGACCCAAGACCTTCCATTGGCGTGGCTGACGCGGCTCAGGCTCTGGAAATGGTGCCAGAAGCCTTTGGCTGTGGAGATGTTCCCTGCGAGTGCCACAGCTGTAACATGCCTGCTTCACTTCTCCGCAAAACTGGATCTTGTTCCCCACAGATCGCTCCCCAGCTGGAAACCTCCCCCACCGCTTGAACAAAGCCTCTGGTGCTTCATACCTGAATACACAGGTTGCTACAATTCATTTAATTCCCCTAATCTTCTTCGAATAAGAAGTAGAGTGGATGTTATGCTACAGAAATGATATTATTTTCCTATACCTAATGAATACTGGTGTCAGAAGAGACACCTCTCTTGTGCTCATGCAGAGTTTAGTCTTGGTTGGGGTTTTTTTTGTCAAACTAGTGACAAATTGTTTCAATCCTTTCTGTGTCAAGCCTCCATGGACAAATGTGACTTGAAAAGTTCTTAATTCTAGCAAAAATAATGAATCTGATCCTTGTTTGGAATCAGATGGTGTAATTTTGGCCAGACTTAGCTGAGAGTGGGCACCCTTAGCTGTCCAAGTACTGACATCAGCAGAGATCTCTGTACCTTGAAGGTTCATCACTGTTGTGAGAGATGAGATATCCCTGCTCCTCCTCAAAGCCCTGTTTTTCAGAGAATTCTACACTAAACAGTTCAGTCAGGAAAGGAAATTACTGAGCAATTAGATGAATTTCTACATATTTTGTATTGTGGAATTTTATGTCTTTTTCACCTCAGATCCCGACCAGTTCATGGTTCTTCCTCTGGGAGAAATAAATACTTGAGTAAGAGCTCTGAGATGAAGATGAAATATATCTGACCCTCCTGTGATTCAGAGTAGAATGATGCCTTGTTTCTAGGATTGTTAAACAAAATGTTCTGTTGTGTAAATCCAAAGAACACTTAAAAAATAAGAAAGTCTGTGAAACACTGCATACAGGAGAAGAAAACACTTATGCTGAGCTCTGGCCATCAGACAGTGCCTAAGTGCTTCAGCTGCAATGGTCTTTATGTTTTATTATTTTCTATTATTAAAATGTTTTCTATTGAAGAAAATGATCAGCGCAAAACTGTATTGTCTATCCCATACATTTTTAAGAGCTTTCATCAAATTCCATTTTAAAAATTACAGGCTATAGAATTAGAGAACCCACAGTGCTTAAAGTTGAGAAATGTCTGAGATATGTTTAGCTAAAAACATAGTATTAAAATTTGTATATATGGAAGTATTGATTTTTTTTTTGTGGCAGTGATTCCCTGCACCATACATTCAAACAAAAGATATGTTAACAATTTATACTTGCAGGAAATGTAGATCATATTTTTGTGAACCAAATTATTGTGGCTTACACTTTTCATTTATTGGTCTTCATTTTTGTATAAAATACTTTGTGTCTAAGGCATTGGATGTTGCTTATTCCCACACCTATACAAATACACACTGCACATACCATGAGATTTGGGATAGCTTTAATAGTCAGCAGAGAGGCAGCAAATGACTTCTTAAGCACATAAGCAATTTAAACAAATCCATATTTCCAGTGCTTTAAATGGCCTTAGCATCTCTCCCACGCTTTCTATTGAGCAATCACAAGAAATTCAACCAGCAGAAGCCAAGTTTTCTGTAAGTCTGCTGTCAGGTTGTGGAAAGCTCTTGTATTGATGTCTGCAGCACACCTTTTGCCTTCATGCATTGGTCCAAACTGCACCAAAATAATGCTTGAACCTTCAGGGCAAAGAGATCTCAATTCCAGCAAGCCTTGCATCTTCCCCAGGACATTTTGTAGGCAGCTCCTCAGGAGGAACCTTGCTGAGTTCTCCTGATTAAGATTTTATAATTCCCTTTGCTGTGTTTGTGCACTGAGGGGTGAAGGAGGGGCTGGAAGCCTTTGGGGTATGGACCTAACAACCTGACTCAAATGGACACAATACATACTGGACAATAGTTTAAGTGTGAGAAGGTCTGGAGTCACCAACAGGGAGAAAAATGATGCAGGAAGCTTTCACAAAAGAAGCAGCTCTTAAGGAAAGAGCTGAATGGGGAAAGGGAACATTTTGGTGCATGATGAGCAGGAGGTTGGTGTGTGACCAGGGTGGAGCAGGAGGGAATCTTTAGAAAGCAAAAGCAGCTAGGAGAAACAAAGGAAAGCCAGTAAACTGTATTTTTTTCCCGACTTAATTTCTGTGGCATCAGATTGAAAAAATCTATTTTCATGGAAAATAACAAAGTTATATTTCCCCCCAGATTTTTAATGTTATTGTTTCAGTGGAAGTTTCTTTCTTTTAGAAACAAGGGGCTTCTTTCAATTTACTTTAAAAAATGCAAACTTTCTAATGCTCTTTTTCTATTAGGACTGCATAAACAAAAAAATCTTTGCATTTTTAACAATAATAGTTTCAAAATAGTGCTTTAGCACAAACATATTCTTCTAAAAGATCCTTCTGTAATTGAAAACATTTTTTTTCTGAAGTAATTTCAACCAGTTTATGCTATCAGTAATCTTCATAGAGTTTACATTAATCCACAAACATTGTATAGTGTGATGAAGTTGATGAGAATCAACAAAGGATAAAGTAGAGTATTGCAGCCCAGATAAAGAAACCCTCTGTTTAATGCCAGCTGCTCAGGAAATGTCAAAAGTAAAGTGAGTTTCAGGTCAAGGGCACTGGGAACAGTCTGTTAGCAAACCCTAAGACAGGCAGCTCTTGTTATTAGTATGAACAAGGATATGGTGAGTTCTTTTTAATCTATCTCTGGCCCTCCTTCTGGCTTCCCAGACATGAATTCATCCCATTTGGGCTCACCTCTGTGGGATTGCTGGGAGTTTTTCAAAACATGCCCTCTTTGCTCTCTCTAATGTTCCCCATCAGGTTTGCTAAAGGCCAGGATTTCAGTGAAAATCCTGCTCCTAGGAGACCTGTGGGCTCACTGCCAGACCTTGAAAGTGAACAAAATTGTGGGCAACTGCTCTTTTTTCCCCACTTGTCTTGACAGCAAGGATTTTCTTCACCCCTTGTTTTTTTGCCGTGTACCTGTGTGTGTGCCGTGTTTATCACCACTTAAGGGAGTTTTACCTCTTGATACAACACTAAGTTGACAGGCAGAACATCTGAGGAAATAGGACCAAAGTGTGGGCAGGGTAATAACTGAATGAATCTCTCTATTGGTAGCCTTTCATGAAGAATAAGGCATGCTTTCATGGGACTAGGAAGCAGAGGAGCTGGTTTGGGAGAATGAACATAGTATATGCTGATACTGCTTGACAAAGTGTCCCCACCAAGGTGCTGCAAAATGAGAAGACTGTTGACAACCACTCTGGGATGAACAGCAAAGCATCTTGGCTCTGTGAATTCAGAGCCATAATGGGCACTTTGCTGTAGATGTCCCATGGATGCGCACCAAAAATACAAGGAATTTTGCAACGATTGTTCACAACTGTGCAGGTTAACACCATGATATGACTCTTTTCTTGATGATGTTCTTTAATCTCTTCAAATTTTCAGGGATCCTTTAAAATGCATGTTTAGTTCTTGAATGCTGTGTTTCGGACCAGAGGAAAAACCCTAGTGCAAAACTCTGCAATGTATTTTGTAACATGCAAACTGCCAGCATGCAGTGGGATATGACTTGTGCATCTTTATGATACAGCGCTAGGTGAAAATCTTCTTCAGTACAAAGTATGTAAGCTTAGCCAGAGCATTAGTGAAACCGATGTGGCCTACTCATTTAGAAATTGTCATAATATGCAAATATGTTCTCACATTTTATTGTTTGAATAGCGGATATTGGGAGATATAGATTGGGAAGAAAGAGATGAGTGACTCAGAGGCTGCTGGTGCCATAAAACCTTATGGTTATTGGAGCCAGACAGTCTTTCAGATTTGGTTGTGTTTAGAGTAATTGTCCTGTGAGAAAGAACAGCCAATATGATACAATCTGCTATGGATCCAAACCTTCCTCTCCACAGTGACAGCATTTATTTCATCTTATGTTATATATTTAGAGAGTAGGAATTTACAGCAGATCTAGTGAGCCCAGGCATTGGAGATAAACATTATTTGGCACATAATTTGCTTGATCTATTTAGTTCTGTTTTCCTTAGATTGAGACAAACCCATGTCCTGGAAATAGGTGTGTTCAGATCACAAGGCAAAAATTAATATTCTATCAGTGTGTTGTGGTGATCCAGGGTCTTCAAGAAACACTTTATATCTGCTTCAAAAGATCTCTGTACAGAGCAGCCAGGGGATCAGGCCTAGCCAGTAAGGGTTTATGAAATCCAGGCCTTGGTTGACCTCCTCCTATGACGAGATGACGTAAGTGGGTGAGGGAAAGGCTGTAGATGTTTACCTGGACTCTAGTAAAGCCTTTTACACCATTTCCCATAGCATTCTCCTCCAGAAACTGGGCTGCTCATGGCTTGAACAGGTGCTCTGTTTACCAGACAAAAACTGGCTGGAAGGCCAGGCCCAGAGAGTGGTGGAGAATGGAGTTACATCCAGCTGCTACCTGGTCACAAGCGTGTTCCTCAGGGCTCAGTACCGGGGTCAATTTTGCTTAATACTTTTATCAGTGATCTAGGTGAGGGGATTGGCTGTGGCCTCAGTCACTTTGCAAGTGACATCCAGATGGGTGGGAGTGTTGATCTGCTGGAGATCAGGATGTATCTGCAGAGGGATCTGGACAGGCTGGACTGATGGACCAAGGCCAGTGGTATGAGGTTCAGCAAGGCCAAGTGCTGGGTCCTGCATTTGGGTCACAACAACCCCAGGCAGTGCTACAGGCTGGGGACAGAGTGGCTGGAAAGTGGCCTTGCAGGAAAGGACCTGGGAATGCTGGTTGACAGCTGCTGAACATGAGCCAGGTGTGCCCAGGTGGCCAAGAAAGCCAAAGGCATCCTGGCCTATATCAGACACAGTGTGGCCAGCAGGACCAGGGCAGTGACTGTCTCCCTGTGCTGGGCACTGGTGAGGCTGCACTTCTAATCCTGGATTCTGGTTTTGGCCCCTCACTGTAAGAAAGACATTGACATGTTGGAGAGTGTCCAGAGAAGGGCAGCAAAGCTCGTGAAGAGTCAGAAGCACAAATACTATGAGCAGTGGCTGAGGGAATTGAGGTTGTTTAGCCTGGATAAAAAGAAGTCAGGGAAGATCTTATCACTCCCTACAACTGCCTGAAAGAAGGGTGTAGCCAAATGGGGGTCGGTCTCTCCTCCCAAGGAATAAGCAACAGGACAAGAAGGCACAGCCTCAACTTGCAGCAGGGAAGGATTCTGAGTAGTAAGAAAAATGTTTTCTCTTCAGGGGTTGTCAAGTATTGGAATAGGCTGCCCAAGGAAATGGTGGAAGCAACATCCCTAGAGGTATTTAAAAGATCGGTAGATGTGGCACTTAAGGACTGATTTAGTGGTGGACTTGGCAGTACTGTGTTAAGGATTGGACTCAATGATCTTAAAGGTCTTTTCCAGCCTAAAAGATTCTGTGAAACATCTCAGCCCTGCTACTCTTTGCTATCACACAATCTTCTTTCACACAAAACTTGTTCACAAACCTGGAAAGAGACTTTTTCTGAATGAGCCAGGAACAGTTACTCCAAAGCAACTGGTTACTGGCCTCCCCACTCTTTGAGCAGCAGCTGTTGGTAGGATCACAGCAAGTGTAGCTACAGAAGCTGCTTTAACAGCAGCTTGGTAGCTGCTTCCGCTTTCCAAGACAGCTGGCAGCTGAGTTATGAAGCTGCAGCCAGCCAGCATGAGATGTCTAATACATCTCCAGAAATCACTGTGTATTTGCCATGATTACCATAGTGACATGTCCCACTGTTTTGTCCATGCTCTGTGATTGAATAGAATCAGTCAAGAGGTTGCCATTTATCCAAAACTGAAATAAAACAGTGAGATAAGAGGAATAACAGCACTTTGGGTGTGCATCCCACATGCCATAATTCTACTAGATTACAAGTAGCTTCTGTTATGTATGGCCTGGGAAAAAAAAGGTACCATGATGGATAGGTTCCTTCTGGAGAAAGGACTATGGTACCAGAATTATGGATGTTTCATAGGGAATAAGTGCCTGTGTTGCAGAGATGTTGATATGGTAACAGGTTGTGTGAATAAAAGCAGCACAGATAACTGGCATGTAATAGTTAAAACATTACTCAGCTTATTTGCAAGCAAAAGCTCCAATTTACCTTCAGCAGTCCCTGTGTAACCCAGTGGGCTGCTGCATTGTGCATTGTTTGAGCTTTTCAAGCAGTTCTTGAACTCATAGCTACTGGCAAAGTTGGCAGGTTTGAATATCCCTATGCACATATAGGAATTTTGTTGGCATTGGTATCAAAACTCATATTGTGATAAAGGAAAACAACATTGATCCTTAATTTCTTAAGAGTAATTCCTTCTAAGATGGGAAAGCTCTGTAAGATCCTCTAGTTTCACCTCTTGTATGATATGGTCTCTTCAGTTTTAGTTGATACACAAATATTTTCATGGTTTAAATGATGGTTTTAGTTAGATTAAAGGATTTAAATCTTCAAGGGTAGCAGTTGCATGCCACAGGCATAACACAGAAAGAACAAGCTGTAGTGCCAAGTATGTGTGAGGCCCCAGTGATGATGGAGAGTTTATTAAATGGAACATGCCTAATTGATCACAATTAGTAAAAGTAGTACTTTCTCCCATCTTTTAACTGTATTTTTTTTCCCAATTTGACCTGAGGAATTTTTTCCAACCTTTAATCAATACAGTTCTGTGCATTTAAACCAGAAATACATATGTAGTATCTAGGAACATTTGTCTCTGTCTGGTTAGAAGCCAGATCTTTGGTGCCTTTTTGTCAGTTATGGCAAGTCTGTAATTTTGAAAACAAACCCCAGCCTTCTAACAGTCAAATAAATAAAAAATCCCAGTCTCCAAATGCCCAGTCATCTCCATCTGGCCAGTTGAGCATGAGAGGGAGAGGGAGAGGGGATCCTTCTTGCCCAGACTTGCTCTGAGGTTGTATTGAAACCACATCTTTTAGGAAGGTGTGTGGTACTGCCTTGCAGCCTCCAGTCAGTAGTGAGACCCTCACCTTTACTGACAATCTTTTAGTATTTAATTACTCAGTCTGCCAGAAAGTTCCATCTTGTTTCAAGGTTGACTTTGTCTAATTTCCAGCCATTCAATCTTCAAGCTTTCCTCCTGTTTCCTCTAACTCTTTTTATTAGGTATCTTTTCCACTAGGGAATACCTATGTAAACTCAGAGAGTCACTGTATAACTTACCTTACATTCTCCCTCTAAAAGTCACTTCCCAACTCTTGCTTCCCCCATATCTTCCTGCCAGAGATTTCTTCATTCTATATGCTGGATGGTGAGAAACCAACACTGTCTTCTAATAAGACATGAGGAAAGATGAAGAAATTATCTAAAAAAGAAAGAAGGAAAGAAAGAAAGAAAGAAAGAAAGAAAGAAAGAAAGAAAGAGGAGAGGTTCAAAAGGAATTGCTTGGAAGAGGCATTTTCTCTTGATTTCAACTCATTTCTGCAGTACTGATGAGCAGTGCCATGTCCTAGACCACATCTGGCATAAACAAACCAACCTCCAGTGGTGGGGTCAGCTCCTATCCGTGGAGCTGTTGCTCTTTATAGCATTTGAGTATGTAGAATGTACTTTACAAAGCATGGATGTTAAGGAACTCTGGTTAAAGCAGGAATAACCTGTAGCATCCTGTGTGGTGCTCTACAGAGTCATGGTGAAATTGCGGAAAACTCCAACCACTTAATTTAGCAACTCATGTTTAACACAAAGGAGCAGTTACAATTTCACTACCAATTTGCTGTCAAGAAGTCATTTGTCACCCTACCCCTCTAGTTATTAATTTTTATAATCAGCACTTACCTTTCACATTATGAAAACATTAAGAAAGACCTGCAATTGTAGAACATCACTAGATTAGGTCAAAAATGTAATGCAGTCCCTATAACACCAAAGTGTTGATCTGTAATATTAGGTATTTATACTGTAATATTAGCTATTTACAGCTGACCAGGTCTAAGCATTTAGTGTAAAAGGAGAGAGGAATTCAAAATAAGAAGGTGAATACAGCTCTTCCCCAAGGAGGAGCCATGATCAGAATTCAGCCTTTGCTGGTCATGTAGTTTTTGTGTGTACCCTACAAGTGTAAGTCTGCAGCAGTTCTTTATTTCAAACATCTTCATTTTTCCTCTCAGGATGAAGCAAATGTTTTAAATTACAGCTATAGCATGGAAGAGAGAATTCAACTGAAGCACAAATATGAGTCATGAAAGTGTTTGTGCCTTATTTCTAGGGTAATCACTAAACACCTGCTAAATTACATTTTAAAAAATTACCCAGTATTTCGCAGTGGGTTTTATCTTCTTGTTTGTTATTTTCTCTCTTAAGCCCCACTCTCAATCCTTGATCTGCATGGGAAGATTGTCTCATCCGTGCAGAGCTCCCAAAACTCAGCAGAGCTCTGCATGTACTGATGCTCTGCCCGTGCACGGCTGATTACAGGACAAGGACTGAGGTTTCTGCTACAGGGACAGACCTCAGGGCCTTTAGGCAGAGTCCTGGCACAGCACTAGGTGCACCAACACAGCATGAGAGAGGAAATCATTACTCAGAAAAAAACCAAAACAAAACCTTTTTTTGAAAGCTAGTGCAGCAGAAATNAAAAAGTGACTCATCCACACTGATTCTGTCTAAACTTTATTTTTCCACAAGTTTCTGTTTTCTTCTGTTAGCAACTTCAGTGTTTTAAAAGTGCCTTGTGGAAGAGAAGAATGTTGTAGATGGGCACTCTCCTCCCTGAGACGTGTAGTGTATACTTTGTTACTGAGCCTCCTGGCAACATGGTGGAGGGCACCTGCTCAGTTTTCTGTTTCACTTTTTATGTTTTCTTTAGTTGTTTTTCAGTCTGGCACTGAGTGGGCAGACAAGACTCTTGAACAATCTGTAATTACATTGTGTCATAGTTGATGAGGTTACAAAGGAGTAAATATCTAGTTGGTTTTAGAGAGGATGTTTTTAACAATACTCACTTCTACATCTAATAGAGTGCATCTGTGTCCTCTGTGGGCACTTTGCCTTAGATAATATAAAAGGAGAGCAATGGGGAAAAGAGCAGCATAATTATATCTGCATAGTCTTCAGCAGAATCAGTTTCTGCAAATACACACTTGACATTTCAACTATTTCATACCAATGCTGCTCCTATTGATGCCAGTGGCATCTCTGCCCTTGAATAGGAATGGGATTGAATTCTGACTGTTGAATCTCTTATGACAAGAGAGGTGGAAGTTTCCCAGCATGACCTGATTGCCATAGGGAAAGATAAAAGTTTTATTAGACCATCATGTCAGTAATTCTTGACCTGGGGTTGTGACTATGTCTTGACAACTTTCCCTTCTTTTGGGTCACAAGGAGAGACCAGCAATCCAATATATTTTTCTATTGTAACATGGGTCACAGCACAGAACAGAATAATATAGTTCCATCAGCCTGCCTCTGCTAGATTGCTACCTGCTGTGTTTCCACTTCTGCTACCCAAATGTTGGCATCTCAGTGATACAGAGCAGCCTGCTCTGGACAGTATCACATGTCTAAAGTCATATGAAATCATATTGCATTTATACTACTCAGAGTTGAGGGAAAAAACCTTTTAAAGAGTCAAGGGCCACTTTCACTTTATAATGGCAATGAAGAAAGATTTGTTTAAAAGGCTGTTGGATACTGATGCTTGAGGTTCTTTGGTGAAGCAGTTACTGGACACACTTGTGGTCATATTTATTAGTTATCTGTGCTCCAACAGCAACTACTAATGCACATGTCTGTTCCAAACATATACAGTGACATTGTTTGAAAGCCCATCATCTCCAGCTTTCAGAGCAGGTATGGGAACAACCAGACTGACTTCCATGAAACAGCATCAGCTCACTTCAGCTGTTGCTCTACCTTTGCAACCTAAAGATGAGACTCAGGCTATTGGGAACTTCCCCTGCCTCTCAGCTTCAAAAGTCAAGATTTTGCAAGTAGATTGACCTTGAGCAACGACAGACTTCCCTCTGCATGTTATGATGAAATGATAGAACTCCCCTCTATAGAGGGACATTATTCCCTAATTTATAGTGCAGGAAAAATAACTGTTAAAATCAGCTATAGGAAAATAAGACAAAATTGAGAAAAGGCAATAGTACACTTAGTTTGCTAAAACCGGGACATAAGCGCAGACCTATTTTCTAGAGTCACTTGCTGAATTTTTAAAGAGATTACTAATAATTTGTTTTTGTTTTCCTAGCCTTGCTCTGTCTCTTCTTTTCAGCATCTGACAATAGCACCACCTACACAATACAGCAGAAATGATCAAGAGGTCAGGGGAGTGGTTAGGTGATCTGCCTCTTGAGCAGCCTGCTAAGAACCATCTTCTGAATGAGAAAATTCAAATGCAGAGTAGGAGAAATCCATCAACACTTGCTTACATTTTTCCTCCTGTTTCCTCTAACTACAGGAGACCAGAGCAATCTCTATCCCCTGGGCCTGTTGTCCTGTGGAGGGATTATGCCTTCCTCCAGCATGAAGGGTTATTTGTGTCTTCTTTTCATCTACCATCTACTCTGTTTTCCCTGTCTTGAAGTTTCCCCCTCTCTTATTTAAACAGTGCTGCTCTGGTTTTGGCGGTAAGGAGTGCAGGACAGAGGATCCTGCCTTCATCTAAAAGGCAGAAGGAAAAGGGTCCTTTTCCTTCTGGCTTTAACATACTTTGTGAGATCTCTGCCTAATCATCGCCATTCTCTTTGTCTGCCTCTGCTCCTCCTTTGGGCTGCCCACTCAAACACTCCTCTTGCTACTCTTCTCCCTCCTTGTGGTGTAAAACCTCAACATCCAAGTAATGAATGCTGTCTCACCTCTTTCTCTTCACTCAGATGCCTGCAAGATGAATGAACGCCCTCACAATTGAAGGAGGAGATAAGAAATTCCCTATGGAAATATCACAGATACTTAAAATAATTTGGAACAAAAATCCCTGCAGGTTTGTCGAAAACACCCCCCTCGACACAGAGAGATGTATTTATCTGCTTTTACTGCATTTTGCTTACGTCAAGAGCTGGATTGCTCCTGTACAGCCCCCTCGCCAGGCAGATAATTGCTACATATTCTTTTGTACTGCTGCCACCACCTCCACCATCGGGCGTTTTCCCAAACAATCGCCTACGCAGCCTCGGAGCAATCCATCTCCCTGCCGACACTGGGATAGCAGTGCTTTGGTATTAGGGGTCTCTCAGGAGCAGGTGAGAGTCTTGCCTCTTTTCTTGAAAATCAAATGAAGTAAATGCGGTGCATTTCTCCTTCCTTTTCCAGGTAATTAGCAAAGATGTTAAATAAAGCCAGTAGCTCTCTGACAGCTCCAGCCTCTCCTCGATGGTGCCTCATTGGCCGTCACTCCCATGCAGACTCACCGACCTGATGTAGTGTCATTTATCTTTACCTTCTGTTTACAGCCACTCAGCCAGTTGTCACGCTGAATGACAGTGCCTGTATTCAAGCCAATACAAATTTATTTTTCAAGGAAAACTTTCTGAGAGCAAAGCTTCTGCCTCACTAAGGATCCAACTAAACTGCATTGCTGGCAAGCCCTTTTCCTTCACCATCATCCATTATATTAATGATTAAACAAATGATAGTGTAAACTGGCCTTTCTTTTTTGTTATTTCCTGCACAGGGTTTCTTCCACATGCTGATACTTCTCTTTTCAGCTGAATAGTCATTAAATTTTATTTCTATGCATTTTGGCAATAACAATTCTTAGGTGTTCTTTGATTTTCTTCACCTGCCTCCAGCCCCTCAAGATTGGTTTCCTCCTCAGCTCCCTGGACATGGGACTGTCAGACTCCATTGGCTGTAAGCAGATGGAGACCCCAGGAGTGCCAGGACTAATCATGGTCCCATGTTTTGTCCTAGGAGAAGGATGCCTGACAAATGTGACATCAGTGTGTGTGAGGCAGGGCATAAGCAGCTTTTTCTATGTTGCTGTAGTCACAGCCATGGGCCTTGGTTTTGAGCTTCTTCCTTTTCTTCTCTTCCCTTTTCCCTGGCTGCTCAGTGAGGGTGAGAGGAGAAGAGCTGGATGCAGGGGCAGCATCCCAGGGAGAGCTGGGCCACATCTGTTTATCCTCCCCTTGCCTGCACTCGTGTGGCAGTGTGCAGGCAGCAGCCTCTTTGCCATGGCCTTGGACAGAGGCAGGAGGATGCACTCACTCACTGGGTTTCCTGTGTTGTTTCCTTCTGGACAAAGGCAAAGCTGGATGGAGACAAAGTGCAGGGACTTGTCTTCCATGATGCATACCAGAAGCAGGTTCAGTAAAAGAGTTTGCTACACTGTGGGCAAGTAGTGACTCTCCTTTCCCTTTTTACTGTTAATGTGTGCATTGCCAAAGTAAATATTTCATTTCCCAGTACTAATGCAGCTCAAGAACCGAAAACATGTGTATTCCCTTCCCTAATGTCTGTTACCCCAACAGCACAAAACATATAATTGCACAAAAAAAGCTGAGGAACTAAGGACATACCTTAAACTGCTTCCAGTCTGTCTAAGACTTCAAAACCAGGAACCATATGCTGGGCCCAAATACACAACTGGATGAACTATCTTATGCAAAACTTCTGGTGAACCAAGAGGTTTAGATGATACTAAATATTTGTAAAATATTGAAAAACTTGTAAAAAAATGTTATCTCACTGTGAATTTTGCTTTCTAATTTCATAGGACGTGTGCTTCTTTGTAATACTGTCAGGGTGGTATATTTCATTTTTTTAATTGGAAAGTAGTTTAGCTAGAAATTACATGAAAATTTATTCCAAAAAAGTTCCAAATTCTTAACATCAGATGAAAAATAAAATATTTTGGTACATGAAGCATTTTGTTTTACCTGATAAAATGATTTTAAAATATTTCTCTGTTTGCAGATAAGTAACAAAGTAGTTTAAAATGAGACAGTCATTTCAACATCACATTTTCAGAGCCACTAGTGGGATAAAAAATCCATTATCTGTAAAGCTCAGAGTAGAGAATCTAAGTCATAAAAGTTGTGTTGAAAGCATCTTATAATCTTTAGATGGTAGATGCTGGCACATATATATAGTATATGAGTATGTGTGTTTATATATGCATTTATATGAAAGCATGAGCATATATTTATAAACAAGGGTATTGTGCCATAGGAATTTGCCCTCAGATGTAGTAGCTCACAGAGAGGTGTGCAGTCAATATTATCGTGGATATTATTTCTTTACAGCTTTGGACCCAAGCCAAAACTTAAGCACATGGTTATAGTTGAGTATATCCATACTTGCACCGAGCTTTGTGTGAAAGTTTTCCTTAAGTCCCAAAATATACAGTGTGGGATTTTGTTACAAACCCTTTTAATAGTCCCTCAAATCCCTCATTGTCTCCTGTTTTGGAAACCATTGTGATGTAATAAATGTGTGTGCTGGTTGTGGTATATAAGATGCTGAGGGCAGTAGTTACAGAGCTCTTGGAGAAGGTGTTTTTGCTGCCATCCCTGGCAATATCAGGATAGGTAAATTCAGTTCCAAGCCTTCTATGGTTGGCATGGATCCAGCAACCTGGCCCTGATCCTTCACCCTGAGGCCATATCTCAGTTTTGCCTGCCTCCTGAGTCAGGTTGAGCTGCCTTTGCCTTTATCTATGGACAGTGTATTGAGCAAGAGGTGCAGCAGGAGCAGCACAGCCTGCTCAGCGATGCCAAACATGAGCGCTCCGTCGGGGCGCAGGTGCCACCTCGTGCTGTAGGTGAAAGGAAAGCCAGGGAAAACAAGCAGATCAGCCTTTGGCTGCACAGAGCTGCAGATCAGGTCCCCAGTGCCCTGCTCCCTGCTGATGGACAGCAGCGTGTTGTGGAGGCAGTGTAGCATAGCTTGTTTAATGCTGCATTATGGTAATGAATACTGGGGAGCCATTAACACGAGAATCTCAGATTTCAAATATAAAGAACCCCACAGTTCAATGTTTTCTAGCAGTGTGTTCTTTGGAGCTGTAAATACATGATTTTTTAAAATCAACTTTCTTCCCAAAGCAAATTTCCCCAGCTAAATACCTCTTTAATCAATCTATTCACAAATATACATATTTTATTAATATCATTTGTTCATATTTGCCAGAAACATAATGATACTGTTATTTTTACCCATGATATGTTCTTTACCTGTTTAATGTTATACAACCTTTCTAAAGCCAAGTTAAGCAAAAACATAAGCATCAATCCATTGAATTCAGGTGCTATTAAAATAAAATAGATGTTTTCAAACACTAGAATGAATGGAAAAATATTGCCTTGACTGTCAGATTGCATTTCTTTCCCATTGAAGCTAAGTGGGTTAAATTAAGTGATTAATTAACTATGCATCTGCCTGATTAGGTGGGCATTTTTATTTTGTTTAGCTTATATATTTATTTCCAATTTGGGAAAAAAGAACTGTAACAAGACAAAGAGAAAGCATTCCCCATAGCACTACTGTAGTGTGGTTTTTACTGTCATTTCCATTGGAGTGCTGTTAATTACTTGTGTTTATAACTCAGGCATAAAAATTTGCACAACGGTGAAATTTCTCAGAGAAGATTTTGCTAAGTTTTATTAACTGTTGCTTTTAGATTAGAAAAGCTGAAACAACATCCAATAACAATAACCATCTTTTTGCAGGTGTTCTGAGTCTCTGTCATGAATTGACTTGGTCCAGTCTGGCATTAGGGTACCATTTCCAAAACCATCTCTGGAGCTGCTGCCTGGACCTTTGCCTGTGGTTTTCATGAGGGCAAGGCAGGCGCTGCTTTGCTGCTGAGGGACTGCCCAGATGCCCAAGCCAGTCTGGAGCAAAAGCAGCAATCACAGTTTCAGTTTCTTCAGTTCCCCTTCCAAAGTGCATGTGGAGGTTCATAAACCTCCAGCAAACATTCAGTGGGAGAAGGGCACCCAAGGCTTCTCCACTCAGAATGAAACTCTTTTGTCCCATCCTTACTCTACTCCTCCAAAACTGCATCTGGCTGCAGCATTGTGCTGGATTTCTCATTGAATTTCCTCCTGCATAGCAAAACCAGAACTGCTTTTTAGTGCTGCCACTTGCCAAACCTCCTTTCCAAGATGGTTTTTATCTCAGTTTTTGCCAGAATCCTGGTCACTGGATAGTACAAATGCTGTTAACGGACTAATGTGGACCCAGCAAGCAGTGAGACTGCTGCTTTGAGCTGAGCTTTTGAAAATAATGAGCTGGATTGTCAGAGCCTTTGGTCAGCAAGGCGAGAAAGTGAAAACCCTGCTGCTCCCCTGCTCAGTTTGCAACTTCAGCTGCTGGCAGTGGCAACTATTCAAATGAAATTCCCTCCAGTGAGAAAGGTCTTTGGCAAGATGGAAATGTTGAGATTATTTTCCCCTTCCCTGTAATTTTTGTGGGTTTTTTGGCATCAGATGCCTTGTGTCTTGATACAAAAGTTCTTTTCTTTTTCTTTTTTTCCTTTATTTTAAGCTGACATTTTGATTCTGCCTTAATTAAACCACTTTGGAAGCAGCATGACTCTGTTTTGGAATGAGTTGCACTGGTACAAGTTTTGTGCAGAGGCATCTCTGTTTCAGAGTGACTACATCCCTTCTGACAGTCCTCCCACAGCTAGCCTACCTTGCCCTGTTTCAGGCCTTCATCAGGATAGGTTTTTTTACCTGCGTGAATCCTACTGCTCCACAAGCATCCTGACCAGATGTCACAGGGCACTTTTCATGCCAAGAGAAAACTGCTTTTGCTCCTTTGCTTTTCTGCTTGCCTGACAGCTCCTTCCCCCCTCCCCTCTTCCATTCAATTACTGACCCAGTGTGGATGTCATGCCCCAGGATTTCTCAGGGCTTTTTTCTCTCCCATAAAAAGAGCATGTCCAGTCCTCACTGGATCCCTTCTTTGCTGTGACCTCCCAGGGTCTGGGGCAGAGCATGCAGGAGGAAAGCACTTGTGGGGACAAGGGCCAGCACCCTGCTGCATCCAAGGAACATGTGTGGCTTTACTGCAATATAAAGATGCTCTCTTTCTACTCCCTCCACCTAAAGCTGTGCACATGATTTTGCAGTTTTAAATAGTTATAGTGGTCGTTAAAAGATAAGTGATTTTTTTTGCTGTTGCCCTTCAAACCCACCCTCCTCCTGCCCTGCTCATGTGGTGCTCCTACAGCTTTGTACTTTAAACAGCTTTGTTTTGTTCAAAATGTCTAATTTTGCAGGAACTGGCCAAATATCCTACCTCTCCCTCATAGCCATGTGCTCTGTCTTTCTCTGTCTTGACTCTTCATAAAGCATTGTAGACATTCAAGTATCCATATTTTGCTTACCAGATTAAAAAAACAAAAAAAACAACTGGTTCAGAAAAGCCATGAGTGAACTGCCTCTTATGTTTTCTAACTTATGTATTTATAGTAGAAGAGGTAAATTGCCAAAATTAAACCATGACAACATGATAAAAACTCGTGGAGATGATAAGGCAGAAATTCCTAGACATCCTGTCTTGCAACTCCACTTCCAAGCCCATGATCTCATTCCCACCAGCTTGGGATGTGTTTCTTAGACTGGAAAGCACCTTCATAAGGAATTATTGGTTATTTTTAGTAAAATCCTTGGGAATTTTAACAATGCAGATTCAAATCTGTTATTATTAAGTCTAGTTATTTGAAGGTGCACTTTTATAATCAAAAAACATATGGGAGAGGATTTAAAGAAAGAAAACTACTGCTCAGTTTCAGGGCTGGGCTGTGGAATAATGGACAGCCTCTTCATGGGCTGTGTTGATTCAGTGTTTCCTTCACACTCCAGCAAGGCCTTTCTGACCACCAGCCTGGTACATGAGCATTGCTCCATTTTCCAGGTTTACAGAGCCTTTTAAAGCAATATCCATTTCTGTTCTGCAACCCAACATTTCAGGAAAGCATACACTTACAGAAAAGAAATCCATGGAGGTTAAGAAATAATTACAAAGCAACCATTAGAATTACAAATATTTTTACTCTGTGCTATTGCTTCGTGGATTGAAAATTGAGCCCACTTGGACGAATGAAATGAAATGTGGGAAGAAGACTACTGGGAAGTGATTAGCTGGTCCCTGTGTCCTGAAAGTCTGTTAGGTCACTGCTAGGAAATTCATAACACCCCTAAAGCCAAACAAACAAATACTGGATTCACAGGATGCCTTCCTAGGGCATGCACAGCTACTTTGAAAAAATCCAGCTGTATAATAAGCATGAAAATGCTCTTAAACTGGCATTAAAAATATCACTGAATGTGTTTAACAAAAATCTTCTATCAAATGGATTCTTTTAGGAGTGGAACAGAACTGCATAAGGACATATCAGGCAGAATTAGGTAATTTCTGGAATTCTGGCTCTGTGATCCCTCTTGAAAGAGAGACAACAGAAGCAGTTTAATTCCAGGAAAAGAAGCAGAGCAAATGTTTCTCCTTTGAGCAAGCAAAGAGAAGAGGGAAACTGTGATCATTCCCTGTTCTGCCTGGGCTGCAGGGCAGCTCCAAGCTGTCTCCTGTGAGGGCAGACAGTGGAATTAGAGCCAGCATATTCCAGTGGGCTACTCACTGCCCTACCAGCTATGTTTAGCGGTGGGTGTTTTCAGCAGCAGGATTTTGTCTTGTAATCCACGTCACTCAGCACCTGACTGGCAGATGTCTGGGTGCACAGGGAGGCTGGGGGAATCAGTAGCTTGGGAGTGCTGGAATTTTTTTGGACATGACTATTTTGATCATATTGTCTTTATTCCAAAAATGAATTTCTAACTATACCCACAGTTCTGGGTGAGTAAAAAGCCAGACCTCACTTAAAAATAATCAATTTTCTAAAGTTGTTGAAATGGCAAGATCTTTAAAAACCTGTCAGTTCATTAATATATAATAAACCTATGCCAGCTTGCTCTGAAATAATTTAGTAGATAAGATCTCATTTTGCTGATAAATGAGTTTTAGAACATTCAGGGTATTTTCTTTTTTAAAATCTTGTTTTCATTTACAATTGCTTGTAACTGTTTATATCCATTTAATGACTAAAAAAGCATGTCCACAATCTGTCCCTGGCTGAATTCCTCTGAATAGTTCACTCGTTCAGAGCAGTATTGGCTTAGCTTGTTGGTTCAGTGACCAGCGTGATTTTTGAATCAATGTAACACAGGAGAGGGTTTACATTACTGCTGCCACAAAATGTAATCAACTGCCTAGCACACTTGTCTGAAGAATTATTAAAGCATAGAATGCAAAGTGGCAGAAATAGAAGTATAATTCTAGTAAAATCATCAAAGGATGCAATAACCGAGTTAGAAAATGCAGTGACAGATCTAATTAACAAACTAAATTGCAATTCAGTCCAAAAATAATTGTCATTAGAAGTAAAATCACATTTCTGTCTGAAGCGTCTCAGCATGTTTGCCGTAGTGATTGCTAAAACTAGAAAGAAACCCACTCTCATTATTTTTTTAATGCAATTATTACACACAAAAATCAGTCATGAAATCCAATATGCCAGTTTAGCAAACGATTCTCAGCTAAGAGCCTTCCCTCTCACACCACAAGGTACAGATTTAGGCTGGGGCTGCTGGCTTACAGCACTTTGTTTTTGTGCTCATGTTGGAGTCAACATTATTTTTGGGCTGACTTCTTCCTCCCAATGACTTCTTTGTATTCTGACTTAAAACAACAGACCGTTTAATTTTAATATTGACCTAATTGCACATCTGAATCTGTTGGAAGCTGTCTAACAAAACAAAAATACCAATAGGACATGTGCCAACTGCAGTTTAAGTTGGGCTGCTTTTAATAAAAGCTGAAGAGCTTTTGTATTAAGCTCTAACAATGGCTAATACAGCTGCTGAGCTGATTACTTAAGCAACTTCTGGATATATTCACACATCAAATTTGAATTCCAAGTGTTTTGCATACTGTTTCCACCTATATAATTGTCCACTGGCCCTTATCATTATTTATTATGCAAAACTGATTTTTTTTCCTTGAAGCGTGAAGAATGAAGTAATTTAGTATGCAAACGGTTAAAACTCTCATGTGGATTCCGATTTCATATGTGTTGATAAATTCACTTACGATGACTGACAGTGTGAGATATTTTGAGGTCATATCGGTCACTCTTTCCATGACACTGATGAAAATGATAAACTAAATGCCAGAAGTGTCCCTGGCGCATCATAGGATGAAATGTGTAAAATGTCAGTGTCTAGCCTGTGTCTATTAATAACTAAATATGATTGTGTGTAATGAGCAGAGATTTTCATGTTGATTGAAGTATGATTTCTTTTGATCTTCCAGATGTTGCTGCTTAGAAATTCATATTGCTCTTTTGCTGCTAAATGCATAATGACCTTTTAAAACCTTTTAACTGTTAAAACCCCTATTATTTTCAACAACACAGTCAAGTTTCCATCTTTTTTTAAATGTGGATTGGAAGTTTCTCTCTCTTCCCATCCTCACCTTCTCTTTTTGCTTTCTCTGGTGTCCTTTTCCTCTCTTTTTTAATACTCTTCTTTTCCTCTCATACAACTCTACAAATTCCTCACATCACAGACTCCTGTGCTCGGAGGGGCAGACAGCATAAGACACCATTTATGTCATTTCTACCCCCTAAATGTCCCAGATTGTTACCCAGCATAGCTGAAAAATTTGTCCTGAGCAACCATTTCAGGCAAACACCCAGGTCACCTCGCTTCTGAGGTAGAAAAGGAACAAAGGCAGGTGTCAGAAATGAAGAATCATGTAGCTGATGTTGATAGTGGAGTGATCTGCTCTGAAGAAAGGAATTGTGGAGCATTGTAAGCTTCCTGCATGAATAATGCATTTGTGTCGCTCATTTTTTGGGCTTAGTCACACCCTGCCTTCCACATTTGGCCCCTTTATGGTTGCACCTGTGCATGAATGGTGACTGCCTGAGAGCCTGCAAGAATAAAATGAGTCCCTGAGTAAAGGCAGCAGCAGTAGCAGTAGCAGCAGCGTAAACATCTCTTCATTATTCAGCTTTTGTGCCAATCCCACATTGGCAGAAGGCTTTCTCTGGCCTGTGTGACTCAGCCCTGTGAGTGCAGGAGCTGCTTCCGCACCCTGAAGGTGTTCCAAGCACTTGACTGATTTGGTCAGCAAAGAAAGGAATCTCTACTCCTTGCACTTCTGCCAATATGAGTTTAGGATGCTTCAAGAGCTCTGAAGGGGCTTCACAGTGCCCAGGTTTCCTCCTCATCACTGCGCCACTACATCACTGTTCACACCAAAAGGGTCTTGGGACACCACCCAGTCCAAACTCCCATTTCAATCAGGGCCAGCACTGGCTTGAGACCTATTTCACCCAACCCATTTGAAGTATTTAGGAGGGGTCTGGGAGGAGAGCTGCACCTGGCTTGCTATGTTTGAAATGGTGTATACTTAATGGGTCAAGGGCCAAATCCTCATTATAGTCTGATTCTGAGCAAATGCAGCATCTTTGAGCAGGGCTCCTATAAATTAGCATGAGGATGAATCTATTTGAAATAGTTTCACCAATTCACTGTAAGAGGGCTGTTCTATCTATACTTCCAAACCCTCCTTTGTGCCCAATGCCATCCAGCTTAGGAGTTGGTTAAGCTCTTCTCATTACCTGGATGCTGGCACAGGTCCATGCCTCAAGTGTTTTGTGCCCTCTGAAATGGGGAGATGGCTCATGGATCTATTTAAGCTGTTGTGTAGCAGCAGGAAAATGTACCTCTTCTGCTTGGGCAGTATGTAGGTGGAAAAGACAAGAAAGCAAAGTAAAGCATCTATCAAGAGAAATCCCATTTCACCAAGTCTTTTACACCTAGATCTGTTCCTGGAAATATTCCATGTAGAAAACAAATTATTTTGGCTTTAATTACAGATTCTGTGGCAAATATGACACACAGAGCCAAACTCAAGAAGATCCTAGACCCTTGGAAGCCCAGACCAAGTCTACCATGACAGGTAAAGAGTGTCTGTAGCAGATGATTATTTAGTGATTAAAAATGCTGTCTGTCATATGGCATCTTTGCAATGTCCTTGTGAAAATAGATGCATCTTTTACTGGTGTCCCTGTGGTTTTGTTTGTCCCTAATGTGATAGTGACAATCCTGGGGCCCTATTGCTCTCAGCTACCTCTGGCTCCTGTGCAATGTGCTGTGTCCTTCATTATATATTCTGGTCCCATCTGGTCTGACAAGCCTTCTCCATCCTCAGAAGCGATTACAAATAATAATGATGACAAAACCCAGAGAATTTTTGCTTTATTTTGAAAATGATTGTTTTGTGTTGCATGGTGGTGCTTCCTGCCTCTCTCTGGGGTCGCCTGGCAACCATTTGCTAGCCTCCTGCCATCAGATCCCTATCGAACAAGGGCATCTGGAAGCTCATTTGGGATGGGGACTGCTCCCTTTCACCACCCCTGCTGGCCTTCTGTGGGCAGAGGTGAGGTTACTGTGCATGCAGTGGATTCATGACCATCACTCTGATAGAGGCTATTTAAGCATATTGTAGCAGCTTCATTTGTGTGTTGCCAAAATATTAGAAGAAAAGCTGGTGATAATACAGCATCAACCACCAACACTGCATAATTAAGCATGCATTATTTACAGTTGATATTTGTCTGTTTAATAGAATTAAGGATAATTAAGAGGAAACAGTGAGGAGATATCCCTGCACAATATAGCAATCTACCAAAGCAAATGAAACAGGGAAAGCAATGCCTCTGAGTAGGATTGCTTATCCTGTGTGGTGTTTGCTCCTTTGTTTCTTCAATAGGTCACTTATATATCAAAATTATATATTTGCACATGTACATGCATACATGAGTTAAATGAAAAAGTAACAGATCATGGTAGGCCACATTAAGATTTTATAAAGGCATGCTCAGATTTTGAGAGTAGAGGCATTTGCTACATAGAGCTAAGATGGACACAACCCAACTTTCTCTCATCTGGCATCCTTTTCTTTTGTTTTCACTGAGATGCCCTGTGACTGTTCCTGTCTGATCACATTCCCCACTCTCCTCACCCTGAAGCTAACATCACTGCACCGGCTGGACTAAGTCCAAAGGTTGTTAAACACTGGTTTGGCCACTGGGTTTTGCTACAGGAGTGACAGTGGATGAATGCCTTATGCCAATCCATACCTTGGAAAGAGCACCTTCTTCTGATATCCCACCTTGGGGCTAAGCCTCCTCCCCTGGCTGTGGTGCTACAGATAAACATCACCTTTCTGTAGCTGGATAACCCTTTACTTTAAGGGTCTGTTCCTTTAATCAAAACCAATAGGGACAGCAGAGGGAGTGTGGCTAAAGATGTATTTACTTGAAACATCCAGAGCGCTGAATATATCACCAGCATGGGCCAGAATGGCCTGGGGAACATCTGTGCTTCAGCTTTGCTCAACAAAGACAAATATGTCTCACCGAGTGCTTTGTTCTTATATAAGTTTCCATATTGGTAGAAATAATTCAATGTATCTTGGTAATTCTGTTAAGGCAGGCTCACCAGTTCCCCCACTTCAGATTCAATAGTAATTGTGTTGATATTACCTGCAGGTATCTTTGTAAGATAATGCTGTTAATGTCACTGCTCCAGAAGCTTTATCAATACATTAATTGGTGCAGGAAAGTTGACAGCCTGCCCTTACAAGAGCTTGGCTTTGAGCAACCTGAAACTGAAATGATTATTTGAAATTATTTTCATTTTTGAGGATAGTGCTCTGCAGAGGGACAGCAAGAAGCAGCATCCTTAAATGGCACCTAGGTTTGATGAATGGATAACTAATGCAATCACTATTTTTGTTTGTTCCTACAGTGAAGGCACACCCAAGGGCTCTGGTGAGGATTAGAGTTTCTGTGCTCAGTACCGTGTTACAAACAGCTTGCAATCAAATGTGGATTCATATATAAGAAAATGAAACTATTCACTTTCAGAAAAATGGAATCCCTTTCCCAACAGGTCAATAAATGACCTCAAACAGCAGTAGTTGAAAAGAAGAGACAGCTGCCATGGTGTGCAGCAGAGCTTCCTGACGAGGATTCTATACCTCTAAAGGGCTCCAGCAAGATGAGTCCCTGCACTAACACAGCTTTGGGGGAAAAACATGCTCCAAGATAGGAACTTACGTCTCTGTCTTCATTCCTCCAGCATCACTTTTGCACACAGGTAGAGCTGGTGGTTCCCTGTGGCAGCAGTGGCTGGCAGACCGCCCTGCTTGTTCAAGGCCTGTGGCAAAGCCCTCCCCAGTCCCTGGTCCCCAGTCCCTGTCTGGCCAGTCTCTATTGCACAGGTGCTGGCATTGTCAGAGACAATAACTACTAATCTGTTTCTTCCTCCTCAGCAACAACTAAAGAAGCAAGTATAGTTCTCTTTCCCAGGCTTGTCCTTTCCCCCTCTCACCTGATCCAGCATCTGTTCCCACTCACAAAGTTTTCAGGTAGATAGCTCAGAGACAAGTTAGAAAAGCAATCTTCCCCCAAACTGATGTCTCCCAGCTTTTCCTACAGTCTTCCTCTAAGTATTTTTGGTTTTTGCAGAATTGAATTTTACCTGTAGTAAGGATCAGCCTTGAGCTGACTTTGCACTCCTAAGCTCTGCTGAGAGCTGATCCTGAATTGCAGATTTTGCCTGGATTTTGCAGAGTTCTCTGAGGTCTAGACCTCCTGACACTGCACAAAAAGCCCTGATGAGGTACCACAAAGGGATAATGAGCACCACTGCGTGGAAAGGTGGTGGAGGTCCCATCCCTGGAAACAGGGAATTTGACGGGGCTCTCAGCAACCTGATTTAGTGGGAGATGTCCTTTCTCATTCCAAGGGAGTTAGACCAGATGAACTTAAAAGGTCCCTTCTAACCCAAATTATTCTATTATTCTATGAATCTATGAAAATGGCTGAATCCAGCTAGTCTAGCTTGCATGTAGGGCTGAAATTTTACAGGCCTGGGCAGAAGGAAAAAGAGATGAATGCAGCTACCTAAATCCTTTTGCCAGTCAATGCAAAGGCATAAGCAATGATAAAGACTTCCAGAAGTTGCTCCAGAAGTCTCCCTTATTTGTGATGTGTGAGGAAAGAAGAGAGGACTCACTGGAAATAATAGTTGTCTTCATGCCTTTGAAATCTGCTCCATCACCCCTTTCTATAAAGGCAGGATTCTAGTACTGGATGGTGCCACTTGTTATGTTATGAACTATGTGGCAGGAGTTAGAGCACTGATTCAAGATGAGGATTATCTAGCTCTCAGCTTTCCTCTGATGCAGGAAGAAATGTTCTCCCATTTCCCAGATCTTCAGCCCTGATTTGCTGTATCCTGGATGAGAGCAATCACCAACTCTTTTTTCCAAGCCAAACCAGGGTACAGCCAAGCTAACAAGAGTCACATGGAAGAGACAGCGAGCAGGAGGGAAGCATGCATGGTCAGTCATCAGGCATGCACAAGTTTTGCCATGGCTTTCTCCTAGTTTTTATCCAGTCATGCTGAACTCCACCAGCAGATCTGCCCCAGCATGGTGCAGCCACAACGGCAACAGGGAAATGGCTGCACCCTCCTGGTGGTATCAGAAATCCTGGCTCATATGGAAGCTGACAGAGGGTGCAGTTGCCTGTTGGTCTAGGCTTGGGTTGGTTTAGGATCTGTTGCCTCAACCATGCCATGTGCACCTGCCACTACAGCAAAGAGTGTGGGCGAAGCTGAGGCTAAACCTGTGTGGATTTAGCTGTCATCATCCCAATGTGAAACTGTTGAAAAGGAGCAGTTTTGACAAACTAGACCAGTGTCTGATATTTGTAAACCAGCATGTGTCTGTGTTCATATTTATTCACACCATTCTTCAATGCTGCAGTTCCTAGATTGGTGTGAGGATAGTTCCTTGGAAATTAATAACTGTTAGAGCTTTGTGGCTCAGTGAGTTGTTTACTTCTTTACATCATTAATACTATCCTTGTCGGGAGGAGGAGTGTTGAAAATAATAAACACTTTTTCCTTCATTAATATGCTGAAGGCTGTAGAAGAAAAGTCAAGACATGGCTGCTGGTTACTGTGGGGC
Source organism: Pycnonotus jocosus (assembly GCA_013400435.1). NCBI lineage: Eukaryota > Metazoa > Chordata > Aves > Passeriformes > Pycnonotidae > Pycnonotus > Pycnonotus jocosus. The sequence goes on from VWYP01019126.1 coordinate 47,081, forward strand.
CTCAAAATACACAGCTCCCAGCTGATGCTTCAGTCCATGCTCAGGTCTTTTCTCCTTGCTGTAATAAAAAAGTGGTATGATTACACAAGCCCAAGTTTGCATCTCTTCTGGCGTATTGACTGTTCTGCTGTCTGCCTGTCTATCTGTGTATGTGTTGTATATACATCACTTAGAAAACATGCTGGATTTTACAGATTGGGTGTGGGTATCACTCATTACATGAATTCACCCTGAGCACTGGTCCTTGGTGGGGTGCTGGTTCAGTAGGTGGCACTATTTCCTCTGGATTTAGGACCAAATGAGTCCCAGCACCATGTGTGGGAGCCTTAAGGCCCAGTTTGAGTCAGTTATCAGGGCTGGTTCCTTCTGTGCAGGACATGAAGCAGCATTTTCTGGCCATGAGTGAGAGGGGGCCTGACTTTGGCATCATAGTCAAAATTAATTTCTGTAGTTTCATCCTGATTCTACAAATCTCTTTTGCACATTCAGCTGGGTATTGCATTTTTTTTTTACTTTACAGCCTAAAAACTGCTGTCTGATACTGAGTATGTTGTAGTAACTCTCTTAAACTTGTTATCACTAGCTACCCCAGAAATGGCTGCATTCCTAGAGTAGAAAAAAAATGTGTCCCTATACATTCCTCCCCTCATAATGTTGAATCTTAATTAATTGCTGCTTATAAAGTGCTTTCAGATCCCCAGAGGGAAAAAAAAAGTATGGAAGTGAAAGTATTGTTAATTGTTATTTTAGCACTTTAAAAGCATGAACCTGGCCCTGAAAACTAGCCACAAAATAATACACTAATTCCAAATTCTGCATGAGAAAACTCGAGGCCACAAGGGAATTTGAAAGGTTCCTAATTAGGCAGAACTCACAAGGCAGACAAAAACTGGAAGACAAAGGTTAAACAAAAGAGGCAAGAATATATTTCGTAGAAATCCAAAACACAAGTAGAGAAATGCAGTGACAGACAGATACTTGGTGTGGACCCAAGGCCAGGTGCAGATGCACCCGGGGAGATGCCTGCACATTAGCATACATCACTCTGCTAAATGTGCTGGGCAAACCCAGGCCTGAGGTAGCTCAAACAACTTCCCTGGAGTGACACCACGGATTTGCTTGGCCCCTTTTGTTTTGCTGATATCACAAGGGTGGAGATGGAGAATTAGACTGACATTGATAACTGCCTGCCATGCAGTCAGGGGAGAGGGTGATCATTTGTATGCTGTTGGCTCTGCCCTGCAGGGTCTTTGGATTTTGTGTTTTTTCTGCCCATATTATTATCCTCACTATTTTTAGAAAATTCTGTAGAGGAAGAACAAGTTGTTAAAAATACTAACTTAAAATAAAAAAAAAGAGTAAAAGCCTTAAGGCCGTATTCACAAGGACAGATCAGGATGCTAACAGCCATTTTATGCTCTAAGTCTAAATGCAAATTTTCTAACTGTCTTCTCTTCCCTTTAATTAAATTTATTTAAACAGGAAATGTTTAATGCCCTAAATACAAAAGTTTCCACTGGTCGGTTTTGCCAGATGCTTTGGCACTGGGCTTGCACAGATAGACTTTCACCTGCAATGTGGTGATTCTGAAGTGCTTGACGTCTGTTTCACTGACAGGTTTTCTCTCTTTCCCAGAGTAGCAGATCCTGAAGCCATCCTTTCCCTCCATATCTCTGCATCTTCTCACAAAACACAGCCAAACACTCCTCCTTGCTACACAGGCAAACCCCAGTTCTCTTGAGTGTCCCCGAGAAAAAATCCCTGCTGTGGGTTTTGGGACAGAAACTCACAGCCAGCTCTCCCCTCTTTATGGAAACTTTCTGCCAGTGGGATACTGACTGAGATAGGATGTGGCTGTCTTGGTTAATCCCATAAATTATTCTCAATGTAATGTAAGCCCTTTCCTTTGCATTTGCAGTTCAGTATGTTGAGACTAAGGCAGCCAGCCCTGCCTCTCCTCCAGTGCAGGTAAGGATCCAGCCCTCAAGGCTGCAGAATCAACTCTTTACAGCTTCTTGTTCCCTGTGCCTTAATGAATATGTATGTTTTTATTGCAGCATGGAATAGCTCAGATCCCATGAGCACAGCAAGCAGGGAAATGTTTGATTTGTGAGCCTGATACAGGGAGCAGCAGTAGTTGAAATTCGGGTGCCACAGGGATTTCTGTACTGGAGGAGAGCCATGGTATCTATATAATTTAGGTACCAAGGAGGTCTGGAAGGTGGTTGGTTTAGAAGTTAGCACATAGACCAGCAGTTAGACACCTCCAGCACCCCAGTGAATCAAGCTCCAGAGGCTTCAGCACAGTATGCAATCCATATTCACATATTTTCATTATTCAAAAAGGTTTTTGCCTTGCCTGGAAATTAGGCACAAAGGGCCTAATTCTGGATATTGCATGGATATAACCCTTGGCAACTATCACTGAAGTTGATCAGTAAAAGTGTTTCACTTTTGCCTCTTTGAGAGTGAGATTTTTTCCACAACCTAACCAAATAGTTGTCATCAGACTGGTCCATACATCTGCATAAGAAAGTGTCTCTTGTTTTACCATTGCCACAGCATTTTCTCTTTAGACATTCATTGCATATCTGAAGGCTCCACAGTTTACACAAAAAATAAAGAGCTACTCTTTCCTTGATACTCTTTTACTGATGTTACTTGTGCTCGGGATTCAAAAGTCATTGATCATTTCCCATCCCTGGAAGTGTTTCAGACCATTCTGGATGAAGCTCTGGGCAATCTAGTGAAAAGTGTCTCAGCCCACAGCAGGGATTTGGAACCAGATGCTCTTTAAGGCCCTTCCCAACCCAGACCATCCTTTGATTCTGTGATGAGTCTATGATTTTCTTGACATAAGATATGGCATTTAAGCATAGCACCCTTAAGAGAATGCCAAAAAAACCTTTATGGAGAGGTACAGAATCTCTCTCTGGGGCTGATCTTTGCTAAGTACATGCACATTTTTACGGCTAAATATTCTCAAGAAAAGGTTAAGACCAGAGTCGGTTTTCATTTGTTTTCCCCCAATCAGTCACAGCCCAAGTACTTAGAATTGGGTTTTGTGAGGCACCTCAGACTTGAGTTCAGTCTGAAAAAATGTTGTTATGTCGTCCTGTACAGATCCTGTGGTCTAACTGCTTCCCTTGCATTTACTCTGATTTTTGGACCTTGTAGCAACCAGTCTGTATCACTACAGAGGAAAAAAACATTAACATACAGGAAGAAAAGGAGAAATGCATGTTTAGTGTCCTAGCTGAGCCAATGTGAGGGACAGCACTGCCAGCAGCAGGGGGATGTACAGGGATAGAGGCTGTACCCCAGAGAAGTGAACTGTGAGCTTGCCCTCTCTGTAGAAACTTCCCCCTCAGGGGTGAACAAGGGTCATTCCTCTGTAAGGTCCACCCCACAAGCCTTCCAGCACAGCTCCCTATCTAGCATGCATGCAACAAAGTAGACCCAAATGCTTTAATTAGAGCGTGCCACCATTATACACACCACACAGCAATCTGGGAGGGGAGTGGGAGAGAGGACCAAAGAAGTGATGCTAGCTGTAACAGGAGAAAATGGATTGCTTTTCTTCTGTGTTTCAGCCTAATTATTGTACTGAGAGTCTGTCTTGACTGGTGTCTTAGAGCTTTAGGGCTCAGTGCTGAAAGCAGGATCAGTGCCAGTAGCCAGGGAATGGGGTACTTGGTACAAAACAACAAAAAACATCCTCATGAAGGCAGTGACCTGCAGGACTCTAATTAGCTCTGGTAGCAGCAGAGCCCAGCTGTGATGCTGAACACTGATCTGAAGCTTGAAGAGACTGCCCAGCCACAAGCAGGCTCCATAGCTGTGCCAGAAAGGAAGGGAACAGAGGAAAATTCTGCCACAGTGACATGAAAGAATGCTCAGAAGGTGTCTCGGCTCCTGTGCCAGCTGGCTGAGTGGCTGCAGAGTGTGCATATAAAGACCACTTTCTGGGAAATGGAAAGACATCTATGTTTAATATTAGAGCTTGTGACTCATTTTCTCTATTTGCTACCCGAGCTGCAAAACCAAACAGAGTCTCCAATCTTCCTTCCTATGACCTTCAATCATCTGTTGGAAAGACACGTCACTCAGATGAAATGGAGAGGATTTATTCAGAAATTTCACTAACCGAGATGAAGCAACTTTTGTGCGGCATTTGTCCATCTTTCCTTGAAGACCAAAGATGAGGTGGGTCACACAAAAGGCAGAGTTTTCCATCAGTCTGACCTGCCAGTACAGTCTCCATATTTTGTTGAATGCAGGAAGCCAACAACCTTATCCTTGTCATGTTTTCACAGATCTGTGCCTCTTTTCATCATATTCCTCCAGGCAATTCCATGTCTATTTTGTACTTAACCTCATAGTTTTGTTTGGCATCGCAGGTTGCCTGTTCCTTTGCTTTTGCACATTTCTTTTGTTTGAGAAAGAATCCTATTCTAATCACTTGAATTTGCCCATGATTCTACCATTTATCCCTCAAAAGGAAAAAAAAAAAAGGTGCAAATATACAAAATCTCTCAGAACCTAGAGAAAAGAGCATCCCAAAGAACATCAGTGTTAAGTACTGTTGTTTACTCATGCACTCCAAATGCATTAATAGGTTAGAAACTGGAGATGAGTCTAGGTTAAACAGACAGCTTTGTCACTTTGCAGATGACAGGCCTTTGGAATTACAAGATAAATAAGACAATTCAAGCATGGCTTTACCACTCAGCATACTCCTCCTTATGTTCTTACAAAAGCTTATGCAATTGTGTATTGATGTAAAAGGCACCTTCCTGCCTGTGATTATTTATGCAATCAGTAAGAAAAAATTCATGATGAACTAGACTCTGGTGGTCAACCTCTGATCATTCTAATTTGAATGCTGGATGAAGGAAAAATGTCACAGGCAGCCAGTATCCTGGAAAAGAGAAGATCTGTAGGGTCACTGACAGGAGACTGGCAGTGAGTTGTCACGTAGACTACACTGGTTATTTGCTGTCTTTCTGTGAATCATCTGGTCTTTTGCTCCTTGATCACAGGCTTAGGCTCCCCTGCATGCAAGACAGATGTCTCATTTGTGGGTACCAACAGGAGTCATGTCTAAGATGAATGTTGAACTGCTCAGATCTGTTAAAACTGAGAAACTTCTGGGAACAGCTGAAAATACAGCATGAATTACCTCAGGAACACTGGTGCTTGAGGCTGTGATGCCTGCAGATTTTTTAGATGCACTTTGATTTCATGAAGAAATGAGGAGAAGTCAGTGGCTTGATGTCTGGCTGATAGCTGGCCATGAACAGAGTGCTGGACTCTCATGAAATCCCAGCTATGATTTTGTGTCTGGTTTGGGCTCCAGCTGAAGAAGGATAGGAAGAAACTGCAGCAGGTGTAATGGAGGACTACCAAAATGGCACGAGGTTGGGAGCTCACAGCTCACAAGAAGAGGCCAAGGGAGTTGAGTCTGTCCTGCCTTTCTGGAGACAAGGCTAAGGGACAAACTTGTAACCAAAAGAACTTGATGGGCAGCTATGAAGACAGAAGACTCAAACCCTTCTTGATAGTGCCAGGAACTGTAAGAGGGGCTAAGATCACAAAATGAGATTTGGGGTTTCAGTCTGAACATTAAGAAAAGATTTCAGCAGGAGGCACAGCAGTGGAAGAGCTCACCAAAAATGTTGTTCCACCTCCATGTTTTGAAGTTTGCACATCTCAGCTACAAAAAGCCACAAGCCTGGTCCCTTGTGGGTGGTGAGTAGAATGATGGAGACTAGAGATCTCCAGATGTCCATTGCAACCAGCATTTCTGTGATTCTGTGGTTTAGAAGATTTTTAGCATATTTTGTGGCTGAAATGCAGTTCCAGACTTCTCAAGTGAGACTAAGTCAGAGCAGGAGACTAGAACACAATGAACTGAGAGCAAAAGTTTTGCTCTAAAAACCAATGCACCAGAAAATTGAAAGAATTTTATCCACATGCTATTGTAAGCTGAAGAGCTGCGTGCTTGCCATTACACTGAATGGGCTGACTGTGAGTTTCTCATCACGGTGTGAAGAGTTAGGGATAACTTCAGAAGGAGCCTGCTGGAAGGAAACTCTGCTTGCTGGAGTGGTGAAAAGCTGCCTCTCAGCTGACAGCAGAACAAAGTCTTTCTATGCTCTAAAATGATTCTCACAGAGACTAAAGAATGAGTGTGTGTGTGGAGCCTCTTCTATCTCTTGACAGTTGTGCTCTGGATTAAAATGTTGGGGAGAGAGAAAGAAATATCTTAGGGTATTTCAGCATTAGTTTTACTGTTACTGTGTTTTGGAGCAAGCAATACTGAAGTCTTGGGCTTGCAGATCTGGTGATAGCCCCCCGTTTAGTCTGCAACAAAGAAGTCTGTTGTCTACACACATACACACACACAAAACACAAACACACACACACACATCTACATCTTTCAAATACCCTCTAACACCACTCACCACACACTTCCTATGTGATTAATACATTCCTGTTGAGTGGGCAAAAGTAGTTTTTGCTGTACTCCAAGTCTTTGACCATCTGGGCTGGCAGCTGCATGTGGAGCACAGAGTGCACTCCATGTCACCTGATCCCATGTGTCAAACTGAAGAAGGAAATTGCAGCTATGCCAGGCACACAGTGGTGTGCATGAGTATGAAACCTAAAAAAGAAATAAACTTGTAGATCTCTGTGGATCTATTTAAATACAATATTTTATTCCATTCTCTATAGCTTTTTATACCGTTCTCATCACCATAGCAACAGAGGTCCAGCTTTTCAAATGGTATTTAGGTATCTTTCAGCACCCAAATCTGTCAGCTGGGTGCTATTGCAGTCACAAAAAGATTATTAAGCTTCCACACACTCCTGTGTTTATTCAAAGTTCCTGGATACATGTGCTGCCCATAGCTGAGAATATGCTAAATGTTCCAGCTCAAGCTGAAACAGGACTTAAAGATACCCAAATGCAGAATTTCCCCACTTCACTACTCAGCACCTTTGAAACCCTGGGAAAGTGGTTAAATGAGCTGTGGTTCACCTAGTGGACAGCCTAGGGACAAATATGGCCCTATATCCATTTTTACCTCTGCCAATCTTGCCACCCTGGCAGCCCTCTGCAACTTGGTGGTTAAAGAACTGATGTGTGACAGACAGGTTCAAATTTTGCTCTGAATCATTTGATGCAGGGAAATATGATCCTCTCCTACATCCTACTATAACCCTACTGCCAGCTCTCCCTGTTTGAATGAACATGCTCAAGCAAAAACATTTCCTCTGCAGAACACCTTCCCCTTAGGGGAATGGTTCAAATTTTGCCTCAAATGAAGCAAAACCAGGGAACTGAGCTGGAGGTTCCTGCAGAGCAAGATTAACAATCATCTGTCATGGTTTGGTTCCATTATCCTTTTGTAAAGGGAGAAATGTACGCAGGGGGATTTTTAAAATATACATATTTCTGTGCATATAAATTGTGTCCCTCTTTGCGTTCTTCAACTTGGATGAATTGTGTGTGTGTACTTAGCAGGATTGCACAGAGTTTGCATGCATAAATATTGTTGTGTACATTTTTTATTCCCCCTCTCTAAATAGCTCAATGTATGTGGAATGCAATGACGTTTATGTTCAGGCAGTGTGCAAGGCTGTGCATGGATGTGCCCCTGTGTGATGGGGGAAGGGGATCTCCTTGACACAACACTTATTAGTATCATCAATCACTGGGGATGTCATTTCCAAATTCCCTTTCCCTTACCTAATTTGCTAAACCTAATTCTTTATCACACTACAAAACCCAGCATGAGAGATGGAAGTGATAATAAGAGATGGCTTGCTCTACTGTACAGAGGCAACGTCAGCCTGGCACCTTCTAGAGGGATTTCCCATTTTCTCTCTTTCCATGTAGGTTGCTCAGTATCTGCTCAGCCCAGAGCAATTAGGAGCCCATTGCGTCCCTATTTTACTGTGGCTTTATTTACTTCTGGCTCCTCAGTGAGATCTTTAGTTGCTGGAGTCCCTAAGTCAAGCATTTTGCTTGATTTGTCTGCTGGTGCTTTCTTGGCTTATTTGCTAATGCATCCAGTTCAGGACACCTCCAAAATGCACTTCATTAATCTCAACGACCTAAGGCTATATATTTTTTTCCAAGTCTGGCACTAAATTAGCCAAAGACCTTTATCAAAATCTTGCCTTATTGAATTTGCCAGTCCTGTCCTACTTGTGCAAATAATTGCATGTCTGTAAAACTTGGAGGGAGGAAAACAGCAAGCCATGTGTGGAATCTAAACTACTGATTCAAAACTCCCATCCCTGACATGGACAGTGACAGGATCTCATCCTATATGTGCTGTCACTTCCATTCCATATGCAAGTCCTCTTTCTGTCAATGAATTTAACTTGCCAGAAATCATTGATTTCCCTGGGTTTGTTCACAGGATTGTCCTACACACAGATTCTTAATGGAGTTAATGGATCTGCATCCTGCCCAGATAGATTACAGCACTGGATTTGGGCTCAATTATTTATGGACGTGACTTTGTTTTGCCAGCAGACCTTAAAAGTATACAGCATCTTCTCTCAGTTGTTATAAACAGGATGCCAGAGAAAGAGAACAGAACATATGAAAACTGTAATAATAAGGCAGGTCAGATGCCTTAGGAGGAGATGACCTTCAAAATTTCATGCACGTTAAGAGGAAATAACCCGAACAAGCTCTGTTTTTCATAAAACAGAGAAGGTGCATCCAGTGTGTAAAGCTTTTAACACAGCATAAAGAATCAGTGAAGCCTGACTCTTACATTTGATGAGAAATAAGTAAGACTCAGAATACAAAGTTGTCACCAATTAGCAGAATCTCAGCTAAAAGTGTGAATATTTTTAGAAAACTGAAAGGATTTGAGACTTATTTTTAAACAAAGAAGAGGTTTTAATCAGATGAAGAGATGGATATTATGAAGAATGCTTTACAAAAATCCTTTGGGAATTTGGTTGCTTAGTGCCAGAAAGAATGATGCTTAACTCAATTTTTTCTCCTTTTTTTTTTTTTTCCGCTTTAAACCTCTGTAATTCCCCCAGTGACAACACAGTCCCTCGAGCTAGACCTCTGAGACTCCCTGTTCAAATGCTGTCATGATGACATCAATCTTGATGGGAGCACAGGAAATAACATTGTGGATCAAGGCACACCGTGCTGAAGATTCACCAAAACTGGAGTGTTCATAAACCAGAGCCCAGTAAAACTGACCACACTGGGAAGGTCCTACTCAAAAAATGAAAATTCACCAACTCAGGCTGAGAGCAGTCAGGATTTACTAGAAAATTGGGAGAGAACCTTTGTGACAGAGAAGCTGCAGGAGATGTGCAATGTAGGGTCTGCTTTGATACCCAGATTTGTGGTGCTGCAACTTCACCCACCCTGAGTGCCTCCCCAGGCAGTCAGGCATAGAAAGCTTTGTTACTTGAATGCCCCAGGGGCAGCAGCAACAATTCCAACCACGAACTCTGCTATTTGCCCAGAGGTTCCAGGACCCCCAAAACTGCTTTTCCTTTGCAGAGAAGGTACCTGTTTGCTCAGCTTCCTCACTGAAAGCCATGTTCAAACAGCAACAGCTGAAAGAAAAAAAAAAAGGTTTAAACAAGGTGTTTGAGATTGCAAAAGCTCTTCTGGGCAGGGATTGACTACTACACTTACCCAGTGTTCTGTACTCAGTTCTTGGTTAGCTTTTTAGGCAGCTCTGAAAAATTTATTCTCCAAGGAAAACATGAAATCTTTAAAGGCTAGAAAATTTCAGTATTTCTATGTGAAAGGTATGTAACATAAGAAAAACCTCTGCTTGCTACAACCCAGATATTTATGGTAAATGTGCTCTGATCTTGTGATTTCACACCAAAAGAGATTCATGCTGCTGCCAAATGTCCAAGGAAAGGCACCATAAAACTCCTTGTGTCCTATTGAATACCCATAAACAAACCTAGCTGATTAAGTCTTCTTTTCTAGAGCTGTGACTACCTAATAGAAATGCCTTTTAGCACAGGGAGGCTACAAGGAATGCAGCAAAACTTTGGCACTGAAACTACCAGTTGCTTTTCAATGGCTGTTTGCCTCCCCAGATCCATAACTGCAACTCCTCCCTACAGTAAATGCTCCAAAATTCAGATTGTCTGAGGAGTACGAGTATTGTTTTTGCCTTTTGTAGAAGAGCTAAAGAGTAAAAAAATTAAATAAATTTTAATTGTAAAATTGTATGTGATTAGGCACAGATAGTAAACCTCAATTCCTGCATATTTTGTGAAGGCTGGGAGAAGGGTTTTTTTGCATAAAATCTGCTATGAGAAAACATTTTAAAACATTTCATTAAGTAATGTGGCCATATCTGCCAGAGGCAAGGGAGCAAACCCTATACAGATGACAAATTTGAGAGCTATTTGTCTTGGCTAGACCATAACAACCAACTGCAAAGATGGACAAAGCTCTTACCCCCAGGGGCTGGGTTTCCACTCCTCCAGGGCAGGTGGAATTTAGCCAGGTCTCTGGGTTTTGGGTTTTTTTTCAGTCTGTAGAATATTAAAGAAGATGCCACATCTTTGCAAAGATACAACTTTCTTGCATAATTTGAAACTACACAATATTATATTCCATGACATAGAAATTTTTGGCAGTTAAGTGTCTTATTATTCACATTGTGCCTTCATCAATCACTGTAGTCCTGTAAGACCATTTAATACTGTGCCTGGTAAATTTTCTCAACAAGTCTGGAAGATTTGTTATATTTAGATGAATACCACAGCCATTTCATTGGCATGTGCTGAGAAAAATATTACTTTTGCAAATCCACCAAGTTATGTACTGAGGGGCCATTCAAACTAGGAGGGTTATGAAGGCAGTTGTCCCAATCTTCCTGTTGCTCAAAGGACTGTGCAATAATTTTGGCCCAGGAGCCAGCTGTAGGCTTATTTAAAATATCAGCAACTTCCACCTTGGTGTAAGGTTTAGTGAAACTCATTGTTTTTAATTTGCAGCTTTGAGAAGTGTAACCATCTATGTTTTATAGATTTTTCTTTTCCTGTGAGGAAACTCATCAACTTTGATGTCTGTAACTATTGATTCTCTGCATTAAGGGATTGGTAAAACAGATTAACCACAATAGCATGTTAATTAAGACCATGTTTCAGCTTTCCAAAATTACTCTCTTTTTTTGCAGAAGGCTGATGAATTGACTGGCATTAGAGACCATCCAGCCCAAGGAGCCAGAAGGTACAGATCACAGGGGAAATCATGCACATGCCCAAGAGAAGGTTTGGAGAGAGTGCAATCCCATTTTCACAATGTCCTGTGTGGGTCTGTTGTATCCAAACCTTTAGTGACGCTAACAGGAGACTCCTCATATGCAGAGCCTGTCAGATCTTCAGCCAGGTTGAGACAGGATTTGCCATGCATGAAAATTCCAGGATGAGGGGTCAAGACTAGAAACAGGATCTTGTCCCACAGAAAGATGTTCTGCCATGAAAAGCCAGTTTATCAGTCCAGGAACTGCTTCAAGTTTTCTATTACCTTCAACTAAAGCAACAATTTGCCTCCTTTCATCATTAATTTTCATGTCTCTTGTGCAGTTAATCTTTGGAGCAGAGCTTGCAGTGGGTTTGTCCCTGTCCAGAGGGTGCTAACCTGATCTGGGACATCATGGCTGCCCCTGGGTAAATGGCAGTTTTCAGTGGAAAGGAAAATTCAAATGCCTTTGTGTTGTGTTCTCCCTCCTTTGTCCTCCCAGAGCCCTGCTCTGGAGATTGGACCCTCTGCCTGCCTTTCACCTCAGCTTTGCTCTCCTTTCCCAAGCCCCATTCCTGATTGTACTCTCACCAGCTGGGTTTTTTTTCAGAGGCTGCAAACTGCCAGCTCAGCTTGCATTAGTGTCAGAGAAGTATTTCTTGGCAGTTTACAAAAGAAAAAAATGGAAAGTTGAGTATCATTTAATGTGAAATGTGCTAGAGTGCCTATGCTGTACTTCTCTGAGAGGCCTGAGGCTCCAGATACCTGAAAAAGCTGATAAAAGCTGCTGTCATCCAGTGATTCAGCTCTCCTCTGTACAATGGCTCTGGCCCTGCTCTATGTGGACAACTCACAACACACAGAAACTTTTTTTTTTTTTTGCCTCAGTGTTCACTGGCAACCTCTCTTCCCAAACCTCCCAAATGGACCAAAAGATGGGGACTGGAGGAGCAAAGTTCCTCCCGTTGTACTAGGAGATCAGGCCTGTGACCTCCTGTGAAGGCTGAATGTACATAAGTCTCTGGAATCCGATGAGATGCATCCCAGAGTCCTGAGGGATTTTGGTGATGTAGTTGCCAAGGCACTCTCTGTGATATTTGAAAAGTCATGGCAGTTGAGTGAAGTCCCAGGTGACTGGGAAAAGGGAAATGTTACACCCATGTTAAAAAAGGGTAGAAAGCAGGACCCTGGGAAGTCTCAACCTGTGCCTGGGAAGATTATGGAACAGATCCTGTTAGCAGATGTGCTAAGGCACAGGGGGACAGGGAGGTGATTTGAGATAGCCAGCATGGCTTTGCCAAGGGCATGTCCTGCCTGACCAGTCTAGTGACCTTCTATGATGGGCTGACTCCCTCAGTGGGCAAGGGAAGGGCTGCAGATGTTATTTATTTGGACTTCCATAAAACTTTTGGCACAGTTCCCCAACACACCCTTCTCTCTAATATGGAGAGATATGCACTTAGTAGGTGGACTTTTGGATGGACAAGGAATTGGCTGGATACTTACACCCACAGGGTAGAGGTCAACAGCTCAATGTCCAAATGGAGATCAGTGACAAGTGATCCCCTCAGGGGTCTGTGCTGGGGCCAGAGTTACTCAATGTCTTCACCAGTGACACAGGCAGGGAGACTGAAAGCACCCTCAGCACGTTTACAGAAGGCACCAAGCTGAGTGGTGTGCTTGACGTGCCTGAGGGATAGGATCCATCCAGAGTGACCTGGACAAGCTCGAGAAGTGGCCCATGGGAACTTTGTGGTGTTGAAGAATGTAAAGTGCTGCACCTGTGTCAAGGCAATCCCCAGCATTAATCTGGTTTGGGGAATGGAGGGATTGAGATCAGCTTTGCCCAGAAGGACTTGGGGGTGATGGTGGAAGAAAAGCTGGACATGAGACAGCAATGTGCACTTGCAGCCCAGCTGGGCAACTGTATCTAGAGCTGCATCAAAAGCAGTGTGGCCAGCAGGTGAAAGAATATGATTCTGCCCCTCTGCTCTGCTCTTGTGAGACCCTACCTGCAGTGCTGTGTCCAGTTTGGGGGTCCCCAGCCTTGGAAAGACATGGAATGAGTCCAGAGGAGACCACAAAAATGATCAGAGGATTGGAGCACCTCTCCTACAAAGACAGGCTGAGAGAGTTGGGATTGTTCAGCCTGGAGAAGAGAAAGCTTCAGGAAGACTTTAGAACTCCTTTCAGTACCTAAAGGAATGTATAAGAAAGATGAGGACAGAGGTTTATCAGGGCCTGCAGTGACAGGACAAGAGGTAACGATTAAAAAAAAAACAAACCATGGATAGATTTAGACTTGATATAAGGAAGAATTTTTTATGGTAAGTGTGGAGAAACATTGGCACAGGTTGCTCAGAGATGTGGTAGATGCTCCATGCCTGGAAACATTAAAGGTCAGGTTGTACAGGCTTTCAAAGCAACCTGATCTGGTTGAAGTTACCTCTGCTTACTGCAGTGGGGATGGACTTTCAAAGGCTCTTTCCAACTCAGACTGTTCAACAAGTCAATGATTCTGATGCAGGGTGGTAGTTAGTGCTGCTATTCATTCAAGTTTCATTTGCATGGAAGTGTTAGTTCTGCAAATGCCCAGTGCTCTTCTGATGTATTCAGTAGGAAAAAAGGATGAGAGTTTGCTTTTTATGCGATGATGTGGATTGCTTTTTTAGCTATTCTGTCTGGGAGCTAGAAAAATTGAATCAGTGTCCAAGGGATGTCTCTGGTGGTAGATCAGGCTGGTCTGATCCACTGCCAGAAACAGAAAGTACCATGTGGGCAGAGAGTCAACTCCAGCAGCAAAATCCTCTCCCCATTTCTTCTCCATGCTCATTAACTAGTGTAAGGATATCCAGCAGACTCTTGCCCCTCTTAACATCATGCAAACTGGAATGTTTTTCGTCCTGGGGGATAAAAAATGTTAGCACAGCACTTCAAGGTCATGTGCCTTGCTGTACCCTGTTAATTTCATTTTCATTTGGGTGTATAAAAAAATTGAGGAACATGAGCTATGCAGCTTTTGAATATTGTTTAAAAATACATCTTTCCTGGGTAGATGGGAGTATGCTAAATGTGTGTATCTTTTAGAAGAAGCCTCAGTTTTATTATTGCTATGATTTCCCACTTTCACCATTTCCTGGAAGGAAGAGGGTTATTTTGTTCAGAGATTATTTTAGCTGGTTCTATCCATTTTTCTGAACTGAATTCTTCCCCCCTCCCCAGAAAGCTTTCTTTTAATAAGAGTTGTTATTTCTTTGCAACTGCTGGGAAGAAGAGCCCAATAACCCCCTCCTTGGGTTTCTTCCAGAAATAAAAAAAAAACCACCCCAAAAACCAACTCAGCTGTCATTCAGGCCTGCCTTTTCATTAATTCTATTTCAATGTGTTTTATGTGACCGTGTGCCTGCCTCTGCAACAGCAAGGAATCTCAGTGGGATGGAGCGGCTTAATCGATCAGCAATCCTGGTCACCCAGAAAGAGTGTTAATTGGCCTCAGTACTTGAAGCATGTGACACTGCCTGACCTAATCATCAGAACTGGAGAAGTCAATAAATTAGAGGAGAAATGCAGATGGATAAAATAAAGGCCCAGCTCTATACAACACGCTGTGAACATTGTTCCTGAATAGTGCTGTATGGAAAAGCCAAGTCAAGCATATTCTGGATAAAGCCTCAGGGGAGCTAAGAGCAAGAATAATTTCTTGTTTTCAGAGTTTCACCTTTTAGTCTTCCATCACGTACACTTGATATGTCTCAGCAATTTGTCTGAAAGCTCCTAACTGAACCTGTGCAAATTATTCATTCTCCCACTCTAATAACCAGCAGTGTAGCTTGCCTCGCTCCTGCACTCCCTGGGGACGGACTGAGGCTGGCCAAGCCAATGTGACCTGGTCAGGGGTTTGGCAGGCACATGCCCAGGCTCACCTCCCTCTGAGAGAGGAGCAGTGTTCCCACAAAATTTGATGTCTGGGTTAAATACTGCAGGTGAGATCTCAGCTCCCTCTGCCACCATGGGAGCAGGTTTGCTTTCTCACAGGATCCAGCATTTAACTTCTGACGAACAAATAACTTCAGCCTGCTAATTTAGACCCATGAAGAGGCTCCCTCCCACAGAACAGCCAGTGAAGGAGAGTGGATTGCCCTCAGAGACAGGGCAACCCTCTGTCAGGGCAATGTCCTGTCAGCCTTATTAAAAGTGCTCCCTTCTCTGTGCTGCAGGAGGAGGACTTTGCTCCCTGGAGCCAGCAGGGGTGATTTTCCGAGTGTTGGCTGCAAAGGAAGTAGCATATGCAAGCCCAAGGCTGTCCCAGTAAACATGGAAAGGACTGCCCTAGTGACTGAAGTATTTGGGATGTAGGCCCAGGCAGAAGCTGATGAGACAGAAGAGCCCAGCGTCTCAAACCTGCCCTCTTATGTGGAATGGCTGTGTAGGGGTACAACCCTCAACACCACTTCTGTGGGACTAGGCAGTGTCAGGATTGGATGTGAAATAACAAAACTCTTCATCCTGCCTGTTCCAAGGCAGTGGGTACTGTACTGAGACCCAAATCTTCCCTTAGATATTCAGAAAAAGAAGGAAATAAATATAAATGCCCAGTAAAAGCATCTGTCAGGCAATGAATTAAAGGGAAGAGGGTGTAAGGTATCCCTGCACTGGCATAAAGTTAATTTTTTTCACGGTTTCTAGTATGAGGCAGTGTTTTGGATTTGTGCTGAGAACTGCTTTGATAATTTAGAGATGTTTTTGTCATTGCTGAGCAGGGCCAAGCACAGAGCCAAGGCCTTTTCTGCTTTTCATACCACCCTGCCAGCAAAGGTGGCTGGAGGTGCTCAAGACACTGGAAGGAACACAGCCAGGACAGCTGACCCGAGCTGGGCCAAGGGGTGTCCCACACCATATGGCCTCATGCTCAGTATATAAAGCAGGGGGAAGAAGGAAGGAGTGCAGAACATTTGGAGTGATGGTGGTTTTTGTTGGTTTGTTGGTGTTTTTTTTTTTTTTTCCCAAGTCACTGCTATGTGTGATAGAGACCTGCTTTCCTGAGAATGGCTGAACACCTGTCTATCCATGGGAAGTGGTAAACGAATTCTTTGATTTGCTTTGCACATGATGTGGCTTTTACTTTACCAGTTAAAATGTCTTTATCTCAACCCATGACTTTTCCAGCTTTTACCCTTTTATCAGATTTTCACCAGATCCAGCAGATCCAGAATAACTCCCAGATCCCAGGAGAGCCAAGGATGTCTCCTACACCAAAAATTATAGATGTCCAACCATGAGTAAGTGAACATGTGCCTGGTAGGAGTGCTGTGATGCTGTTTTATTCAGCACAAATGTCTGGAGGGACATTTATCCATCTGTTGGCCATCCACATACCTGTGCTCTTATTTATTATCTTTTTTTTTCCCCTGCTGTTGTTTATTTATGTCTAGATTTGTAACAGATATATATCTCTCTAAAACAGCTCCAGAGATAGTTGTATAGATAAATATCTGTTGCAAGGTATGGTCCATAGAGACAAAATAATGTGTTAGCAGAGAAACCAACACAAAATTGCACTCAGAAGTCATAGGCACAGTCCTATTAGTTGCAACTGGTCAACAGAATGCATTTTCAAAAATAAACAAAGCTTAGAGAATAAAATATCAGAGGGAACGTTAGCAAGGCACTACATATGCATTTGGGTGCCTTCAAGTGCCAGAAGATGTTCAGACACAGCAGAGCTTCTGATGTTAAGTCAAATGTGAAAGGAAAAGAAACTGGATTATTGTAGCCTGGCAGACATGAAGGAACTTAAGGAATAGGAGCAAGAAAGTCTCCAGACCAGACAGATGAAAAGCGTGAACCTGTCCTGTTCTCTCTGTCCATAGCTCACTTTTTCCCAGAGCCAACAAAAATTATCTGTACCATATCCTTTACCTGCTGGCCTTTCAGTGGGGCAGACAGAATTTTTAAATGGCAATAATAAAGCTTTCTATTTGTATTTTAATTAGGAAACATTTCTTTTTATCAAATTACCAGGCCTGTCATGATTCGCCTCTGAGCCCTTCACTTGGCTAATGAATTTATGCCTCTCTCTCTAGGGGAATAAGATCTTGTCATTCACAAAATGATGCCATTATCAGCATATCTCATGCTGAGGTGAGGCAGGGAAAGAAATCCCTTCCTTGGTGCTGGTCTCTCCTTCCTCCTGTGTTTGGTGCTGTGAGAGAGCAGACCATTGTTTAGCTCCAACCCTATTGTGCTCAAGGGCTGCTGTCTGGTCTCAGAGCCTTTGAGGTCAGGAGACACCACAGTGTGCAGTGGCAAACCTCACACTTTTGTCCCTTCTCAGACCAGGAGCTGTTTATTCTGTTACTGCACAAAAGCTCCTTCATTGACTCAACTTGGGCACAAAGTGAGTGCAAGACGCTCCCCTATCCTTCACCAAAAGGTTGAATAAGAATGAAATTTTGGCTGAAACATGGTGAAAAGAAGGCTGGACTGCGGGCCAAGAGATGATTGTGCATCTCTGGCATGGACAAAGTCCTAATCCACATGGCAAGAAAATCCCCCAGATGGCCTCAAACTCTGCTGAAGACAGTTTGCCTTCCATCCCCATCTATTCCTGAGCCACTGCACACCACGCCAGGGCAGCTTCTCTGCTCTGGTTCAGGATCCAAGAGCTGCTGCCTACCACCTTCACCCTCACTGTGGGCAACTGGTGAATTTAAGTGTGAAGATGGCTGAAGAGCAAACCTGTGTCACAGTACAGGGTGTCACAGTACAGGGGGCAGACCTAAGAGCTGGAACACCATCTGGTATTGGGTTTATAGTCTCTAGCTGAAAAAGAAAAACAAATAACTTTTTTTTCCCTGACTTCGAAGTGCCAGTTATTCATAATCCTTACAGAAATCTGGCCTGTGCAGGGGCAATCCTCACTCTCAGCTTTGTGCTGCAGTCCTCCTGGCACACCAGTGAGGATCTGTGGGAGCTGGGTCTCACAGCTGCCTGTTGGCAGTGCAACATTCCCATAAGAGATGCAGTGTCCCTGATCAGAGCCCTGAACATGCTGGGGTACAGCAATATTCATGGGAGGCCTAAAGCCATGTGGGAGTCCTTCCACATCTCATGATGCTTTCCTTCTGCAAGGGAGGCTATTTCAGTAATGTCCTGTCTGCCTAATGCCCAGCCTGTATTTTCCACTGGGAATAGTATTTTTCTGCTCTTAGCTCATGGATAATTCTGGGCTAAGTAATTTACCATTTGTTTCTTTCTCTCTGCTGATTTGGAAGAAAGCAGAAAGGATTATCTGGGACTGCTACTTAATTTTTTGCTGTTTGGATTAGAGGAAGCAAATCCCACCTTCTATACCTACATTACTTACCGAAGGGCAGGGGAGCAGATGGTGTGGGGAGAGGAAAGTGTGTGTGTAAGTAAATACTTATTGGAGGGTTTAGAAAAATATTTGTGAATGGTACATGGCTGTGCTCTCACCTCTTGTCTCCTGGAAGATCTAACCTGCCAGTGCATTCCCTGACCCTGGATATGGGCAGAAGAAGTTTATCAAGTTTATCCTTATGCTTCCTTTTCTTCTTGCCCAACCCTCTATATCTCACTGTGCATTAAAGGGAAATTCAGACAAGTAATTAAATTACTTTTCCCTGACTTAAAATACTTAATAATATTAAATGAGCTTTCACGGAAGCCAAAAGTAAAAGCTATAATGGCATTTTCAGCCAGCCTTAAATTGTTAATTAATTGACATACATTTAGAAATGGTGTAATTCATGCAGCATCAGCCATCTATTCTGAAGAAACATTTAAAATGAGATGGTCTCAGTGACGTACACTGGTCAGATGCAGCTAGATGTACACATAGCTACAGGAGTCTGCTTTAAGAGGGGGACCAGCACTGGTTATGTATGACATAACCAGTGTGTCTTGTGTGGCTTGTGTCTGCTTGGTTTTGTTGGCCTGCTTTTACAGGACTGGAGTTCACCAAAGGAAATTAAAAAAGCTTTTTCAAGACAGCATTCTGCTAAAAAAAAGAACTTTTGAGGACATTTATGTGGTTCTGTGCATGTTAGATGTTGTGTTGGCAACTTACAGAAAAGCAAGTTAGATGCAGGAAAAGAGGATCTGTGAAGGTCTTTCAGAATAAACACTTACAACACTGACAAAAAATGTTGTGGGTTTTTTGGGGGTGTTTTTGGTTTTGTTGTTGTTGTTGTTTTGTTTGTTTGGTTTTTTTCCCCCCTTTGAAAAGAACAAGATTATCAGAGAATGGAACTTGCTGAGCAATGAGATGACAGCTCTGCCAGATCACTATGAAGATGTCCATCCATTCCATTTTTTGGTGAATGTGATGATACAGAGGAACCTCTGCTGTAAGCTCTCTGCTGCAGAGCAAGCACCCACATCTTTCCTGCGAGATTCTATTCTTGTGCCTCACATCCTCATGTCAGAGGAGGACCTGCCTACAAAGTACATCCATCTCCATTTGGCCTCTTGGCCATGAAGGATAAAGGAAGTGGAAGTTGAGCAGGGCAGAAATGTGGCACAGTTGAGAATCCAACAAGGGTCTGGCTCAGCAAACAGAGCCATAAAAAGTCTTCCAGAACAAAATACCTGGATGTCTATGAGCCAGTAATGCATCAAGAAATGTTTTATTGCCCAAGTCATCTCATTAGTTCATCATGTTGTAATAGTGTCTTTATTCTCTGAACTGCAGAGAAAAAAAAAATAAAAAGGTAATTTAACATTACAAACACAATTGATGTGCTTCTAAAAAAGCTCAGCATTTAGTGCTGTAACTGTAAGGAAAGTCAAATCCTACCTAACTACTTAGGAACACCGTTTGGCTTGGTTACCTGTCTTGAGGGTCTTTGCAATGGAAATATATGGCATGGGCAGAAAGGTAATTAATTTCAGATTAACCCTAACAGATCCCAGCTTGTTACTTCAGCTTCTCTATTACCATATTTAAATATAATGAAAATACCATGTCTTCTTAGAATGAAGAATAGAACAGATGAGAAAGTCAATGCTAAAGACCTTCTGTTCTGCAAGGAACACCTTACTGAGTCTGGCCACTTACCCAGCTTCTTCAACCATGCACAGCTAGACACACCAGATGTTAAATCAATCTCCTTTTTCAAAAAGCAATGTGTATTCCTGCTTATGGAAAGAAATGTCTAAAAAATCAAAAAGTTTTTCTGGAGAAAGTGGAAGTTTGGTTTTCCCCTTCAGCCACTTACAGAGCTCTGGCTTCCTTTCAGCCTTGGCCATGCTTTTATCAGGATCACAAGGCTGTCAGTCCCCTTTGGTCTCTGCTCAACAGCTCAGGTGTGTAGCATCAGAAACACCTCAAGAACTGCTCTCGCTGATCCTCTCTAATATCCACCTTCAGGAACAAGCATTTCTAACTTGGACAATACAAATGAAACCTGTTGGAAAACAGAGCAGACTTCCTGTGTGAAGGAAATGGATTCCACATTTAGAAACAAGTGCTACTGGAACACTGCTGTACACTAGGTTTTATTTTATGTGAACTCAAACTTTTGGCCAGTTTTCCCTCTTTTGCTCTCTTGTGCTGGAAAGCACCAGTGCCTCTGATCCCACACAATGCCGTCACTGGCTGTGAGGTACACAAAACCTTTTTAGTGCTACCCAGCACCAGAGCTGCTCTCCAGCTGTGCCCTGCTGTGGTCATTGCAGCACCTCGTGCCCGAGCTTGGCACACACTCAGGTAATGCTGCTGAAGTCACAGCCCTGCCTTGAATCCAGCTCTGACAGCAAAACCAGGGTTTTCAGAAGTTGCTGCCTGTTTTGGAGTGCTGGGTTATCTGCGAAGCTGCTCTCCTGTCAGATTCCATCTCATACCTTCAATTTTGGTAGAAGATACAGACTCCAACTGCTAGACACATGCTGTGGGATTCAGATCCCTGAATGTAGGCATCCAACATCATTTGAGACACTTCTGGACATTTAAGCCACCAGCACAGGGCTGGCAAACAAACCACAAGACCTCAGACTCAGCCGTTTGGCAGGAGTGCTGCAGGCTGGGCAGGGGACCCACAGCATCTGCAGTGACATCAACCACTCACCAGCAAGCACCAGATCCTGCCCAGAGGGTGGGATTCAGCTCATGGGTTAAGAATTTATCTATAAATCCTTCCATGTGTGCTACTTGCCTAAGTGTGCTTTACAATGACACTAGGGAGGGATTCATCTGCACAAGGCATCTCCTTTTGGGGAGCTGGTTGGCAGTCAGCATCATGGGAAATTTCAATAAAATCTTTAAAAGATATTTCTCACAAAGAGGACCCAGAGGACTCTGCATCTCTGGAGATACTCAAAGCTTGCCTGGGAATGACCCTGAGCTATGTGTTCCAAGTGCTGCATTGAGTAGGGGCTGCACTAGCTGAGCTCCACAGCTCCATTTTTAGTCCATCCAGTAGCTCTCCACTGACTCCAAAAGGATACCACAGCTATTTTATTGTGTCCTACTCTATAAGATACATCCACACCCCTGTGTCTAGATCCTGCATAATTGATGGTGTAAAGAGGAGGGAGAAACAACAAGTCTTGTGTAGGGGAAATCTGTGTTGCAAAAGCCTCCTGAGAGACTTTGAAGTAATCAGTGAGTTCAGTGATGTGCAGGATTATTTTGTATTTGGCTTTCCTAAAAGCATTTGGTGAAAACTGTCTCATGAAAGGATCTTACAGAAACTGAGTTGCCATTGCATTATGGGGAAGTTTTTTATGGATTAATGAAGGATTAAAAGTTAAGAAACACGTTGTGAAGAAAGGGACAATTTTTGTAGTGATTGTGATTCCTCACTTCAAACAATGGGAAAGAGGAGGAGGTGATACTGAAGTAGCAGAGTGTGAATGACACATTATTACCTACCACTACAAAAACAAAAGTAGCTGTGAAGTGTCATGGAGAGACCTTGTGATCCTGTGAGGATGGCAGATGAAATCACTGGTGATAAAGTAATTCACATAATGAAATACATCTTAACAATAGAGATATAAAGATGACCTAAAGAAAAGCATTTGGTATTGCTGTTAATGGGTGTCTGGGAGCAGAACCTCAATGGTCAGCAGTGGAGAAGGGCAACAAAACAGACATTCGTAAGTATAGGAAAATATTTAAAATATCTGAAAACATCACTGTGACACTGGACCACAGCCTGGGCCCTGTGTACCTTGGAGTGTAGTACAAACAGAATTGGACAAGTTAAGGTGAAGGGTAGCAAAGGTGATCAAAGGCACAGGACAGCTTCTGTAAGAGGGAACATGAGTCATCATGTGGAAAAGGAGAAACTAAGAAGGAAAAGGATAAGGATGTCTATAAATTCATGGTCTATAAAATCAGAATTCACTTCCATTTTTCTCACAATTGATCCAATGCAGTTTTGAGGGAATAGGCTTACACTATAGAAAGGAAATGCTTTTGTTCTTAGCACATAGTAAAATTTTGCTGTTCCCTGTTTCAGGATATGGGGTGAGTAGGGATGAATCACCTCATGGTCAAGTGGAAGCCAAACCAGGTAATTCTCACTCTAAAAATGCTCTGTTTTCCTTTATTGACCACAAAGAAAGCTTATGATAAGTTGGTGGTTTGTAGAAGTCCATGAAAAGCTGCTCAGAGGCTGGTTAAGATGAATCCCACCTGTACTATATTCTGGAAATGATGGGAGCAACACATTCCTGTATCTTTGAGAAGTGTGACCAAAGCCACTGCAGGAAAAATCTGGGCCAGGGCAGTACATCAGTCAAGTAGCCCAAACCTTACTAGGTCTGAATTCCAAGACTGGTCAGCCACATTGAGTCTTTTATCTGTATTGCTGATTTACCTGCCTGTGAGGGGTTAACTGGGGCACTCTCAAGGGGAGAAATTAATTTTTGACCTAAGAAGAATTTTCTCAAGGACTCAGTTGTTTCAAGCACACAGTGCTTGAAAGTTTCCATGTCTAAGCCAAGACTAAACCCAGCCTACCTGCTACCCCTCCCTGTGGGTGCACAGTTTTTTGCTCAGCATCCAAAATAGGAACACCATCAGCACTTGTTTTTCCAGCTGTGTGCACCTGTGCAGCGTGAGGCCAGAGCAGCACTGCCTGCATGAATGAATGAATGAAGCACAGCTGATGGCTTTGGGTTCACCTAGAAGATTCACAATGCTCCGGTAGTTACACAGTTAAACACATTTCTCTTTTTGTCCTCTGTGTGATGTTACCAGAGTTCTCAGAAAGCTGTCTTGGAGATGAAAGACCTAAATTACACCAACAGGAAAATAGCTGTAATGGTGCATATATTTTGCTTTTGAAGATGAAAGTCACCTTCTTACACTGAGACAGGCACAGATATTAAAACATGCAACTACATAAACAAGGTTAAAGAATGTAAAATGTGATTCTTCTGATGGGAAGGAAGTGAGCTGGACTAGGACCACTTTACATTCCTGTTTACATTTTTCTAGTGATTTCCAGGTAAGTGGCAAACATATTTTAAGTCTTCTTAAAACACAAGTGAAATTTTAACGTGTAACACAGGACCATGAAAACTGCCATGCCAGGGCTGTCTAAACCCAAAGACTGCTCTGACAGCTAACAAGTAGGTATTTCATGGGAAGATCCAAATCTTCATATAATGGACAGTGTTATGGGAAATTAATTCCTATACCCCAGGTAAAAGACCCTTTACTGAATGCTGTTTTTGTGTGGTAACCTTAAACTTTATTCCTCTTAACCTTACTTAATGTAACAGTGAGAGGTTTCCATTACCTGTTCAAATACTCCTATGAACTTTTACTATTTTAAAACTATAAATCCTTGGCCATTTTGTGATGGTCTGATCCACCAGCCTTTCCTTCCCCAAAACATTTTCCTGCCTTTAATTTTCCTGAAAGCAGATACCATTCAATCTGTTTGTTAACTTGTACACCCTGTGACACAGGCTCTAGGTGATTTTTTTCCACTCCCTGGCAGTACAAGGAGGGTCTCTGTAACTCAGTGACTCTTTTGCCTGCTCCACTTTTGGCCTGAACAGAGAAATCTGTCTCAATCAAAATCCTGTAAGGTGCAGTATTACAGGCCACACACCTGAGCCAGAGCTGGCTGAAATCTCTTTCCAGAGCAGATGAAATGTGCATATCCAAGCCATCATTTGTGCCTCTCCCTGTGAGCCTCCTGTTCCCACCTTTGTAGTCAGACCCCACCCCTCCAGCAAGAGACATCGGCACTGCTCCCACCCCTCCAAAAAAATCAAAGCACCAGCTGTTAATGCTGTATTCACAATACCATACTCCACAGACAATGTGACTTTATTCACAAATATGATTTTTTACAGAGGTAGAACAAAATACTTTGTATAATCTTTTTTTTTTCTTTTTTAACTATATACATATAAAGAATATAATAGAATGACAGGAAAGAAAAGGTTGTAAACAAAACAATATTATGCCATCAAATACAGTACAAACAGCATGCATGAACAGCTTCAAATGAAATCTTGCTGGTGTAACTTTATTTTTTTTCTCATGTGGTAAATGAAGAGCAGTAAAGAGTCATGCTCTAATTGGATTGAGTATGCCACAGCTCTGTAATTTTAATTATTTTTTTTCTTTTACAATAAACCAACAGGATCACTTTCTTTTCACTGTGGTGGGGAATGCTTTTGTAATGCCCAATGTAATATTAACAGAAAAATATAATAATCAAACCTACAAAGTATACTCTCATTTAAAAAGCAAAACCATAGAAACTGTACAGTTTTAAAAAGTGAATTACCTCAAATGCTTCTTAAGAGAATTTTCTAAAGAAAAAATTAAAATATGTAGAATAAAAATGAGAAGAGCTATTGTTCTGTAACAAAGCTAATCAAATACTTGTTTTCTGTTCCAATAAACAGTTTTTTAAATTAATGACTATTCTGGAAATTATGAAGTGGGCCAGGTTTTATTAATGTTCCACTTGACTAATAAAGCATGAACTCCTTACGGGTACCATAGCTGTCATTCCCCTGGGGAGGGATGGGGATTGGTTCTGCATGCATGCTGGAGACAGGGACAAGGTTTACTCATGGGTATAGATTCTAAAAATATTTTGAAATGTGTTAAACATTTAGTAGCTTCTATAAAAATAATCTGGCTTGTTTTGCTACTGGATTGAGATTTGGATTTGTGATTTTCTGCTGAAATTCATTTCTGACCAAGGACTTCCACTGGGATGGGGGTTACCTGGGCTGCAGCAGGTCCCATGACAGTGGCCAACAGCAATGGATACAGCTCACACCTGAACACCTGAAGCCAACAGCAAAGCCCACAATGTTGCTCAGCCCTGTGCCTCAGGCTGAAGGATCTGGGATTTGGGGAATCTGCTGTCCTGCCTCTCCATTCCTCTAAGTCCCAGCCCATGTCACGGGAAAGGAAAAGGCTGGAGAGAGCAACTGTGCTTTTACTTCTGCAAAATATCAGCTCTGGTGACAACCACCTTTCTGTCCCTCCTATCTGGACACACTGACTGCATCAGCAGGGGTCTGGTCAGGTCCCTGTCCTGCTCAGGGACAGCAGCTGTGTGTGCTGCCTGTGGGAAAACAGGGATTTCTGCCTCTGACCAGCGAGGAGCAGTGGGGTTAAACTGCCCTCCTGCAGGTTGCCCTCTAAAATGTCATTTAAAGATTCAACCACACAAACGGAACCTGTACACTCCATTTGTCTTTGTCAAGAATGTGAGCATGTCCAATATTACACACATGCTGTTTGTGGCCAAGAGTCAGGCACCAGCCCCAGCTTCAATTGCAATGAGTTTACTAAAGATCAGCAGAAAATTGAACAGAGAAGGATGGTGGGTCTCATTTGACTTTGAGCTCTCAAGTGATCCCAGTCTTCAGGCAGAAGCTCAGCTCAACCTGACAGTGAACATGGGGTGCATCCCATGCCCAGTGCAAGTGACTGGGGGTTGGCCTGAATAATATCCTTCACCAGATCACAAGGATTAAGTTAACTGCAATGAAAAGCAATACCTGCCCTGCATGGCAAATCCATCTCTGTGGCTTCGTCCATGGCTTTGGCATCTTCCTGGGAAATGGATAGTCAGACCCCTCTAGACTGCCCTGGTGGAACTGAAACCTGTGTTCCACTAATTGACCCTGCAGCAATTGTCACCCCCAGAAGCAGGGCATTTATTTAGAGGTGTGAACAGTGTGCTGTGCACAGATGAAATATCCTGTGTGGTTGTTTACAGTCAACAGAATAAGCCTTGCACCTCTTTGTGGAAGAACTCTACAAAACATGGCTGAAATAACAGGATTGTT
The DNA here is from genome assembly GCA_013400435.1 of Pycnonotus jocosus. Lineage (NCBI taxonomy): Eukaryota > Metazoa > Chordata > Aves > Passeriformes > Pycnonotidae > Pycnonotus > Pycnonotus jocosus. The sequence continues at coordinate 73,650 of VWYP01019126.1, forward strand.
GATGATGGTCAGTGGGAGATACTCCAACCCTCTGAGTAAGACTGCATCTTTCTGTTGTGTAAACTGCTCTACAAGGGTGAATAAAACAATACATTCCTGCCCCATTAGCCTTGGGGAAGATTAATGCCCTCTAATCTACGCTAAGTAAACTCTGAAGCATGAAGTCCCACACTCAGCTGCTTGTGGATTAATAGGGATCACCCTGAAATTGCTATTATGAAATGCAAATATTTGCAATAGAACAAGTAAAAAATATTCCTGAAGTGCAACGAAAGGCTCATCAGTCATGTTTGTGGTATGCACAGGGACAGTCAGGAGGCAAACACCAATGAATCCCAGGGCAGAAATCTGTGGTAAAACCCCATTAGCCCATTGGCAGTGGGTGATGGCACAGCATCTCACACTGGGAAATCATTCCACCCAGCAATCAGAGGGCTTGGCTTCTTAGGATGCCCCAGTTTTGATTCTTTGGACAGTTTGTTTGCATACTACTACCTGTATTTTCAGAAAGCTGCAGTACGTGGCTCACAGTAAATCTGCTTCAAACACTTGCTGATACAGCTCAAACTGATCTCATCTGCCCTGATCTGCAATTTTGTGTTAGCTAAAGCAATAAAAGAATCCTGTTAAACCTAAATTATCAAATGAAAAAGGCAATTTTCTCATTTATACTCCATTAGTTTTTTTAGTTATTGCTAGGAAAGCTCTAAAATGCTTAGGCCATAAAATAAACATGTGGCTTAATGTACAGTATGTGTACTTAAGAGGATGATGGCATCTGCAGTAACTGCTCTGCGCTGCTATAGTAATGGGATGCACAAATTAAGCAACAGCATATATCAAGTAAAGCATACAAAAATGTATGGCAAAAAAGTAACAAGCCTTCTGCTTTTTTTTTTTTTTTTTTTTCTTTTTTTTTTTTTAGTAACTCTTTAATTGCTAAAAAGAAGAAATCACCAATATCCACACCTACAACACAAAGTTGCAACATGGTTGATTTTGATTGATGCTCGTCACCACTGTGCCAGCAAAACTGTGTGATACCATTATTTTTAGCATTTCACTGATTAGAAGTTTATAAAACTCCCCTTCCCAAATTAAATTCAATGATATATTTTCCAGTGTTGAAGTTAAACAATTAGCCTAATATGGTTTCAAGCACACAACACTCATAAGATTTTGGGAAAAAAACACCCCAGATTCTTAAGTCACGGAGATGCAGGATAGCATATGAAAAAGCATCCAAGTATTTCACTTTTGAAAATGAAATTAATAGCCTAGATCACTTAGATACCTTCAATAATTTTACTCTGAGACCCTTCATTCAAACATATCAGAGTACTTTCTATCGATAATGTAAATTCCTCTAGAAGAGTGCCACAACTAAACTTGTGAAATCACAGAAGCAAGATTGCATATCCAAACCATTCACAGACATATTTTAGCATTACTTTGCAACAGTAGGCATTAGGCTTTTGAGAACACATGAATCTCCGAAATTCCATCTTTGTGCTGCTTTACCCCTTCATGCTCAGTTCAAACAGGTATCCTGCTGAACAAGGAGTGAGCAGAGCCTCTGCAGAGAGCTGCAACAAATGCCTGGATCAGACAAACGTGGTGATAGTCATAAAATGCAGATTGGAGATTTCTTCTTCAGCCAGGCTTTTACAGAAATACACTTTCCTGGCTAAAAACGATGGCACAGCGGAGCTTTACAGAGAGAAATGTAAAGATATGAAGGAGAGAATCCCATTTTCTTCCTCAGTAATCCCATAAAACCAACAATCTCTTTCCATAACAGCTCTGGACAATTAGCTGACTGCTGACAGGACCTTTCCCATCACCTGAGGGGAGCCTGTGCTCTCCTTTCCTGTGCTGTCAGTGCCAGGTACACGGTCAGAGTTGTGCTCATTATCCCCTGGCTTCCCATTAATGTGACCAATACATTTTCTCCCCGGTTCCAACAATCATGCAAGCCTCTTTTACTCATAGTTCCAATTTTCTTCCTCTCATGGCACAAAGCTGAAAAGTAAACAACAGTTAAAATACTTGCTTGCCAAAGCCTGGCATGAGAAGGTGCAAGCTCTCTTTGCCAGAGCCTTGACCTTTGTTTGCTCACACCCACAGTACTGTTCCATGCTCCAGCTTGGCATTGTATGGCAATAATCACCATCCTCTTCAGGCCCTCACTCTTATTCAGCCTTTGAGAAGTTACAAAATATAACAGAACACTGTTTTCTGAGACTATATTGACTGCACTAATTACCCACAATATATTTGCTATTAAGAAAATGAATGTGTGCTTTCAAAGTGTGACATTCAGGGCTTCAAGGATGTGGGAGGAATTAGATGGGTTGTTCTGTCACTTAATCCGAGGCTTTGATGTACTTTTAAAAATTTGTTTAAAACCCCAAAAAACAGAAAACACATTTTAACTGTTGAACTTTTACCAGCTAAAGGAGTTTGTAAGGACCCTATCACTATGTGGTTACAACAGAAGATACACAGGTAAGGTCAGGTCACGGTTTCCAAGAACATTCACAGGGACTGAGGATGAGGAGAAAACGAGGGATGGATTCTGCGGGAACCTTCGGGAGACTGAGCTGCTCACTGGGGAAGGGCCTTGAGTATTGCATTCACTTCCTCTGCCACCGCTGTCAAAGCAAACTCAAACTGCTCCTGTGGAGAGAACAGACACACACCCTGAATAATAAAACAAAAAACTCTTTCCAGAAAGCCTAGTGCTCCATCCTGCAGCTGAACGTCCTCAAGACATTGTTAAAAATATGAATATGCAGGATGAACTGTACACTGCAATGGGAAGGAACAAAATGTTCTGGGATTATTGATGTAATATAACATGTTCAACAGCATCTCAAAGCTGCAGCCATTTTAATGGAAAAAATGTTAGTAACAGAACCCAAGCTATTGGGACACAATGATATATTGCCATTGCATGGTCAGAAGGGTTTGGGAGTAGCTGATCACCAGCCATTTCTTTCTGACACAGAGATGGGAACTCAATACATTATTGAAATATGAAGTAAGTATGAGATGCTGTAAAGCAGAGACTTTGGCTTCTCTCAGGCCTGGTTCTAGTTGAAGGAATCTAAAATAAATATCTCCTCCCCTGATATCTATTACATAGAACAGTATCTGCTTTTTGGCTTACCTGTCAGTGATCTTTTTAAGCCTCTCTTTTCAATGTCCTTTCCACACTCAAAAATCCCTCCATTTTGTTAAGACCACTCCTATATAAGAAATACTTGGGAAGTCTTTTCTCTGCTATTAATTTACTGTAACCTCAAGACCAAAATTATGGGTTGGCAGAGGTGTGAGGGACACAGCCATGAATGGCTACTTCTTCTAAGTGCAACCCTAACACACTCCTGAACTGTGAAGTCCTACAGAAGGACAAAGCAGTTTCAAATCCTCAAGGTTAACAGGTGTTATATTTTCCGAGCAAGTAATTTTTTTTCTCAGTAATTTAGCTTACTGAAATAACTGACAGGGTAATTTGGAGTTTAAGACTTTTCAGTGGAAAGTTTTCTCAAAATATAGGCAAATCAAAGACACCAGATAAGGACTGTGGAGAAATTCTTGGATTCTCTGGAAGTACTCCAGAGGTTTAAGCTAGCTGAGGAATGGACTCTGAGGATGCAAGTTTGCATCCCAAACCTGCATAGCATCTCAAGATCACTGCTGGGAGACTATCTGTGTCTCCCATTAGAAAACTGGTGATCTGTACCTCCAGCCCCTCAGCTGGTGCTGCCAGGTGCTGTATGGGATGGTAACAGAACACAGCCACCCCCACAAGTGATCACTGAACCAATAACAATAATTTTCTACAGCGTTTCATTTTACTGCAGAAATGGACAGGAAGGATGAAAGAACAAACTACAGATGTACAACAGATAGTTCAGAAAGGCAGCTGACTCTTAATTGCTGCAATCCAGTGCCAGTCTTCTCTGCCTTGTCTTACCCGACTGCAGTCAGCTCCCATGTGGAGATGCTTCAGAGAAGCAGTGATGGGCACAGTGCCAGAGCATAAAAAGCAGAACAAAACTCGGAATAATTTCTCAGTGACACTGCCATTCAAGAATTTTGCTGTCTGCTTGGTGCTGTCAAAGTGGCATCCATGTACACTTGCTGGACTGCAGCCAACAGCTTTTCATCAGACATTAATTCACCCTAAAGAGTAGGACTCATCCTCAGTAGGCACTGAAAATGGTGTGCATGACTGCCTAAGGCTGCCTGCACTGTCTAAGGTCTCTGCAATTAAAGGAAACACTGAGAATGCTGGGGGCCATCCAGGAGCATCAGTTGTATTTTAACTGGAGCACAATGAGTGTGTGAGAGAAGCTGGAGAGCAGCAGGGTCAGAGAGGGCATATATGGACATGCTCTGGAAGAACCAAACTGGGTGCTTGTACCAGTTCAAAAAGCCTGAGGAAGAGTGTCTGCCTTGCCCAGGGACTGAGCAACAGGAGGTATGACCTTAATGACTGAGGCACAACAATTTACAGAGTATAATCTGCACAGCCAGAGCTCAAAACTGACTGCAGTAAAGGGGACAGGAAAGCAGACACGAGATGTGTGGGGACATGGCCTGTCAGGGGTGGTGCAACTGAGCTCTTCCCCCTCCATCCTTCTGCATAACACACCCAGGTGAAAGACAGGGAGTGCAGCTTCCATCGATGTGCATCACCATCCTCCCAGGAAAAACCCTGCCACACCTTCCACACTTTTCCATGAGGACAACTACAGTTGGAGCAAATTAATGTCGATAATTTTTAAAGGAGCTCGGTTTGTTGTTTAGTACAGCTACACTGCCATTCACATATTCTATTTGCAGATATGAGGCTGCCTGGAGATGAATTTTAACATCTAGCTTTGCCTAGAAAACAGAACTGGACAGACATTCTGTGGTGTCAGTTCACCTATAATGCAGAGGTGACAAGAATACACTCAAAAAATGACTATGGCTATGTTTCATTAAATTTACAAATAAAAGTTCCCAGGAAAAAAAATTGAGTTCATACAGCATATATAACACAGTAAGGAATCTATCTACTATTATAGATTGTGAGAGGATATAGGAGACAGGAAAAAAATGAAATATATATATTTCCCATCACAGAGAATACATTTCCTCCTTCACTCCTTTTTCCTCTCACATGTGACATATCAATTTTATTTTACAATTCCCCTGCAAAAAAAATCCAACCAACCCACAAACCCTCTATTATGCTTCTCAGAAATGCAGAATGTCGTTATGATAATTTTACTACAATTTATTATATACAGTGCTTTTGAATTAAAGATCCCTTCCAGAAGACAAAACGCTGCAAACAAATCTTTCCCATGCCTATTGGAAAGGTGGAGCGCTGCCTGCTGGAAACAGAATAACATTGCTGAAGGAAGTTGGTGTTTATTTTGCCTAGGGATATTCTGTAATTGGCATTTCTAACCTGACTTTTAATCCATCGTTTTAAATTACTCCAAGAATCTAATATTCCTCATTTGTATTCAGTTGGGAAAGCACAGGGGTTTGTTTAAATCCATCAGAAAAATTCTCTGGGGATCGTGCATTGCTAGCATGTAACCAGATATTTATAATTTGCAAGACATTAGCTTGAATAAGTGATTTGGGTGGTTTTGAGAAAATGACAATGATGGAAGAAGGAGCAAGAGGAGAGATAAGCAATATCCTCAGAAAATTTTTCATCCTGGATGAAAACACAGGATACATTTGTTTTCTGGAGCTCTTCCAGACAAATGTTTGGAGGGAAAAAAAACATTTCTTGAGGGAGATTTTCATGAGGTAGCTATTGCTGAGCTAAGTAGGAGAAGTTGTTCACATAACCTCATTCTTTGGTTCTGGAGCAGTATGTTTTCTTCTGTTGAAGGCAACAAGCCATAATTTCTCTGCTTTGAAAAGGAAACTGGAATCTGAGCTCTAGGTTGCCACAGAGCTGCTACATATTTTTAATGCAATCACAGAGTAGTCCAGGATTTGCATGTTACCTCAGAGTAAATATACATGACATTGGATACTGTGTGCTATTTGCCTTTTATTCCCAGTCTGAATAATCAAAGCAGAGGAAAGACTTGTGCCTTTTTATGTCTTCCTTGCAGATAAAGATTAATAAGTTTTGACTGGCTCATCTTTATTTTTCATGCACTTAATTGGTAAATAATAATTAACATTCCCCAAGCTGTTCTTCAGCAGTATTTTCCCCTAGTATTAGTGGGAGATAACATGACTGGGATGAGATTCAGGAAAAATTATGAACCAATGATTCCTGCAACACACATTTATCTCACCTTTGCCCCTCAGCAAATTCAACTCCCTAAACACTGCAGAATTTCCTGTCAGTTCCAGCCTGGCCAAGACACAGTGCTGTCACATTGCTCTTGTTACTCAGTTTGGGACTATAACTAACATTTGATATTTTATCAGGCCATAAACAGATTTATTTCACCTCCATACCATGAAAGAGTTTGTTTATTGTCATATTCGCAGCTCTTAACTTGCAGCACATATCCCAAAATATCATTCTATACATCACTGGAATTGTTAATAACAGAAAGTTACATTTCTAATTTAAGGGACTAGAATTGCACCATCAGCTGCGATGTTTGAAAGTTTTACATTGTGGGAAAATGTCAAAACTATTAGAACTGACAGGAATTTGAGAGTATGGCATTCATCTCACCTAAGCATAAAAATATAGTTACCATGTTACATCCATAAAGGCTGTAAGCACGATGGAAGGTCTTCCATTCAAAGATATTAACAATGACTTGATTCCCTGCAAAACTTTATTTCCTTTAACTCAAAACTTTTGGGGTTTTTTTTCCAGAAAAACAAAACCAAATGCAGCAGTTACATTCTCTTTAATGAGTAGAAGCTTTAAAAAAATATTACATGCACAGTTAAGCACAGATACTCTGAGAAAATAATCCATAGTTCAGGATGAAAGCAAGAACATTCTTTCAAATGCACATTTTCTTTAGCAGGGTATAGATTGTTGTCTTGACTGCCCTTCATATATGGTAATCAAGATAGATGTTGGAGATGTTACAAGAAAGAACAGTAAACACCAAAGAAAGTAACCTAGATAAATCTTCAGTATAAATAAACCTCAGTTGGTAGGGAGCCAAACAGAGTAATCAGCAAGCGACCTGCGTTAAATTAGGTCATACCCTCTCTCTTCTGTCATGAAAACAACTACTGTGAAAGACCTTTAATGTATTTAAAATCCCAGTGGATTTATTGACAGTACCTTTGTCTGGACCATGCCTGGTCTCTGGTCCCTCAAGTGCTCCAGGGTAGCAGCAATATCAATCTCTTTAGCACCTGCAACAAACCACAAATTGGGCTGAGTTCAGAGCACAAGATAATCCATGCTGCATCTGTCAATCTCTTGCTATCGGGTTCCCTTTGGGCTAACAGTCCAATTGAAAATTATTACATCCATCTCTCAGCAGACTTGGCAGGCAGCTGCAATTTTTGTCTTCATATAGAAAAATAAGAGGTTGGGGGACCTTTTACTAACATTAATTCAAGAGAAGCTAGAGAAAAACAAATTCTTAAAAATGTCTCTGCACCTAGAGCAGAATATATTTTGTGGAACCTGAGGGTCTGTCATGACAATGCCACTGAGCATCCCTTTGTCACTTCTAAGAGTAGGCATTGAATTAAGGGCCTGAACCACGCAAAGATTAATGCTGCAAAAACAAAATTTAGGCGACCTTTTGTCACCTGCAGCTGACATCCAGAAAACCTGTCTCTGGCTTCCTAGTTCAGGACCTGTCAGACCACCTTGCTGTGGTCACTGTTTCACCTGGCCAACCCATGGCATTTTCTTTAGGTTCTACTCCAGGTGTCTGCTCATGGCTGCGCTGTGGCCATCAGTAGCACCAGGGTGCATGAAATAGGCACAGACAGCCTGACCGGTGTGGGACTGGCTCCCTGCCCCATGCACACAGAGGAGCTTTCTTTTAATACATGAACTATGGAGATCAAAGACAGTCCTTGAGCCTCTTCTCTTTCTTATAATCCACAAAGACTAGAGAACTGAAGGGGACAAGGAGATGCTGATTTCCTCCTCAATTTCCTCCAATGACTGATGACTGAAGACCCCCCTCATTTTCCTTAAGTGTCTAATATGATGTTTTATGAAGGGATTGAGGGGGAATCAGGATTTTGGTCCTTCCTGTATGAGCTTCAAGAGTAGAAGCCTGGCTGGAAATCCTTTGAGGGGAAAAGTTCACCTGCAGAATTTGGCTTTCTTTTATCTGCTCCCTTCTGCAAGTCCCAAGAACATCTGACAGTACCAAAGCACCAGGCAGATGGGCAGAGGGTCATCCTAATGCAATCCATCCCTGCTCCACCACACCCTACTGCCCTGGCTGGCTGTTCATTCTCCTTGGGCTGATGTGGGCCCATAGCTACAAGAGCTTGAAAACGTGTTGACCTCAGGTCTCTCCTCTTTAGTACATTCACTTTCATCATCGGACAGTTTATCAATGGCAGGGATTGGCCACAATTCTGGAATCTGCTATATTTTAAGGGATACTTGGTGTGTTCTGAAGATTTGTCAACCACTTCCCGTTGCCTGGTCCTACAAATTTCCTCTGCCAATTTGGGACTTCCTTCTGGAGGCATTTAAATATCCCCAAGTATTCACAGTGGCCAACCTGTGGGCCTATGCACCAAAGCATTGCTTCTGCAATGTCACTTGTACACATCTAGAACACTTGTTGAGTTCCCAGAACTGGATTTGGAGAATTGGACCCAACACTTACCACTCCTCCTACAATTCTTCTGATTTAAGGGCTTGTCTACCTGTAGGTTCATATCAATGTAAACATCATGCACCTCCTCATTTACCCAACTCAATTTTATAGCTCAGCACATCTTTCAAAAAATTCATAAAAGCAATGAATAATGAATGATTTAATTTGGTTTCCTTGATAAAAGATATGAAATTATATTTAAAAATAACATCAACTCTACAAGAATAATTGATTTGGAATATGTTCTTCAAATCAATGAAAACAGGCTCTTCAGCTGTATCAGAAATGGAATGAATTTGTTCAGTAAATATAATAACGACAACTTAGAAATGGTATCTGACAGACAGTCTTGCTAATTACCATGGGTAAGGGCATTGCATGCTTTTTGCTCCCCACCCCTCCCCAGGATTTACAGGGATGAGCTGTAAAATGAAAAAAAAAAACCCAGAACGTTTTATTTTAAAATTAAACCCCTCCCAAATCTCCTTACAACAGAGCAAAGCAATACTTACATACACGGTAAAGTCTGATAACAGTGACAGTAATTATACCTTTCATCTGAAAAGCATCACTAAAGGTACCCTATTCACAAACCCTAACACAGTAGCTCTCTTCAGTGTTTACTCTCACACATATATGTGCAATTAGGTGGGATTTTCCTGCTCCACCACGCCTGTGGATGGAAGCAGAGCTATGTGAGTACTGCACGTGCTTTACAGCCTCACTTGTAGCCTCTTTTGATTACCAGGAAAAAAAACGTTCCAGCAGCATCTTGGTTCAAAGTAAGAGGAATTCTCCTTCCAGAAATTAAGATATGAGAAATATTTAAGACACTGTCATTGATGGACAAGTTTAAGCACAGTTCTGAGCTTCCCAGGTGTATGCTGCAAGGATGAGCCCAGAGATCCTCCTGCTGCAGCTGGCAGGCTCAAGTACCCATGACTGTGAACATGTATGCCCCCCCACCACTGAGGGATGATGTTTATTTGAAAATACTCTACCCTCAGGACAAAACAAGTTCATGACAAGACATAGCTACACCCTTTAATGGTCAGACAGGCTTCTGAGTTTACCTTGGAAAGAGTTAATTCCTCCATTTCCGTGATGCAGATTGCAGGCATTTAATAGTGGACTGATGTTTGCTTTTTTATCATCATTAAGGGAATGACATGACTAATAGTATGATCAACACCTGATTAAAAAATCCTGATTTAGCAAAACATCAAAGCATATGCACGCACTGGAACATAAGAACAGTTCTAGTGGCTGGTGTGCTTAATGGGATGCTTGTTCTGAAGTGTTTTGTCAGTGAAGTCCTTAAAACATCAGTTTTTACTGATTAGTGTCCCCAGCCCATGGGTTGTGATCACCAGGTAACCCCAAGGCACTTCTGATGTCCGCAGCCACAGGTAATTTTAAGGAAAAGCAGAGCAAATCAAGTGTCTTGTTGAGATGCCACTGGGTAAGAGACAATGCACAGCAGAGACATGGATTGGTTTGCTGCATCCTTTTTTTCCACCTCTGAATGCCTTGGATACTGTGGTGATGGGAAATACCTAAGTGCCTGGAGAGACTGATCAATGAAACTTAGTGCTGCAAAGACAGGACACTTTCAGAAGCAAAACATCTCAGAACAAGAAAATTCACAGGACAGGAGATGAAATCAATGGCATAGGAAAAAGCCAGCATGACTTGTTATCTCTCTACATGAGTAAGCCTCTCTTCTTCATCTGCATCTATATGTTCTGCATCTATTCCCTTACTGTGATTTAAAAAATTGTATTTAAATATATACTGCTAGTCCTCTATTAAATCTCATTTTGTGATGAGGGCTTTTTTCTATTCAAGCTTAGGATACTCTGCTGCTGGATTATATAAATTCAGCTCACTACCACTGGCACCTGCAATAGTCTGTAAGAAGTTTTCTGGTGACAGACACAGACAAAGAAAGAGATTTTCAAGGCACGAAGGGAGGTCTGAACCCAACCTGCTTTCACAGGTGAGAAGAGCTCAGTGTTTAAGTGCAGTGTGAACTTTCAACTCTCTTTGGAATTATTTTGCTGAAACCTGACACAAATTCAACACTTTCTTTGCCATGCTGAGGCTTTCTCTTTTATCTGGTAGTATGACAATATGGCATTACATTCTGTAGTACCCAATAACAATTTATTTATGCTTTTGAGACATTTCAGGTGGCAAAAAATACAGCATATGCTACATGACATTGGGAGAGAGGGATATTGCATCTAAGGACATCAGGGTCAAGTTATGCTCTTACTGAGATGGCTGCAAAATATCCACACACTGCTAAGGCATTTTAAACATTGCTTGTCTGGAAAGCCCACATACAAACCAAATTTGATGCAGTGGTTTAGAGCAAAAGCTGGAAGAGCTTGATCCACTGGTTCTAAGGATATCCAATTATTGGAAGTGTTTTGCTTAGGCTTCTAACCTATTAAGTCCAGTAATAAATGCAGATGTCAATTTATTGTCATACAACAAATAATCCACAGGAAGGGTTAAAAATGCTGAGCTGGAGAGCAAGTGACATTTGGAAAAAAACCCAAAATACGTCAAAAAGGCAGAATTTTCTATTTTTTCTTCCCACCAATATATATCTGTCTGCTACTGGTTTCAGAAGCTAAAGAGAGGGATAAAAGAAGAAGCATTTAAACAATAAAGAACTGCCTTTTCACCTTTTGACTATTTTACTCTGCAGGGAATAAATTTGGGTTGTGTTTGTGACAGTCTTTTTCACAATGGATTTCATTGCTTATTTTAAATGAACATAGGAATGTAACTTAGTGTGAGACTGAGCTAATATTGTACCAGCAGTATTGTGAAAAATGACTGTGCGAAGTGCTATTTTTAAAAAAAACAGAACATCAGGTTCAGCAAATTCACTGTGAGCCAGATACTACCAGCCTTTCCCTGCCCCTAGCAGCTCAGTGAGCTGGCTGAGTAAATACCTCTGAAAGCACTTCCACACCAGTGCAAGCCAGATTTTAACTTCAGTAATTAACTATCATCTTCCTAAAGGCTTGAAGCATTCACAGTGAGTGCACAACAACTCACATCAGGAACATTAACTGCACAAACTAAAAGAAAACAGGAGAAGATGCAAGCTGAATGATATTTTGCCCCCAAGGAGAGAAGCAGTTTCTGAAGTTTAGGGTCATATCCTTTGCTACCCTCTCTCTCCCCACAGGCATGAATGCTGGATGCATGCTGGCACTTAACAGCTGGTGCTCCTGATTAGCAGATCTCAAGGGGTTAAAGTGTTTGCCCTTAGACAGTCCTGTAAGTGGAGTATCCAGCACATCATAAAAACATGGGTAAATTCCCCTCTTCTGCAACAAATAATGACCCAGCCTAATTCTGTTGCAATAGGCTCCATGAGGTTAGCAGCAGCTCACAATATTTAAAATCACTGTGAATTACCTAATATTAAGTTTTATGACTATAATAATGAAAGCTTTCCTCTTCTCATTCCCCTAGACATGGCACAGGTCCTGTTTTGCTAAGCACAAGACACATGAGAAATACTCTGTGGAGGATGGTCCCTTCCACATTGTGGCAGTACTGCTGTCACTATGATGGCACAGGAATATGACAATGTTTGTCAAGAGGTGTAACATCTTTAAATGTATCAGCTGTGAAAAAAAAATGAAGACATATCATTAAAAAGTTTTTTTTTCAGGTTCAGCAAACTACAGAGTTTGGGCATCTGAAAATATGCTGGGCTGGGGTTTTTTCAGTTATAAGAACAATCAGCATTTGTTACATAAATGCATGAGAAGTTTTAGCTTAATTAAGGTAATCTTCGAGATTTTTATGTAATAGGCTTGAACATACACTGAAAGCAAAGTCAAATGTTCTGTTTTATTCAGTACTAATGAAAAGTGCAGTGTAGATTCTGTGAGACAGATAGAATTTTATATTAAAGCTCTGTCTTAAAAGGAATATTTTAGATTCTAGATGCTCTGAATTTTCTGTGTATTTATAAAAATAAAATGATGCTTAAATACTTCATCAAAGCAGTTATTTGTGGGGGGCTTCTTTTTAAATAATCCAAACCGAAGAGTTTTCTTTGTGAATGTTTCACAAATACATTTTCCTCATAAATATTAAATTAAAAAGGAGTTTTCTAGTTGGGAAAAAGTTCCAGATCTACCGGCATATATCCTCAAAAGGATATGATTATAACTCTGCAGAATGGCTATAAATTTGTTACTGTGAGTCCTAAAGGATGGATTGGTCATTAGGGGGTATGTTTAGATAGATTTCAGTTCTCTTCCAGACTGAGACTTTGACTTCCTGCACCACTTGGGCTAAATCATTAGATTCACCCTATGTTTCACACCATCATTTATAAATGAACCTCTTTTCTTTTTTTGCTACCTAATGAGTTGTTATGAAAGCAAATCCATTAATGATTATAAGGTACTTGGACACTAGAGAGGTGAAGACCTAGATAGATCCTCTTATTTTTTTTTCCAATACCCTTTGCACCTCTCTCAGCCCTCTTTCTGTTCTCCTTGATAATAAAGTGATTGCAATACTGAATATATGAGGTAGGACTCATGCTGAGCAGTTGTAAAGGGGGGGTTATTAGCACCTTTACCGTTTCTCCTTAAGGAAATTATGATCAGTGTGGGAATAAGCATTTATCCCAACAGAAAAAAATGGAGTACTAAGGGCAATACAGAAACAACCTGTCAAATGCCTTTCTTTTTCTAGCAGAAAGTATTCAGCTTCATTCTAGTTAGATATTACCTGCCTAATGCATCTTTTTATATTTATTATATTGTATAGATTTTGAATTAGGCCTTGAAGGGCAAAGGGACTTGTTAGCTAAGATTAAAAACTGGCTTGTTAAAATCTTGAAGGAACAGTCCCTACTACAGTTCTTTATGCTGTTGCTAGAAGCTGAAAAAGAACCAATTAGTGTTTGCAGGATGCTGCTGATCAACAGCCTTTAGCCTCGGATCCTGCACGGTTCAGTATTCCCAGGCAGCCCGGAGTGCTGTGGAAGATACACTTGTAATAATGTGAAACAGCAAAAATACACTTGAGAAAGAAAATAAAGGGAAACAATACAGTGCCAGCGAGGACACTAAGCTGTCTCATCACAGTGCCTGTGTTTAGGAAGAATACAAGTGTTTGTCATGTCTGGGTGATGGCTGCATGACTCATGTCTAAAAGCGGTGCGTCATGGTCAAAGCAAACTGGCGCGCAGCGGCTTTGCGCTGCCTTCCTTCCCTCCCCATCTGAACGCTGACAAAGAGGCTTTCTTTGGTACTGGATTTTCTGGCCCTTTTCTGCATTCAGCTTTGCCACAGCAAGGGGATAGTGAACTATGGAGACCAAAGGACAGACAGAAAATAGATCCAGGTCTGTCAGGAGCCTAATACACAAACATACCCATCTACACTTCTGTCTGCCATAGTGCATAGAGACAGAAGTGGGCTCTCTGGGGAGTTAGGAGGGTAAATCAGCACTCATGGACTATTACACTGCCACAGCCATGCTGTTTCCAATGTCTAATGTAGCTGGACATAGCACAGATATGCTGTAGATTTGCAAATCTCCTAAAGCCCTACATGCCTCCAGCTTCCCACTGACAGCTTCTAAAGGAAGGCTCATGTAGCTGCCCCAGCAAGTGTTTGCCCCATTGAGTACTTAATGTTGCAGCAAAACATTTAATCACACCATATGAGGGGCAAACTCAATCTGATTAAAGAGAAAAGGGTCATAACTAGGGGGAGTGTAACACCACTTCTTCACTGACCATTAGTTTTAATAGCAAACCGGTAATATTTACTAACTAGCTTAGTCTCAAAGGCCCAACCTCATCTCATCTACTCCAGCCATCCTTGAAGTTCGAATTGGAGTTAGTCATCTCCTCTCTCAACAGCTAAGAGAGAGAGGATAAGCTCTGATGGGCAATTCATTTGCCTGAGAATTATCCTCCAGAGGTGCGTATTATTCTCCTTGACGACTGAGGAGACCCAGACAACTAGGTTAGGTGAGATGCTTAACTCTAGATGTTTTATGTGCCATAAGCTAGCTGGAATGAACCTGGGCTGAAAAGAGCTGAGTTTCTGCTCTTCACTTCTGGGCTCACAAATGCTAGAATCTGCTAAAGCTTACAGTGTTTGAGATCTGTGCTTTGTGTCTGCAGCCTCCCCTATTTCCCTTACTTCCACACTTGGTGATTTTGAGGGAAATGACAGAAGAAAGGCAACATGGAACCACACAATGAAAAGATAAACCACCAGTACAGTGTAGTGAAGGCCACTGAAGTGAAAAATGTGTCCTATGAGTAACTGCTGTTTGTATAGTGCTTTGCTGCAAAGAAATAAGAGTATTTTCTTCCCTCAGCTTGCACTGTCTAAGTGCTCACAAAATAAAAAACACTTTTAAGTATTACAGATAAAAAAGGGGCCTGACCATCAGCTAGAAACTACAAAAATAAAAGCAATTTTCATTTGTAGTTATCCAGATGTCTGTTGCTGTAGCTCTGCTCTTGGCCGGGAGGATCATTCGATGCTTTTCATGTAAAGAAAAAAGTGTCACCAAAATCCTAGTGAGGGCTACACTTTTAAAGATAACAAAAAAGACTAATGTATTCAGGTTGGCATTTTCATTATAAGCTTATTCACTCTTTGAGATGAACAAAATCCGTATGCTTGTGTGTGCTGTTAAGGATGGATCCAGCCTATGCCTGAGTCAGTGAACTGTCTGTAATTTCAGCCAAAATATGTAAGAGCTTCCATGCTCCTAACAACAACCCAAATTAAAACTTCATTACCTTTATTAAAAAGAAAACCAAACAAAAACAACTTCAACTAAAGTACCCAATGGGCAAAGCAAGCATGTAAATGGAGAAGGGAGTGCTTAAAGTAATAAAAGTGAAGTAATTAAAATGATTGTGACAGTCATGCAGACACAGAGTATACATTACATATATGCATTACGTAATGTGTTACTGTTTACACATTTTATATTAATACTTGAAGACTGCATGTAATAAATGTACAAATGTCATATGGCTTTGTCAGTACACAGTCCAAAGGACGGTGACACTGAAGATGGAAGACCTAGGAACAATCTAATATTTTTAAGAATGATACATGAAAAAAATGCTTTAAAGTTTTACACTGATTTTAACAGCCTTGCAGGGAGAGAAATTCACTGCTGACATGTCAGTTTTTAAGTTAATATCCTTTGTCAATGCAGAAAAAAACATGCAGAAACCACTCACTGTAACTGAATGCAAATGGATGCTAATTTGAGGACCAATCCTTCCTCACTTCCAGTGTGTCTGAGAATTGTCACATTGTATTCCATACACAATAGGAATTGTTTCTCTTTTACAATTAGATTTCCTCCACCCTCCCCAGAAGTTAAAAGTAAAATGAATATGCCTCAATTACTACAGAAGAATTGCTAAAGAAATGCATGTTAATGAGTTTTATTCCATATGGGGTAAAATATCCTGTAATCACCTATCGTCACTGTAGAAAACACCAGTGCACACACCTAAATTGAAATTACATGTGCATGTGCACACACACACACACACACACACACAGAGCACATACAGAGCAAGTATTGTGAATGTGCTGTTACTTCCTGCTAATAGATGTTCCCCAGGATCAGCTCCCATGGAGTTTTACACAATTTGCTTCTTTTAGTATCTTTTCAGAAACTCTTGGTACATTACCTGAAAGGCAGTTGATCTCCAGGTGATGAATCAAACACGAACAAAGTTAAGATGCTTATTGCAAAAATGACATTTTTAAAAGCATGTGTCACTTGGCCTTAAAAAAATCTTCAAGTCCCCTTTGGAAAATATACACTATCTTTCCAGGAGACACAGAAGTAGCTCGCCTACATAAATCTATTAAATTGTAAGAACTACATTTTACATTACTTTCATTTTACGTTGCACGTAGGTGGTAAAGCTCTCACAAGACAGCACATGAAGTGACCTGAATAAAAGATGCAACTGTTATGGATTCATGCTTTAAACTCGTTAAACAGAGTTTATCCTTAAAAGTGACTAAACTGGACCAGCTATAGAAACCATGGAAGAACTACACTTTAGCTACCAAATTGTACCCTTTACAGCCAGAAGACCACCACTGGTCAACTGAACACTTCTCTGCTGCATGAGATTAGCTACCAGAAAAGAAATTATTTCACTCTCTGTATATAAACTTCCTTTTCCAAACACATGCCCAGCTGCTTTCAAAGCAGTAGTACAGTACTTCCATGACCCAGCTTTTTCACTTTTCCATATCCTAACCTACCCATTTGTGGGAAAAAACACTGCCTAAATTCCTTATCGGCTTGTCCCCTCCTTAGTTTCAGTCAATGACCTCTTGTTTTCAAATTAGTCACTATCTCAAGCTGCTTACTGACATCAATACATTTCTTTCAGGGTCTTCCAGCACTCCGTGGGGACCCCCCTTCATGCTCCCTCTCCCAAGGAATAGCCCATGTCTGATCAGTCTTTCTTCACAATTCATTTGCCCCTAAGCCTAGATAATTAGGATTGCTTTCTACCATACTTTCCTACTCCCAAGTAGTTTCCATTAAAATCCTAAGAATACCAAATAACTCAAGAAATATGGCATTTTTAGGGTAATAACTAATCACTAAATTATATACCAAAAAAGAAAAAAAGAAAAAAAGAAAAAAAGAAAAAAACCCCACCAACTAAAGAAATTGCATCAGTAACATGTTTGTTTTTTGCTTGAAACCTTGGTATTCCATAAAGAAAACCACCTAAAAATGCAGATCATACAACATACAATGGGAAACATCAACCAAGAACACCTTCCCCATGGTTACTACCTCATTTCAGAACAGAGGCTTGTAGAACATGCTACTTTTTTATCTTCCTTTTACAAACTATTAATTGATGACTCCATACAGGCAGTAACATGCAAGAAGCTTTAAAGCATCGTAAGTCCAAATGTGTTTATCAAAGGAAATAAACACTGTTTTAAACAGCTTTTTATAAATATTAAGAGTTTGCTGAGCATCTCAGGCTGGACTGTGAAAAACTGTCCTATACATTCCCTATACACTTGTGCATGTAGCTGGGGGCCCAGCTCTCACTGTGATTAATTATCTGCTGAGAAAGGCTGCAAGAATGAGCACTATTTGCCTAATTGTGTTTCCAGGGTAACTCATTACATAAAAGTTACAATACATAAATGCAGCTCATTCGAAAAACCGGCCTTATAACATATGATATGTTTACATGGACACGAGCAACTTCCTTTGGAAATTGAAATAGCAGCATTGCAGATTTACATGGCTGGCATTACTGCAGCCGAGAACTGAGGCAGTCTTGTGGACAGCACAACAGTAAACAAAGAAAAAAACAGCACAAACACCAAATTTTTGGCTCTGTATTTTTTTTACTGTGTTCCTAGAGATTATAACGTGTCTCACCCAAATCTCAAAGACCAGCCATGTAATTAATTCAAACTTAGACCAGGAAAAACATTTTTAAGTTCTGAATTTTTCTGCTGTAAATATTTTTCCAGAATAACACCTATTTCTAATCCCACTTTTTGACCCTCTAACCATTAACTACCTTAAAAAAAAAAAAAAAAAGAAAAAGAAAAAAGAAACCTCCTATTTACATTATATATTCTCTCAACCTCTGTATGAAATGTAGTATGTTAAATTTTGTTTTCATGAGAGAAGCTTGATCCTGGGCTGAGGAAATATTCCCTCATTCACCAAAAGCATGTCAGAAATAGTCAGCTCTAGGATTGTATCAGCACAATAGAACAATAGAATTTTCTCAGACTTTGCATAAGGACTCAAAAATAAGCAGATTGAATCCATTTTAACACGAGTATGGGCAAGCATTGCCTTTCATAAAATCCTTTCAGAGAGGAGCTAACCCCACAACTTCATTATGATTGTTAAATCCAAACAGCAGATAAGCAAAACCTCAGCAAGGGTTCAGATTAGCCCAAATCATTTGATCACGATGAGTCAGAAGGCGAATTAAGGAATCTTTTGTTTTGCCTTAAAATGTCACGGTATAAACTGCATCTGCTCAGGAGCTGACTCACAAGACCCTCAGACAATAGGGTAGCAGGGGCAAGGAAAGGACTTGGGGAGATAACCTCCATAGCCAGCCCCGGCCAGAGTGTGTGCGCTCATCAATTATAATCCAAGCTTTTGAATGCAAGAGAATAAACCGTTGGTTCGGCTTTGCTAAATCAAATCTTTTTTTGCTGGGTTTTAGAATTTGGAAATCAATACTTTAAAAGGATTTTAAAATTCATATTCGCCTTCCCTTTGACTCATCTCGTTTCAGCTAGTTCAAACACAAGAAAATGGATGGTCAGCAAACCCTAAGCAGCTGCTGGCTGGATGAATATCTAAAAATCAAACTATTATCTACACTATCCAAGCCTCTCGGTTCAGAAAAAATGAAAGTGGGAAGACTAAAAATCTTTTTTTTTTTTTTTTTTTGTGCCAGATACACTCAATAAAAATGTCTTGCAATATATCACACTTTTAGTCACTACAATAAGCCTGCGGGAAAGACATGAAATGAGAAAATTCTCAACTTTTCTCTAGATCACACAAAAAGAAAAAAAAAATCTGATCAGCTCAGCATTAGTGTGAGTTTGGGGTGAGGATGAAATATCAAGTAGAGTAAATCTAAATCATCTTATCTTCCCTAGTAACAAAGGATAAAACTTGTAAATACATCAAGAATGTTGAAATTATCAGCAAAAATCAGCCTCAGAGAAATAGTCCCTATCAAAAATCCAGCAAGCATTGTTATCTATGAAAACAATCCATTATAATTTTCTGTATTTATTTAAATCATGGAAATGCACATGGGCTGAATGAAATCACTCCTCAGCTTCTAACTCAAAACTAAAGCTTGTCCTAAGATGGCTGTCAGGGAAATGGGAGGTGATTTGGTAACTGTCTTAAAACTGTAATACTCATGTAAAAATAGTTATCATAGTTAAAACATGTTAAATAGGATTTAAATATGTTACTGTAAGGCCAGATTCAACACTGTTTAATTTTTCTTATTGCCTTGATGGGTATAGGATCAGGGTCTCTGCATATCACAGAATTACAGAACACCAGGTTGGAATGGGACCTCAAGGATCAAGTGGTCCAAACTTTCTAGGCAACAGCATATGAAGCTAGGAAGAAAAAACAATTATAATAATAAACTACACAATAAATAGCTACATTAATTTTTAGAACAATTAAACAAAAGGATATTCTCTGCATTGAAAGTTCCTGCTGACACGACACAGGAATGATAGCACTGGATGGACACTGATGCTCTCTGACTATTCCAGTATCTGAGATTATTTAATGTGGATGTTATGAATAAGTGCACAGATGCAGTCATTGCATTTACTGCACTGAGGACAGTGAAATTCATTAAGAACCTCCCCCAACAGCAAATCCATTGCAGTGCCCCTGTGAAATTCTGAACATCCTTCCACCAGCTCAATTCACCCCCAAAGTACACCATGGGAGCATTTCTGCCCTCTCTACCAACTTTTACTGTCCTGCAAGTGCCCTGAGCTGAGATGCTTTTCTTCTTTAAATTTTCGTTCTTTAAAATTCCCTTCCTCAAAGGGGTTGGGGCCCATCAAACGGATGCGGCAGATGTCAAACACAAAATCCTCCCCAACCTGATTTCTTTTCCTCTGCTTTAGGTTTTAGGAACAAGTCCCTTGTTGGTGGTTTTCAGCATCTAAAATAATATGAGGGTTGGCAACAGCAGGGTAGAAGATATGAATTTATAACAGTGTTTAATAGACTAAGTGTTAGCACTAATTCAATGAGCAGTAGAAGAAATTGTAAAAGAAAAAAAGCATTTACAGTTAACTGTCTAAGAGAATGCAGGGAAGTAAATCATTACATGAAAAAGGAGCTCCTTTGCCCAACCTATTAAAAGACCGCACTAAAGAGCCATGGCATTTATTGATTGCTTTCTACTTTCCCACTGCTGAAACTAAGTACTCCTCTATTTACTTTGATTTAAAAATGCATTATTGTCTACTTTCTAATAAACCAGACCATGGAACAAGAAACTCAAATTATTCTAAGTTTATTCTTAAAAGTCCGTGGTGGGGTTGTTTTTTTTTTTTTTTTTGGGGGGTTTTTTTTTTTTTTTGAAAGACTGAAGACCTTAATCCTTAAAAGCCTTTTTGAAAGAAGGGTTCCTCGATGCTGGCCCTGCAGCTGGGCCCAGATTGAAAGTGCACTTACATTTTTATGTTCAGCGCTGAAGGACTCTGAAGTTAGCCCTCGCACTGCACATAAAAGCTTTGGAAAGGGCATTCTTTGCCACTCGTGCAATTCATTCTCTAAGAAAAGGAAATGGAAAGAAAGATTTCATGTCCAGGGCTTCAGGCCTTTGATCATTTGATGAACATTGGATCCTCAACCTGGGCCTCCAGCTTCTCAGGCCAGACAAAGAGGGCCCCGGCCGCACAGGCTGGGCCGCGGCTCCCGCCCGAACAAAACCTTTGGCGGCCGCACAGTGTGACAGCCTGGGAAAGGCCCACCTCAGCAGGGCTGAGATGCCCGCTCTGCCCTTTGATCTTTCATTTAAACTCCAGCCAAAGCACCAGGTCAGGGGATTTCGCGTCGCACACCCCCATGGGCAGAGGGGAGCAGGTCAAGAACAAAATGGGGGTGACCGATCTCCAAAAAGCCCTGTGACGCCTTTCTCTGGCCAGTTTCACATGACTTGTCTGGCATTGTGAAGCGCTAAGCCCACACTTAAAATGGAATTTGACATTACATGGTACAATGGAGTCAGTAAATGGCATTCTTCAGTGCTTTTACAACAAAGTCAACCCTTCCTTAAGTGGCTGAAAGCCCCTAGCTAGAAAATACTTCTCATTTACTTCTATATGCCAATATATTGCATATACTTTAAATCTAGTTTTCATTATGGCTTTCCACAGCTGATGGCTGAAATGAATGAACAAACACTTAACAAAGGTCCACATTAATTTTATGATGTACATTGCTTCTATTTTTAAAGTCTAGGTTGTCACGTGGCAAGTAACGAGCATTGGAAATATCTCCATATTCCTTCCCAGAGCAAAAACCTATTTTCCAACGAGCATGAAAAACTAATCTCATCCCACTGAAAAATTTATTTTCAGTACAGCGCAAAGAAGGCAAACATACAACTTCTTTTAGCATCAGTGGCAAGTTCCACATGATGCTTGCAGGCAAAAAATTCAGTCCATGTTTGATGAGACATGTTAACAGAAAATAGAGAGGAAAAAAAAAAAAGCTAAAATATTTCAAACGGGCCCGGATGCTACCATGTCCCAGAAGACTGGAATATTCAGGATGCAGCAGCAGATGACTGCAAAGCATGGAGAGTATTTTTAACTACATATAAAAATATGTCTCTGTTAGAAGATATTATACAAAAACTATAAAGTGATTAGAGTTCAAAGAACTAAATATTGTTTCTCTCTATAAATTAGTATGTTTTTACAACTAATCCTTTTTCATTAAATACGCATATGTGCATAATGCCAGATGTAGCTTAAGAACTCAGGTTAAGAATAATTAAAGGCAATTTTCTTTTTGTTTATTTAGCCAGGTTTACACACTCACTCTCACCCTCCTTCCTTCTGAAGACAGTATCAGTATTAAAAATTGTTCAGTTCTAACAACGATTATTTCACAGTATCTCAAGCACTTCCCCCCATGAACAATTTACCAATCAAGAAAAAAAAAAAAAGGAATGGTCCCAATCTCTAGAGAATCTATAAATTGCTCAATTTAACAAACAAGTTTATGTTTAGTTGACAGATTATTTCCCACGTCATAAAATTACATATCACAGATGAGACTTCTAAGAAACAGAAAAGTTGAATACATTGCTCAATATCAAATAGTGCCAGAACTGGCAATGGAGATGTATTTTCAGTCCTCTGTTCACTACAGTCTTTTTCCTTGTAAGAAACAAATCTGTGCCAGACACGAGGCCCTGTCTGGCACCATCATTTCTACACGCGTTTGTGGCAATGGGCAGCTCCAAAAAGGAAAATAATCACATCTGACTGTCGTGGTGGGGCACGTGACAGGGGACTGGGCAAGAGCCATGACACAGCCTGGGACCTAGCTCCTGTAGCCACTAAATTAGGATTGTACAGCCCCAAGGCATCTCTTGTAAAAACTGTAATAAGCTATTTTAAGTGACAAATTTAAAAATTCAAATACTTCTCAACGGCACAAACACACCTCTCATTCACAAAGCATTTCTGTTATGTACGAAAATAAAACTACAGAACATTCAGGAAAGAGTACAATTTGCCTCTAATTTATTCTCAGATTTTCTGTGAATATTGCTCCCCCACTGTTGTCATGGCAACACAAGCACATCTTTCAGTACTGAGGAAGTAACAAGCCTTTCGATTCTCACCTTTGGCCATTTTATTGAGAACCATGTCAATTAGAATGTAGGTTCCACTTCTTCCCGCACCATCGCTGCCAACAGAAAAGGAAAAAGAAAAAATAAAGCCTATCAATGTGCATCTAGACTCAACATGAAGGTACCTGCCCTTAATGTTATAGTGTTACACATGGTGGGAGAGGAGAGAATGAGGGGTTAAAGGAGGGTACTGAGAGAGGAGAGGAAGCTTGCACTGAATAAACACAAGCTGGTTGTGGAAGATTAACTACTACCCTGCATGGATAACAGGGCTTTGTTTTGATTTTTTAAGCCAAGTTGTGTTTATGCAAGAAAAACATTTTAAACAACAGAGGAAAATCCTAAACCTAAAAGGATACCATTTCTCTTCAAAAGGTGTACGTATAGTGACCTTACGGTCACTTATATATGAGACGAAGAACTCCGAGTAACTTTAACTAGAACATCATCCAGAACAGTCAAAAATGCTGCAGATTGCATCTGAATGCAGTGGTCAGAGGGAACGTAGAGATCTGCTCAAGAACAAATATTTGATTACTGAGGACTGCAATCTTTCTTCACTATATATGAGTGGTTTGTTTATAATCTGAACTTTCCCTTGAGTTCTTCCCTTGTAGCAGTGACTAGAAAGAAATATTTTCTTGTAATTCCTAAGAAACAGCTTTGACTTTTTGTATCAATATCCCTTCCTCAGAGATGTGAGATCCAGCCTTGGGAGGGGGGAAGCCCCCTAATCTGAATGCAGCTTGTGTCCCTTTCAGAGAGCAACGTGTAATTGCCAGCGTGATGCTCTTTTAGAGCTGCTGTTAGCAAACATAATTAAGAATTTAAGTAAAAGCTTTTCTTCTTTCCCTCCCCAAAATTTTTACAAAGGTGCATGTGTGACCCATTAGGCTGGTATGTAGTTTTATTAATTAAGTCATTATTTTTATTGATAGCTCAATTTGTGTACAAGAATTAATGCAAGAAAAAAAATAATAGAACAGCATGAAGCACATTACTGCATTCTGTTTACAGGCAGGCTATGAAACTTAATTTCTGTAGACAGAGATGTTTTTCTTTCAGTTACTTGATCACTGTTTAGAGAAAAGGAGCTAGTGGTAATAATTTTTTTTTTCTTTGTCCATGAAGGGAATAAAGACACAATCTTATTAGTTAAGCTGAATAATGAGAGACAAGACAGCAATCAGGCCCAATAAAAACAAAATCTGCTGAGCTCATGGTAGATATTTCCATCCATCACAATAAGGAAAGAGGGAGAAACTTGAAGGCTCTTTACTGTGCATCAAATATTCTTTTCTCACTTTTCCTGAAGGCAATGCAGATAAGTCCCCTCTGCAGCATTCGGCTCCTTGCATCCTCACTCGGCTGAGCCACATGTGAGAGACATGTCCCCTCCCTCCTCACTCCCATCCAAAGTGAAGTGCCACATGGCAAACATCCTGCTCCTTAGCAGGGCTGTTTTTCCTCACTCCCATCCAAAGTGAAGTGCCACATGGCAAACATCCTGCTCCTTAGCAGGGCTGTTTTTCTGTCTTCATTATCTACAAGGATATTCTCGATACATAAGTCAGAACCTCCAATGGCAGCACCCAGCATTAATGTTTTTATGGTAAACTTTTCCACTGAATTGCCCGACAGCTTTCATGTGCATCTATCACATTATGAGGCCTAGAAATATGTTGTGCTTAAAGAGTTACTCCATCTCTGGGCAGATTTCCACTCCCTGAGATTGCCCTCTTCTTACCCTGACTGCTAAAAACAAGCAAGGAAGAAATAAAACACAACTGAGCGTTAATAAAAGAAAGCAGACTAAATTGGGAGGGCATGCAAAGAACATCTGTAATTTTGAAGGAGATGTACGAAACTGAAGTGCTACTTATACTAGAAAGTGTGGCCTAGTCACAGCTCAACATCTAAAAACTCATATGGAAGGATAATTTTATGATGAAAACAGATCCTTAGTATTAAATAACATTAACAATCAGTTGAATTATACTTAAAATTTTTAGCCTACCTCACTGTTTAGTGCTTCATGTAAAGCTATAATTTGCCCGCTTTGTTTATATCTACGTTAAATTCTTACACATACAGATCTCTCTAAAGCTATTTTAGAAATTGTACTTGCCTGCAATGAACAACTACTGGACAAGAGCGACCCCTGTAGCACTTGTTTACTTTTCTGAAATAAAACAGACACAAAAAATTAATTAAGCATATTATACACTGTTTCTCTAGCCAACTGTCAAAAATAAGCAATAAGAAAATGCAAATATTGCTGACTTTAAAGAAATACTCAGGTTGATACTCTCCTAATATAACAAGCTGTTAGGTAGATAATCTTGTTTAAAGTTTGATTTTAGTTTGCTGCCTAAGAAATCCCAGAAAACATTCTATTATTACTGTTGTCTAGACAAAATAAATGAGCTATTTTCTCAAATGATTAATGTCTTAGCTCTAAAACTAAGGTTATCTTGAGATGCTTTGATTTGGAGGCAAACTTAAGAGTTCATGAGCTTGCTCAAGGAAATATCAAGGGGCATCAAACTGAATATAAAATCAAAAAAGGCAATTCCACTATACTTTGTACAATGTGTGCTGATCTGTAACACCACCTCTTCCCAGAAAGGCAAATGCCAAATCTCCTCAAACTCTTCTTAAAAATTCTAAAATGTAATCTTATCATAGTAAAAATAACTAAACCCATCAGTAGGCTTTGGTTTTATTGCAAAAGTCTTATATATTTAATATTTACACATTGTTGTGTTTGACAGCTTCCTGGTTAAACATTCTCAGTGGCAAGAGAATATATGTGAAATCAATCAATAAAAGCACAGCTACAGAACAGGTCAGCTGATATGTAAACTCAGTGGAAGAATTAACTAGTGCTGAAGCAAACCAAGATACCCAGTCTAAGAATAGAGCCCACAAAATTGGTTTAAATCTATTTAAATTGCCTTACAAAAACCAAAATCCCAAGCCCTCTCTTTTGCTCTAGGACATATTTTGCATGTCAAGTACGTTACAGGCCAAAAATCCATAAAATATGCACACATATGTTAACAAGGCAAGATGAATAAAGGCTAAAACAGGAAAGCACTGCTTCAAGAAATCAAAACCTTTCATTGAAATTATTTGATGAGATGTTTGAGTTTACTGGAGCTGGAAGGTCTCCTATAAATTCATTTCATAGAGCAGCTTACAAGGGGTGCTCTAATAGTCCCCAGCTCAGTGTAAGTGCTACACAGTGTCCTGATAACTAAACTAAAGGGAGCTGCTGAAATTTGACAACAGTGGTGTGATGTTATTATGAATTTTAAAGCATCACTAACCTACTGAATCATTTAGTTCTTGGCTGTTCATCTATTCACTAACATCTGTGCTGTGAAAACATGCACAAATCTTTAAACGCTGCTTACAGTATAGCCTGAAGATGCCTAAACTTCTGACAGGGTGTTGGGATACCTGGAGCTCAACTCAAATGGGCTTGGCTATGGATGTATCGGTGATACCCCATGAAACCATGTTTTTACATTCTTCCTTTTGTTACTCCAGTTTCTAACCAAATTTGAGAACAATATTAAGCTCTTGTAGAGATTCCCTTTAAACATTTGAATTCAGGGACTTTTCACAATTCTTACTCTCTTGCTTACTTATGTAAATCATACTTGCAGAGACATTCTGTCTCTATTTATATTCCCTGGATGCAAGTAATTAATACAGTATAACAATGTTCTTATGAAATGAGTGGTAAGTCATTGAGCAGCACATGATTTTGGAAGTTAAATGGACCATTTATATGTCCATAAATATATTCATATGCAGGCAGTACCAAACAAAACTTCAGCAACTTGGGCTACAGCAGAGTTTTCACCTGAATGAACCATTCAATTCCTGATGGTCGTATATTGAGGATCAGCTCCTTCTATACAATAGAAAGCCTGGTTTGGTAGGGTTTTGTGGGTTTTTTGTTTGTTTGTTTTTTGTATTATTATTATTATTGTACAGTAAATGACATTTGAAATGTCTGTATCAACATCTGACACAGTCAGCCTGCATTCCCCAACTTGCAGCTGGTCACTCTCCCCCCACCCCCATCATGTGCATTAGTAAAGAGTTGTTTTTCCATTTCAAACATTATATAAAAGCTAATCACTGCAGAGGGGTATTTACCGTTTCTCTTTCTGCTTGTGTGGTTCCTTTGTTCCTTGCGTGGCACCACTAATATGATATTTGCATGTTGTGACTAGCCATCTACCAAAATCCTAATATAATTTCAATGACAAACTCCATCTAAATCTATCAGACCTCTCAGTAAATCAGACAGAGACACATGTTAGGGAAAGACACCTTATGTTTGTCAGTTTTATTGAAGGCGTTTCAAACATTTTCATTATCACACATTTCAGAAAACACATTAAAACAAAGGGTTTCAATCCAGCTGGTTCATAGCTTTGTCTATATATAGCTTATGAAAATATTTAGAAGTGCAGCAACATCTCATTTCATTCTTAGTTCTGGCTAATGAGAGTGAGCTGAAAATTCATCAGTAAGCAAAGTTCTTGAATGTTGAAGAAAATATATATTATATATATATATATATACATATACAGGAAGAATTAACTTAGAAAGAATGATTAGTAATACAAACCAACCCTTGGCTCATTGAGTGAAAAAGAAATCATCATGCAAACCATCAGCAAGCAAAGGTCAGAGGTCGTTAGAGGCTCAGAAAAGGGGTTTCCCACATTGTCCCTGCAGCAGAGTCACAGTTTCCAATGATCACTTTTGTGACTATGCAACTGGGCTCATATTACTAGCTGCAACATCACAAAAATGACACTGGCAACCGCTAATTAGCTGGCAAAATAAGAATTTGTCCATTTTTAAAGTGAGCAGTGTTAGTAAATGCCATTGCACACAGCGAGAAGTGATAGCATAATAGATATATATTTTAAGCAAAGCCCTCACATGTGATGCTAATTATCTTTTAGCTTAGCAGTCCCTCTTTAAAGTGTAAATGTGCTCCCTCTGGGCTCAAGAAATATTTAATGACACATATCAGTGCATGACTAACAAGCTAGTCCAGAGCAATAATGATTGGTCTATTGTTCAAAATGAAATTAGGACTCCAGAAGCATTTAAAACTGACCAGTGGTTTCCGTAGTAGCCTCACCTCTCAGGGACTGTCTTTTGTACAGATTTGTAAAGCATATAGAATAATCTCTTTTTGGCAATTTATTCCTACATTATGGAAGTATGATAGATTATTCAGCAAGGTTTAATGTGTCTGATAGATGCAAAATCATCTAAATCACTGTCTGATACAGAGTAAGAGAAATGTAAGCTTTCAGTTTTCGAAGAGACTTGCAAAATTTACTTCAATAAAAATGTTTAGGTCCATATTTCCACAGACTCTGGGCAAGGTAATTTTGGGAATCCAATTTTTCTTGGTGATGAATTATAAAAAATAGAGGGTTGGTTATGTATATGCTTAATTTCATATATGTATGTGAATATATAAATATACACACATATCCATATATATATACAAACACACTGAATGCACATAAAAACATAGATAAGATTAAAAGAAATGAGAGCAGCCCCTTCCTAGCACTACCCTACAAAGAGTATGGTAGCACTGTCAGACATTTTTCTGGGGGCTTTATGACTCAGCTGTCGTAATCCAGCAGTTTGTACTTTAAATAGAAGGCTTCAGGTGCAAAACATGTATTGTATTAATGAATTCCAAATACATTATTTTAGCAATAGTGCATTAGGTTTTTTGTCATTAAAAAAGAATGAAAAAAAAGAAAACAACCCGAAGATCAGATGACCAAGAAAACTGAGATTCATAGACCAGTTATTGTGCATGCCAAAATTCCTTTTCAGGCGGAATTTTACTATGCATTCAGTACTATGAGTTCATTGTACAAAATCTGCACGTAGCAAATGATTACAGTACCCTACACTGGACTGTGAATACATGTGAAATGAACACTCAGAATTCAATTAAATCTTAACAGGTTCATTCCCATACTGGCTTAAAATACAAAGAATGGCAGCTCCGCTACTTTTCTCATCTAGTTATCATTTTTCTTTTTCAAAGTATTACACAACACTTCTTCAGCACGGCTATTTAACCCTTACACAATGTCACTCTAAGAAGCGCTTTCCTGGCGATGTGAACTGTGACTTACTGTAGACCTAATCCTGCAGCTCACGCAGGGACCTCAATCCTTACTAAAACAAGTCAGAGGCGAGGTGCTCTGAACTTCAGAAGCCCTGGCTGTACAGGCTCATTTATGCTCTAGTTAAATTGCTAGCAAATTTCCCACTAACTTTGAAAAGAGCAAAGCTGGACGCTGCACTGGCTCTGTGCTGCAGCCTCACAGAGCTTAATGGAACCGAGGCACAATTCTCACTACAGAAATTCACTACAGGCAACTGCCTTGGTACCATAGGCAAAGGGAAATCAACCTATAAAAATCATATTAAAGTTGAACCCAGAGAAGAAAACCTTGAAAATTCAATTACAATTTCAACTCCACCCTATGGCTGTGCTTCCTTGCTCCACTACTGCTTTTGTGTTGTGACTCTGTAGTATGTCCTTACATCCTCACCTAGCCACAGCTCCAGGTGATTCAGATGGGCTGCACTCCATTACCTGACCTGCATCTTGTGAGATTTCTCTCTGCTTTGAAAAGCCTTGCAATACGTACAAGAATACTGAGTGGATGAAGGGCGGCATTTAGTCCTAGATTTTTAAGGGTAAAATTTTGCCAACAGACAATTGTGCAACCAGCTCCTGTTGGCTGTACGCCAGCTCCTCCCCTTGGGTGCAGATGCACAACTTTGACTGGCATCAGTCAGAGCTCCCAGCACTCCTTGAAAGAAACAAGTTTGGACCTTTTGAGCGCTGAGCCCCTTTATAATCACTTTGGGGGGTTGTAGGCAATATTGTAGAGCAGAGAGAACAACAGGCGATCCCACAGGCCGCTGGCGGATTGAGCAC
The DNA here is from genome assembly GCA_013400435.1 of Pycnonotus jocosus. Lineage (NCBI taxonomy): Eukaryota > Metazoa > Chordata > Aves > Passeriformes > Pycnonotidae > Pycnonotus > Pycnonotus jocosus. Next base: position 103,957 of record VWYP01019126.1, read on the forward strand.
CAACTCCCCAAACCTCCTGGAGATTCTTTTCATTAGTCGTAAGCGCATCGCTGTGGATTAGCTGGTACACGCTAACGCCTACACGTGATGCACTGGGCATGGTTTGCAATCAAATGAAGATTATTTCGCCCCAGTATTTATCATGCATGGCTTTAATTTTCAAATTAGAATTTAGATAGGCACAGCAAACATTAGAGAAGGTGGCAAGGACTTTCACAGCTTTTGCCTTTGTATGTTTGTATTTTAAAGCCACACTGACTTTCTTGAAAGTTCCAAAGGGTATGCTTTGTCAACATTTTCATCTGCTTTCTCATGCCTCCACCTTCCTGCAGCCAAAGGTCTGCAGACCTCACTATTGGATCCTTATGAGCAAATGGTCCAATGGGAATGACGCTGTTGCCATATAACTCCATTGTGATTCTTTTTTTCAAGCATGTTCATACTCCCTAACTTACTTGTGAGAGTCCTGATATAAGGATCTTGACAGAACCACACAAAAAGCCTGGAAGTTGCAGAAATGGATAAATACTTGAAAAACAAAGAAATACAGAAGCACTGAGATTACACAAAGGGAGGAAAGCTATTGATCTCTAAATGTGAAATGAATATGTCTTAAACCCAGGCAACATCTCTGTGTGAGGCAACACTAAACATCAACCTACTGAAGATATATCTCTATTAGCTTAGCATTGTGGCATCTCAGGCTGAGTCATCCCCTTTCAACCCAAAAATCTTTAAAGGATGAAAGAAGCAGCAGTTCCTCAGACCTGTATAGTTTTTAAAAAAGCGCCATACTTTGTGCTTTACCTGCGGAAATCCAGAAGTGATCTGGTGGAAGCAGGAACTCTCTGATCGTTCCAGCTGAGGAAGTGGAACTGTGTCACCGTGCGTGTCTCGTTCGTCTGCAGGTTCTTCAGGTAGAAGCTCCTCACAAGGAAATCCTCACACCAGATGTGCTCAGAGACAAGATTTACCTACACCCACAGGAAGGAACAAACGGAGATCAGCGATTTTGGTTGCAGGTCACGTCTTTGGGATTGCAGGTGTAAGATTTCTGGGATGAAGGAATTGTATGGAAATTTTATTTTTACTAGCAAATTGGCCAGTATGGGGGGGGGAAAAAAAGATTGATTTAGCAATCAATATAGCTGTCAGAAAGGGGCTAGCTGCCATTGCTATTGCATTGAACACATAAGAAAAATCTTGACAATTTTAATGCAAAAGGAAAATTCACTGAATTTAATCTTTATAACATTATGCGACTACAAAAGATGTTTTGTATTGAAAATGTGCTAGACTGGCAGTTCCTTTCTTCTCAGAAAAGTCCACAAATGCATTGCCCAGGCCACTCTCAGAGGTCTTAAAAATCTGAGTTGAATTCACATAAAAAGTGAAAATTCAGTTTCTTTTGCTATGAAGAAAAATAAGCACTAAAAAATGCATCTTATTTGCAGAGCTCATCTTTTCAGAAAATTACTTTATTCCCATTTTAGTTTAAATAACAGTATTTCTTCACAATTTCTCCACATTTCTTCATATTTGGCATTGCGGTATTATTTTCTTCCTCTACACAGCTGGACCACTGGAAAAATCTGAGAGTTGTTGTCAATGTTGCATTGCAACATAACTCGTGATATGATATTTTGGGCTAGAAATGCAAAGCAGAAAATAAAAATGCATATTTGTTGTTGTGACTGAGGCAAGAGACAAAAATAGATAGGGTTAATTACTACAGCAATATAGAGGATTTTTTTACAAAGATTTACATACAGCTATGTATCCTAAGGCAAAAATTCACTAGTTCTAAAAATACTATTTCCCATAAAATATAAATACATGCTTTCGTATATCAACCACTTCCAAAACCATTCAAAATGCAAAAAAAAATTCTTGTCCTTTTTAATACTGCAATATTTCACTCATTATTTACTATATTTTACTCGGTGTGGAAACCACCTTGCTGTGAGAGCTATGCTCCAATCTTTTTTCGCAAATGCAAAACTACCAGAGGGCACACCAAGTGTATTTCGGAGCCCGCGGCTCGACCCACAGGTTAGATCATCTCCAGCATCATCCTGCCCCGTATGGAACCAGCCCCTGCACTTACTGTCATGTTTGCAACCAGATATTTTGTGCAGGTACCTCGTAGATGTGGTAGAGGTTTGACCCTTCGTCCGGCCAATAGTGGTAGCACTGTTTGACTCCGTTTTCCACGAGGGGTGTCAGCATGACAATAACGACACAGCCGTTCTCCCAGACCATCTGCAGACAAAGAAAGACACCGTGGCCACATTGTGACTGCCTAATTACTGCGTGACATGTATAATTACTGCACTCAGACACACAATCAAAATTTATTCCATTCACAGGAAATTTATTTCATTTTCATTAGACACTTTTACTCTGCAGCTGCTTTCGAATCCCTGAATAAACTGGCACCATATTTTGCAGGCGTCCATGAAATATTAAAGAATTTCCTGTGATTTCAATTCAGGTCATCCACAAAATCTCTCCTTGCTCCTGGTACCACGTTCAACTGCTTTTCTGTCAAAGTTTTAGATCCACTAAAGGAATACTGAATGGTGCTTGCAGAACACCCATCTATTTAAGACTTGATATTTAATACTGAAGCAGCACAGACCTACTAAAGTCACATGCAATGAAACCTGTTTTTGTTCTCAACCCTGTGTCTTTTTTCAGTTTGCCAAGTAGCAAAAGCCATTAAAGTGCTGCATTGCTGAAACAATCATAAAAGTTGCATCTGAACAACAGTAATGAAGAAAAGGCAGGGAAAATTCAAAGCAAATCTGTTCTTCCAGTTTGGATGGAGAAGTCATCCCTCCAAATGCACATTTAGAAAAGATTTATTGCAAATGTGCACACTTTCTTTTTTCTTCTTTCTTTCCTTCCAGCTTTCCTTTGTTTTCTTTCTTATTTTTTCCATTTTTTTAAAAAAGTCTTTTTCTTTTCATTTCTCTTTCCCTCTTTTCTACTTTTGTTACTTTTTTCTCCTCTCCCCTCCTCCTTTCTCTTTTCTAGTTCTGTTTTCCTCTTTTCTCCCTCTTTTTTTTTTGTTCCCTGGAGGTAGAATGAAAGTCCAGCTTGTGCTGCCGACTGCACTCAGAGAGCACAGGTACAGCAGAAACAGAGGAAAACAGAGTGTCTTCACTGCCAGCATGACCACTTAATAATTTAGACCAGCCACAGAATAGGATACAAGAATCAAGCACATCCTAAACTAAAGGATTTGTGGATGTCTCTCACAAACAGCAAACAAGCAGAGATGCTCTGGTCTGGCATATCTCTGTTCCAAACACAGCCCATGACTGAACAAAAAGGCTCCTATGAATTAATACCAAGCAGCATAATCACTAAAAACTGTTATTATTATGCTGTACATTGATGTTATATTTGCATACAACTTTCATTGTCTTTTTGCTAGCATATAAAATTACTAAATGAAGAGTAAACTGCTCTTTTTGTGAAGGGTTATGTTTATTTCACAGAAATATTTATAAGCAACTGTATTGACATGTAAATTTTGTCAACAAAAAAGGCCTTTGTCTAAACTGTGCAAAGATGAGATGATACATTCAATTCAAGGATTATTTTTTTTAATTACATATCAAATAAAAAGGTTTCCCATTCATGGATAATGATGTTGTCTTCTCTTTTAAGAATAGCTTGCATATAGAGAAACAAATAACATTTTTCTTCCCTTTTTTCATTTTGCAACATAATTAAAACTACTTTTAAAACCGGCTTAGAATTATTTAGAGAAATGAATCTAGGGTTTATACAGAATAGAGTTATTTATCATTTTGAAAAGAACTGGGGTAAAAAAATTACACTGGAATATAAGAATAATCTTTTTTTTTCTTTTAACCCCTTAAGAAAGGTTTTTAAATAAAAATGTCTGTAATTTCCTCATCCTTGTGTTAAAACCTCACAATGCCACAAAATCATTTAAACATTAAAATTATAGATACTTTACAGACAGATATATATTTATCATTTGTATCTTTTTTGTACTGCATTTGTTTCAGGCCATAGCTGGAAACCTTCTTTATATGTAAGGAAGATGATACAGATTTCATTCATTTTAAAGTAGTTTCACCTTTTTCAGCCAGCAATCAGACTAAGATAAGAATTCAAAACATGTATCTTACTTTAAAACTAGCCCCACTAAATCAGTGCTTTCATCACATAACGATTTAATGTGCCTCTAGAAGGTATAGAAGCTCATTGAAGCCATTACGAAAATGAGGAGAAACACAGTTTTTATGAGTGTAATAAAAATACAATGATCTAGACCATAAACTAATCATCGAGCACTCTGCTTCTGCCACCCAAGTGTAACATTATAAAAGCCCACTCATTTAGAGAGGAATCCTTGCAGTTTGGCAACCCTGTTCATTGGTTCAAAGACAGAGCATTTCATTAGAGAGGGGCTGTCTGCATCTCTGAAGATTTCATTAAGCATAAATCCAAATGAAAGTTAATTTAAACAAACAATTTCAAAGTTACTCTGGGGTATAATATTTCTTTTAGGTCATTGTGTGTGAAAAGTAGAAGTCAAATCTACTAAATCAAGGAGGCAATACAACCTAGTGCCTTCGTTCCTGTTACAAGCAACTGTCCCTGCATCTCCTGTGCTTATCATTGAGATGGGATTTTCACTAAGGCTCACAGCCTGTGACTGGAGAGACTACAGCATTTTCTTTGTTTCCTTGCTAATTTAAATATTAGAACATCAGGCTGGTATCTGTTTCCATGTGTTTCCAAAAAACTTGGAAGCAGGATGAGTCAAAGGCAGCTCACAGAGTTTTATACTGTAATCTGTTCACCTCCCTATCTTTAAGCAATTGATGGAGTTTTCAGCTGCATCTCCCAGCACTTCACACTTGGCTGTGCTCAGTGTTCAGAAATACCCACAAAACAGAAAGTGGCCCCAAGGATGTGCCTTGGTAAAGAAAGAACAGGTAGCCCAGACCTGGTCTGCACAATCCCAGCACAGCCTCTGTGGTTGCCAAAGAGACATTTCAGCTGGCCTTGGAGGATGGAGAAAGAAGTTCAATTGCAAATATGCAGTAATTCACTTATTCCTGAACTTTGTATGTTTGCACAATGTGATAGAAGAATAAAGAGAACATCAAGTCCTCAGGGCAGAAGCTTTTCTTTTCATGCAAAGCCCAGCAAAATTAAGCCTTAGACTCCAAGTGTCTACAAAAACTAAATATATTTTTAGATATACATCATATAATATACACATGTATATATTTGCAATATATAAAACTAAATTTATTTAAATGACTTAGCATGGGCAGGCTCATGTTTGTACTTCATGGTAATACTTTCAGTGGAAAAAGAAATGTTGAATGGAGTCCTGTGAATGGGAGTGATAAAGCCTGAGTACAGGAGCTCACTGCAGAGCCTGCAGTGTATTCTTTGCTGAAAAGGGAGGACACTGCATGATTTTGTGTGACACGTCCACCTTCAGCCTGTAGCTGAGAGAGGAACATGTTAACGATCTTTAATGAGGTTCTGCTGTATGCAACCTTCTCAGAACACCTCTTGGACAAGAATAATACCATCCTGTTCCATTTGCTGTAAATTAAAGGCTGAATCCTGCAACCCAAAGATGAGCAGAGCATTTGAGATTCTCAGAATTCCCTGTTGATGAAATCCACCAAGTGTAGAGACCTCATGCTGTGGTTATCCAGCATTGCCAGCCCTGTGTAAAGGGCTTCTACATTGGAATGAATTATATTTAGTAAGAATTACTTGAAAAGGAGCATAGAATTGGTTTTTCATGTAATGAGGAAAACAAAGTTACAAATAACAGAACCAGTGTTACAGCACTGCCATAAATTTGATAAAACATCAGTTTTTGATAGCTTACACTTTAAAATGTCCTTGTTTACTAGCTTGTAAATAAAATGGTTAATATGAACCCCCTTTCCTTTTTCAGACACTTCAGCACTTTGAAGCTTCTTTTTATAATAAATGATTCTCCCCAAACTCCTTTTTCAGCCATTTCTGTCATTTTTGTGATGGGGAAATGACAAGATACGAGCTCTACCCAGACACTGCATTTAATGGAGACTAGCGCAGAAGTTTCTAAAATGCAGTGATTTAAAAGCAGAAAATAGATAATCAGTTAAATCCAGCCAGTTCACGAAATATAAAACATGCTAATCACACCAGCTGCTCTCTGGGAGAGACCTCCAGCAAACTACAGAATTTACCTTTTCAGTCTTTTAGGCTTCCCATACAATTGGTATAATTGGTAAATGCAAAGACTTGGAAAAGCAGATGAACCAGCAAAGAGAACCCAAATAGTTTGTAAGGATAATCAAAACTCAATACAAATAAACTTGACTCCAAAGAAAACAACAAAGCAAGGTACTAACCCTTGTTGCATCAGATAACATTAATCTCATTTCATATTGTGAAAATAATTAACTCAACTGTGATGTCTTTCAAGCTTAAAAAAAAAAAGAGTATCTTTTAACAAGGAAAAAATTGCATTGAATTTAGATATTTGTTACCAACTAGAGCTTCACAAGGCATGCCAGTAAAAAAGTCCTACAAACTTTTTTTGCTAAATATTTTGTTTACAAATGATGTAATTTTAATATGAAATGGGTCAAATCTGGCAAGGTCAGAATTGCAGTTGCAAAATCATAACTGTGCCTGCCAGTTAAGCAAATCTGTAGGTTGAAAGATTAATGGTCAACAATCTGTATTTCATTTAAAAAGCATGTGACTGCAGCTGGAAAAATGTCTTCAGAGAGGACCATATATAAATACACAGTTGTATTATGTCCCCTGCTGTTGCAGCAACACTTGTTTGGAAGTCATCGGGAAAGGCAAATTCAAGATGACTGTATGTGCTGCAATAATTTCTCTTTCTGCTTTCTCCTAGAGACATAAACTGTTCTTATTCTTCTCAGTAGACTCCTAACTCAAGCCTTATTATTAAATAATTTAAATATGAGCTCTGTTTAGAGTTGCACTGCTGACAAAACCACATTAAGGAGCAAAAGTCCACCAAAATCATCAGAAATTAGTTCTTCCTTTAGTATTGAAAATGTGGAAGGTAAACAATAAAGGGATACAAATTTTAAGAGACCATTTCTAAGTACCTTCTCCAATCAGAGCCATAATTAGAAGGGAGTGTGGTAAAAGCAGACTCCTTCACTGAACGCCTATGGAATTTATAATGCTATATTTATTTCTCATAGCTTGACAAGTTACTAGAGCTCTAGGGGCTACTGTTCTGTGCCTATGTCTCCCTTGCTGGTTTTCCTTTATTAAATTAAAATATGCATATTTTACACATTGAATTGCTTTCTGTTGGTTTTCATCTGCTCTTCTTTCTGAAGGTGAGAACTGATTAGACATGCAAGAAGTCCCATTCCAGGCAAAGAAAATAAAACTTGGGAATCACAAGTGCTTGAAAGCACTGTGTCTGCACAGAACAAAATGCAGAAGAATAATTTAGTCTGTAAATTAATTTCAGCACTCACAACACATGCTGAACTGGGAGCACAGAAACAAGCATTTAGAGCAGACAAGGGTTTAGTACAGTTGTTCCTACGCAGCCCATGGGCTTGGAACACTGATTTTGCTGGAAGACTCATTCAGCTATGGGGACGTGGTCTCCTGCTACTGGGATTTGCCCTTGGAGACTACTGATGACTAATCCTTTTTACAGAGGAAACAGTCAACTGACAGTATTTTGTATTTCTTTTGTTGAATTCCAAAACTGGAAGAGAGAAGCAAGTGTGGTTGATTAGACATGCAAAGATTTATCCCATCCTCAAGACTGGTATTCAGGAATCAGTTCTTAATATGCTGTTGCGATCAGGGAGGAAATCAACAGTCAGTGTTTTGGACTGATGCTGATAAGGTACTCCTGAACAGGGGTAGACAAATGTAAAAATAGTTTTAGATTAAGAAATGCAGGACTGGGGCAACAAAAAGCAAATGGCAGTTGAACTCCCTGGCTCATATTAGGGCTATGGACTTTTGGGATCCCTTCTGTATTTTACATTTAACAGTCCTGCAATAAAAGTAAAAAATAGTCAAGGGAGCAGAGATGAGGTTTCCCCAATCACTATGGCCACAAGAGAGCAAACCTCCACTCCAGTGTGGTCTCTGTTTGTCAGCAAGATTTGGGCAGCATTAACAAGAAGGCTGAAGAGCATTTCCAGTTTCAAGACTATGTCATGTACTGACAAGTAGTGGAGGAAAGATGTGGTAAGGAAAAGCATGGGTTTGATTCAGAATGTGTAGGCTGATGAAGCTTTTCCTTGCTTCCTGGAGGAGCATCCCAACCACAAAGGGGCAGCCCTTGAGGTCTGCCTTCCTGCTCCTGTCTGACTTGGTGCTGTTCATGAGTGGCGTCTGCTCTGTCATCCTTGCCAGAGTAAGGCATTAGGGGACCTATTTATATACATATATAATACACACTATATATACAATAGATATATACAATGGATAGCTCAGGCTTTCAATTGTAGCATGAGCTACAGATCTGCTTAGCCAAAACTCATGGAGTTTTCTGGTCTAAACTGTGTGTCCACTACAAGTATGGACTGTATTTAACTTACTCCCATGAGTTACTATTATAGCTGCACTGTACCTTAACTCAGCATTTGCAAAATGAGGAAAATCATATTTCTCTACCCCTTCTGCAGAATTTCTAGAATGTTCAGATAATGATTAATTATGTTCTTCATGGAGGGAGGACATCACAGAAACACAACAAATACTTTCAAAGTATATACATCGCATATTATTTCAGTTTCTAAGACAACTAAAGCATTGGCAGGAAGTGCTTGTTCCCTCCTATTTCACTTAATATGGCAAAAACCCTCACAAAAACAAAACAAAAAACAAAACAACAACAACAAAAAACCAAAACAAATTCCCAAAACGTGAAAATGCACTTCCCTCCAAAAAGAAGGAGGGGAAAGAAGGGCAAATGTGGGTAGATTCATGAAAGAAAGACATGATATGGGGGTTTTTTCCAGAGGGAAAATATATGGCCTCTTACAGAAATCTCCATTTGGAGATGACAAACCTTAGCAGACATGCAATTTATAAAACCAGCATAATTAAGAACAATTTTTCAGTGAAAGGACAGTTAGTTTTAAGTATCCTAACTCCTAGAAATAGTTTCTTGCATATTATCATCCCTTGCTTCTTAGAATACTTTGCAAGTTAAGACATGTACTTCATGTCAAATATTTTGTGGAATTATAACCCAGCACATACTGAAAATAATAAAATTTTATGCCTCCAGAATTATTCACAACATGGAACTCCTGCTGTGAAAACTTGTTATAGATCAGAAATGTTCTACATCCTCTTTCTTTTGAATTATGTTCAAAGAGATGTTGAATTTTAATAGCACTATGTGAAAGAGCTGAGTGAAATCTCACTGAAACTGCTGGACAAAATCATCACCTTTCATTCAAGATAAATGTAAGAAACAAGCAAACTCTTTTATGAAGCCTGATAACTGAAATTACAGAAGTTATCATCAAAAACAAGAGAAACATGAAGCATATGGACCCATGAGTTTCTCTAGAAACTGATATGCTTAATGCAGAGAGAGAGCATTAATCAAGGCAAGATGATTAATCTCGATAAGCAGCATAAATGTGTAAAAGGAATAAAGAAACCACCAGCACAGCTCGACAAATTGTGATCCTGGCAAAAGAAAAGCTGAAAGAGAGGTTGGGGGTAAAATACTGGGTGAATGAGCTTTGGAAAAAGGAAGTTATTGACTGTTATTTGATTCTGTCTTTGTTCAAGGAAATAAAACTCTGTTCTTTCTTTGTAAATAAAATGGAACTCTATCAAAGCAAAACCCTGTCCTGAGGATGAATTTTCTTTCCAGCTGAGAAGAAAACAACCTACAGACCTGACAAATTGTTTAACCACTCAGGTAAAAATGGATTAATACCATGTGAGGACAGTCATCCAGTTTTCGAGAAAGAGAATCGTGAGGTGGAATTCCCACTGAACGAAAATAGAATCAATGAAGGATGATTTCTCAGAAATAGTAATTGGTAAAAAGAGATGAAAACAAGACCAGATAAAATTAAAAGAAGACTTAAATCAGCTGGAGGCTTTTCAAAATTAATTAAAGTAGTGGCTGGAAAATTTCCAGAGTGGTCCAAGAGATGACAAGCGAGTAGAGATGAAATCTCTGCTTGAGCCGCAAACACAGAGCATCCAGACAGATTAGGAAGCCCTGTGGCAAAACAGATCAATGAGATGACTGACAACACAACTCCTGCAGGCTAGAAAGTTTTCAAAGAAATAGGTAAGCCAGGAAAGTTGGAACTAACTTGGCACTTGCTGACTCACAGAAGCTATGCCAAGAATCCGAGGAGCTGGAGAAGTAAACTGGGGGGGACACAAATAACCATGGAGGGTTTTGCCATTAGAAAAGTCAGTGTAAGACTATTGCCCTTTTTATCATTATTTTTCTTTACAACATCTACAAATTTGAACACCATTTGCAAATGACCAATATCCAGGCATTTGGACCATCTCCAGCTCAAACACTGTGCCTTTGAAAGAGAAACTGTCATCAAGCTGATCTCTCAGTTCAACTTGGAAACCCAAATGAATAGAAAGCTCTACAGAAAATTCTGAGACTAATGACCAACCCTAGTGGCTCAAGTTAAATAGTACTGAAGAATGATACCTGCTCTTCTCCACCTTACCAAAAATACATAAAATTCCAAGAAGTGGTCACTAGTGAGACCAGTGGAACTGGTGCCTCCTCAATCTCATTGTGGTACTAGGCTTGGGTCTGCTCATCTGTACTAAGAATGCTAAAATACATGGACCAAGCACCATCAATGTTGTTTGAAAAAGCTCTGCCTAGTCTGAGAATGCAAAGACACTGTGCTAACTAACTATGATCTTTGTTTGGATCTGGGCAACTTGAATAAATAGGAATTTGATTGCTAAGTGTCTAATAGAACTTCCACTAAAATACTGGGCACTGGATCAACATAGCAGCTTTTAGAGGGGCCTGCCAGTAAAACTAGAAAAAAGATTGCCCAAAACTAAATTATCTGTTTGGTAAAACCTACAAAGTATTGTGACATTCCACAATTCCATTCATAGCAGGCCAGACTGCTTACTACTGTAGAGGTAGTCACTGATTGGTGGGAGAATATAATGAAAGCTTAGGAGAAAGCCAGTTTAGGAGCTGTATCTGCAATGAGAGCATGAAATGTAAACAGCACAGATCAGAAGCAGTTTGGATTTCACTGTGGATATCAGCTGCGTTGTAAATGCCAAGGAAGTTGCCTTACACTTTCAAGTAAAACAAATGCCCTGTAAACAAGAGTTTTCTAGAAGTCATCCTGAAATGCCTACAGGAGTGGAAACAATTACAACAGGTTCTTGCTGGGGTAACATTTCAACCAAGACACAATGAAGTGGCTGATGCCCACTGTGCACCCTGGCTCTTGGGAATCTCAGCAGATATATCTCTGCAAAAATAAGAAGCAATACCTCCAGTAAACATTGCCATGGAAGGTGATGTCGAGTTCCAAGAGTTTCTGTTGGGTTTGCTAAAAGCATGACATTGTGCATTTAGACAAGGAACAACAGAATAGTCCCAGATCTCTCTGGAGTCAGTCACTCTTCTCAGTATCAGTCAGAAAACTGCTTCACTGAGCACAAAATGGGGAAAACAGCAACGCAACTCTGCAACAGCTGGCATTAAGTGGAGGAGGGAGAGGGAGGAGAACCACTGAGAAGATGTATCAGGAATGAATAATTGAATCTTTAAACAATCCCTGGTGGCAGCATCATGGAAGCACCATAAACTACAGAAAACTGTATCCAAGTAAATATCCTGATTGTGCCCTGACAGGAGTTAAGACTGTTTTCCACAGCAAGTTCAGTTTCCTATGCTTTACAGTAAAATAGGCACTATTTGGTGAAAAATAGAAATTAACTTTTTGCCTGCAACTGGGCATAAACTGCAACATGTTCAAGCCATGGCTTTTGACTTTTACACTGGATCTCCTTCATTTCAGTGGTCAAGGATGTAGTGTTCTGCAAGGAGCTCATCTCTCTTGGTATGTTTATTACATGTGGTTGATACCCTGGGCTGTATAAAAGGTTTGGGACAAGTACTGGCACAGTGAAATGTGATCTGCAGGAAGTTTAAGAAAAGTGGGTAATGGACCAAACCAGGACACTGGCATAGATTGTTATGTTGAAGTGACAGATATCATCAAAATAAACACTAGAAAACACCTTTTCTATGGAATCTAACAGAAGAAATAGTAAAAGAGCATCACATCAGAAATGCACACAGACACACTCAAACCAAAGCTGAATCACAGCTCCCAAATGGTTTCTGAGGAGACATTTACAGCAAATCTGGTGGGGAGCTGGAGTGAAAGTTCACTGATGGATTACTGGAAGAGAAATAGCAAAAAGAGCAGAAGGAAAGTGAAGAAACACTCTTCCACAGAAAATAGCATGAGGAAAGGAAGTAAAGAAAGAGAACTTTTAAGTATGAAGTGGAATGAAGAAGATTGTGCCACAGAACAAAGAAACAAAGTTGTAGTTTCTGTGAACATGCAAAGAGGTTGCCTAACTTTTCAAACTGGTGTGGGAGAAGAACAAAAGATATCCTTCATACTATGCTTATATGATTGATTCTGATTTCTGCAGTGCCTACTTAAAGTGGGCTTTTTAAATGCCTTATTTAAAAATGAGAACATGTATTTTCAACATGTAAAGGGGCATTTACAGGTAAAAGTATACACAATGTAAATGTACAAATATGAAAAAATAAACCACTAAAAACCCGGGCCATAGAAATCATAAAATGTCATTAAAGAATAGCTAACATACTATTTGATTTTTCATGTGTAACTTAACAAATACATTTTCAAGTATCATGCCTGTTAGAAGGAAGGCATGTGCCAAGAAAAAATGATCAATATTCTCAATTCTGTCTAATTACCAAATAGTGAAGACAAAAACCACAAGTTACTTGAAAATTTAAGCCAGATCAAAAGCTCACCTGACTTCAAGCAGAAAGCATTTGCTCTGCCTTTCTAGAAAACAGTCCCAAAATATCTTAGACTGAGCACTCCAATATCCATGGACCCAAAATTCAACAACTATTTGGAAAATATCCTGATTTCTCATCAGAAAAATTGTGACATGAAAAGAGTCTTCAATACGGATCAGTTAATACTTTCTAATGATAGGTCAAGTGAAGCAGATGAAGAGATGATTTCAACTGATGCAAGCTCCTAAAATACAGAGACATTTCTGAAACTGTCACATAGACATTCTCTTATCTTCAAAACAAAAACTTCTAAATTCATAATGCAAAACAAAAAGTAAAAGCATATGTTCATGTTGATAATAAGCCCCAGTTGGCCTTCTCCCCAGGCAGCTCCTGTAAACTTTCAGACACAATTCTGCATTTCCAAAGGAATATCTAACACTCGTATCCATCACGCACATCTACTGTGACAATGTGTGTTGGTCCAAATCTGAGAGCTGCACCAGCACTAAAACACCTGCAAACAAAGTAAGCTCCTAACTGTGCATCAAAAACTACTCCATTTAGCCCCAATCCTGCAAAAAATTCTGCCCCTACTTAAATTTATGCAGCTGAGTCCTAACTGCCTGTGGTGGGGGAAATGCATAAGGATTTAAGCATATTGGAGAACTGGGACACGTGTGGAATAGATTTCTGTGGAAAATGCACAGCACTCAGTGTTAGGTCCTTTCTGATCTGGAGAGTGACAGTGGATTCCAGCTACACTCTTCAGGCCCTCTGAAAATCACTGAATCCTTGGCAGTAATTTAATTACAGAGACCAGGCACTAAAATATGAATACTTTGCCGTGAGGTTTTCAGTATAATTTTCATATAAACTATTCCTTAGCAAGGCTTGTCTTATACATAAATGGCTTGAATATCCATGTACTAGATTTTAAAAAGATGCCTGAATTAAGGTCATTCCACCTTGAGTGACTCAAGCACAACATACTTTAACACAAACTACATTTCAAGAGGCGCAGGAAAACTTGTGACATAAATTCCCTTTTCAAAGAGATGTTTAACTTACCTGCCAGAAGTCAGCAACAGTAGCAGGGAGAGGGCCCTGGGTGGCAATATATGCAGGGTTTCGGGGGTCATGGTCCATCTGGAACAAGAAGAACACAGACTGGATTTATTTAAAGGAAATCCCTTGCAGTGTTAGAGACAGAAAGTATGTGAGAGCAGAACAAGGGACTTCCTAAAGCACTGTCATGTCCCTCCATCCTCTATTGGCAAGCAAAGTGTTTTATTTCTATTTGTAGGCTCAGAGGAGCTCAGAGGAGAAGCTTTCCCTCAAAAGACTGATGACACCAGAGGAATATCAGCACACGTGATGAACAATGTCCCATGTCCTCAACATGCAGAGTAAGATCATTTATGGTGGCTGACAAAGGCATTTATTGGAGATCAGTACTCGTGGTTTCATAGCAACCTAGGAGCCTTTTGAAACATTTTTCTACATTGAATGCTAAGAATGCTCCACACATCTAAATATGTTCTCCATTTCCACCATGCCAGTCAAGGGCACATGTAACTAAAAACCAGCAAAAATGGGGAACAAATTCAGTTTCTGGCTTTTTCTGGTTAGCTGATTTAACTAAATGCATGGATTTGGCCTCAATGGAGGAAGTTCTGCTTAAAGACCTTAATTATTACGTTTAATTCAGAGAGCAGAAAATTCACTGAGCAGAAAAAATAAAGAATCTAAGAAACAAAGCCATCAGAAGTAAATAGGATTAGCGTGTTACAATGAATGTTTTCCAACTGATGGGTGGTTTTCTTGGTTCTAAATCTTAGGACCCATTCTGCTGAAAAAGAAGATCTGCTGATAGGATTAAAAAACAAACAAACTCTTTCTAACCCTGAACTGGGCAGGACAAAACTTTGAACATAAAGAAAAGAGACCCATTTCAGCTCTGAGATGTGTGGGTGTGACTCAGTGACACTGAAGTCGGTGAGAGTTAACTTATATCCATGTAGCTGAAGGCAGAATTTGTCTCAATACACAGTTCTGTTCTATAAGTAAAGATCTGAATAAGAATGAATGTGAGTCACATTTGCATTAACAGGCATCTCCTGAATTTATTCATAGCCTATCAAAATTTTCAGTGATGGTACATGTCAGCGTAAAAGAAGGCACCTCATAATTACGTGCAACATAAAAGAGGGAAGAACCATAAAAGAACAGATGTAAGTTATTCTAATGGAACAACAATATGAGGAATGTTGCAAAAAAGAAGAGAACAGTTTTATGTCTCTAATTTTCTGATGCATAATTAAGCTGGACTTAATATTAAAATTCTCCATGACAACACAGGTAAAAGTCACTGAACCCATTTAGACTAAAAGCTTACTTCTGATTCACCACCCATAGTTATAAAAAACCTTGACCAGGATGTCTACAATACCACCATTTTATTCCAAGTTTCATTGGGATGCTTCTCTTATCAGCAAATAAATCTTCCCAACAAGCAATTTCTCATAACAAATTTCAACCGTGCTTTTTTTGCCTTTTGACAAAAGCAATTCTGATAGCAGGACATTTACGTGGATATTTTGAGACCAAGGAAAGCTAGCTTTTTTCAGAAATCAGTATTAACAAAAAAGCCCTTAGGAAACATTTCAAAACGGACAACTTTCTTGTTTTGTTTTGTTTTGCTTTGCTTTGTTTTGTAAGAACTGAGACACTGAACTTAAGAGAGCTGAAAACTACAGCAAATGTGATCAAACAAAGTCAAGCTTAAAAGCTGGGGTTTTTCCATTCTCCATTACAGTAGAAATGATTTGTTGTCGTTTTGTTTTGAATCCCAAAGATCTACAAGATTTTAACATGTGGTGAAATGATTTCCTATGCTAGAACTAAAAATCTTAGCTTAGAAAAACTGATCTACACCAAGGAGCATGTGCTACTCCCAGTGGAAATTGTTGTGGGTTGCATCCACTCAAAAATGATGTCACTTCTCCAACAGGCTAGTGCTTGGCTTGGAAATGTAACCAACAGGAAATACACCAAGCTTTAAAAAAAAAATAATTTACTTGAAATTCTTCCTAAACATGCATTTTTTTTTTAAATGTAGACATGCCAGAAAACAAAGGCAGAAGAAATCAAAGATGATGCAAATAGTGCTGTCATGGAGGAAATACATCTCAACATTCAGCTGATAAATCAGGAATAGGCCAATCTTGGCATTTCAGCATTAATCAACCTCTGTCACAAAGGTGCTTGTTGGAACGTGGCAAACATTACAATAAGCACACAGTGGTGAAGTATATCAGCAGTTTAACAATAATTCAAATGACAATTATAATTATTACATTCCAAGCACATTGTGTTGCACGAAAAAACAATTATGAGCAGAAACTCTTCTTGCTTGGAGCAAACAGAAAATGGCAGAAAATGCTATCACACTATTAAATGATATTTAACTGAACAAAAATAAGAGCAAAGTTTAAGCTAATTAAATGAAATTCCTGGTTTCATCAATTTTGTATTACATTCACTGTTTAAAAGACCACGTATTTCAAGAAAAGTGTGAAAAATCCCTAGTCTGGTCACATTCAATTTAATGTGAGTAGGTGATGGCAAATGAAAGTTCTTGAATGTTTTTGCTTTTCTCTTTTTTTATTCTCTCAAGGTCACGAAGAACACCAAGGGCATCTTAATCTATCAAAGTTAACAGAAGTTTGAATAAAGAAATAAAGTCAGTAATGGGTTTTAAACTAACTAATCAAGAATCAAGCAAAAGGGTTTTTTTTTCATGTCAGTACTCATTACCTTCTTTCAAGGATCCCTCAGATTTCTCACTTCATGAAAATAAAATGGAAAATGTATTCTCCAGAGAAGAATGGAGTACTCCAGACTCCATACAATCAAATATTAAAACAAAAATTGATTGTTTGCTAACATTTTACATCAGAACAACCTTCAGAAATCACCCTAATAGTAACTGTTCAAAAAGAACATGATTTTTACCTCTATTTCCACATCAAAGCATCAAGTTCACAAGGCTTACATCAGAATGAGATCGAACAGCCATTGTTGGAAAGAAAAACCTACAATTATTACAACTGTTCTACTATGGTGGAATTCTCATTTTCTGCCACAGTACAGCAAAGGCAAGTCTGTCCTAATGTTTCCATCTATTTTTCCATGATTTTATATTAGAGGCCAAGGATTACTATAACTGGCCATGCAATTGATTGTACTGATTTCCATCACCACCTGTATCAAAAGCAAGTGAAAAGAAAAAGGAGGAGCACTGAGATTTCTTCTTGGAAAAGAAAAACTAAGAAAACTTTTGTGGCACAACTTGTATTTTCCTACAGGGCTTTGTAGTATAAGCTGACTTACACCACCCTAAAGTAGGAAAATATGTGAAGAACATTATCACAACTGGTTGCATCTAGTTAATATCAGACCAGGATTGCACCTTTACTAGAGAATAAAAGCTGGTTCTTCCTTCAAGAGTTCTATTGTCCAGCTGCCTTATTCTAAGACTTTGCCAGGATTCTCTGAAGAATGCTGAATTTTGTTGAGTTTTTGATAGAGACTGTGCTGCTGCATGATTTCACTGATAATGCTGATGAAATACAGAAAAATCAATATATTATGGGAGTAAATCCTTGAGAGTGGTGAATGTAGATTCTTGTTAAGCAGTCTTGTAAAACTGAAAACTGAAGTAAAAGTGTCAATAGGCATCAATGACCATTTTGAAAGTTCACGTAAATGATAACACTGATTAATTCCTTCCCTTTACCTTCCCATTCAGCTTGTCAGATCTTTACTTTCCACAGAGAAAGATGCTGGGTGAGATATGGTCTCAGTCACACCATATTTACCTTCATCTAAATCCCCTGAGTCCATCTGAAATATTCCTGAATCATGAGATCAGAACAAAATTCAGTGTAGACCAAATATGACAGAAAAGAAGTTGAAATCTGATTAACACCTTAAAAATTCATATGGATACAAATTTCTGTGTGGTTTCCAGACTTAACGTGTTTACAAGACAAAAAAAATCTACATCCGTGCATATATTTATTACACAAAGTATAGACAGTCTCTAAAAGAAGAAGCGTATTTGTTTTTGTGAAAGAAAGCATATCCAGCAAATGCAGATGAACTTTGTAATCATTCACCTCAACATTAAATTTAAAAAGGTAGACTAGTCCTCATCTTCATGTTTGAATTAAAATTTAAAACAATTTTTTAAATCCTTCCTTTTAAGCCCCTAATGGAATGAAAGAAGTAAATCTGGTTGCCTATGCCATTATGAATTTCAGAGTCTATTCTTGCTGATGAAATTTGTATGCTGTATTTGAACAAACTGTCATGCTAATGACATTCCTCAGTCTGGTGTCTTCAATAATAAGCAAACGGAGTTTTTAAATGTAGTTGATGGGATTTTTTCTCTCTCAGACACCCTATGAGGAAAAACAGAATTTCCCATTTACTTTCATGACCTCTGATTTAAAAGCAAAGATTGCACATTATTTACTACTGGATGATTTTCCTGAAATTTAATGAGGACTAAGTACAAATATGACAGAAGTAATTATCACAGTTTTATTCTGCACAGTCAGGGTCTCCTTGTGCCGTAATTGCAAGCCTTTCATTCAGCTGCCGATACCAGAGTTATTATCATAGTACTTTATGTTATTTCAGAGAAGAGGGAAACAGATTTCTACCTCACTTTTACCCTGTAAATTTACCCTAAGGACTCATTTTGCCTGGCTTCATGCTAGAGCGAAATAAAAGACATATGGGAAGAACTTGGACTAAATCTTTTCTGATTCTCTTCACCCATTCCCAGCTGCAGTGAGGCCACCAATATAACCCCAGTTTTCACATCCTACTGTGAGGTATTGAGGGGGGCAGCATTTTATAAAAGGAAGAAACATGTGGGCAGGTGGCCAGCTCATTGTCTAGGACGGGGATTTTTTTACGGTGTGCTGCTGCACTCATTTAGACTTCACTGAAGGTTGAATGAGCCCCAGCTGGAGACTGGACCACTGACCCAGAAGCTGGAGATACCCAGGATGTACAGGACTGGCAGCCTCCCTCTCTGAAGCTCAAATATAATTACTTTATTTTACACTCTTCCTGCACCAGACAGCTCCCACACGTGGGGATGAAAAAGCCTCTTCCAGTCAGCTCATCCTGTACTGATCCTGTGCTATCCATGCCCATCTCACAACAGTGCTCACTCCTCACCCAGGCACTGCAAGGAGCAAATGCACCAGGAACATCACTGTATTGACAGGACAATTACTGAGGTTATTTAAGTTGAAACAGTCTGAAGGAAAGAAATGGTAGGATTGTTGCAAGAGTGAGTGAAAGCAGTTGTACTGATGCTCCACATCCATTGTGTGCTTACACAGACAGTGACTAAATGAGCTAGCAGAAAAAATCTCGAGTAAACAGCAGTAGAAACAGCACATATGTGCAACTTAGGCTTCACTAGCTGTATAAACACAGTAAATATTGGAGAATCAAGTGCCCAATTCAATATTGCAGTAAGCATCTGAAGTGGGGAGAACAGAGACTGAATATCTCTGCCACTTCTATATTCGACCTCATTATACAAAAAGTGCACCAGATTAACAAATATGTTTAGACTAATCTGAGGATATTTAATTTGGCTTGAAATTCACCAGTTTGCAGGGAGTCTTTCCAGACCATGGGTTTACAAAGCAGGGATTTCCTCCTATCAGCCCCCTCCACTGCACCACCTTCAGGAAACACATTTTCATCTACTGCTTTCAAAATAGCAAAATGACTACTGGCTTAGTGGAGCAAACTCATGTAACTAACTGGAGCATCTCTTTCCTTGGAATAGCAGGTCTACACAAACATCAGCTGTGGGACTTCTCATAGCAGGGTCTCCATCCTACCATGAAGAAGAGGAACTTGAAATTTTTTCTTGGCAGTTCTTCTTGGCTGTGCAAGTTACTGGGCACTTGTCCCAATCTAATGAAATGCTTGTTTTCTAGAACCCACATATTTCTGGGCACAGAAGTATTTCTGTAAGAGATACAAAGCCATAAGAATTTTTGGTTCATCAGTGTGACTTGTATTGAACAGAATCCTTGAGTATGGGAAAACTACAAAAAAGAAATACATTCTAACCCTGCAGAAGGGCTCTTAAGAGCTGGATGGAAAGGCAAGATTACAACCCTTTGTAAAAACACAAGAGTTAAAGCTGTGGGAGGAACCCTGTATTTGCATGAGCTTTGGACATCCTGATAAAGCAAACCTCTTCCCAGTTTTGTCAATGGGATATCTTAGTCCTGTTTCTTCACTTCCAACACTACTTAATCTAATACTTTACTCTTCAGTGTGATTAAAGAAAGAGTTACACTATAATCCAAAACTACAATTGCAACAGACATGTACACACATGCAAGAATTTACCCTCTTCTCCAGCCAGTTTTCTGAAACTAGTTAGGCTGTGTCTACATGGACTTTTGGGCAGGTTGCAGAAGCCCAGTTATTCAGTAAAAACTCAGCATTTGTATTGCTGTCAACACTGAACCCAACTTAGCACTGTCTACAGATGCTGTAATTCCACTTTGATACCACATTGTTGCCATGTGAATTACAACCAAGCTCTTACAAGAATACAATATCTCACTTCCAGTTATCACCTCCCACTCCTGTCCTTCCCACAAAACCTCTCAGTTTCTACTACCAGATGAAGGCTTGACCAAACATAACTCATCAGCTGGGTCTTGAAGACACAGACAGAGCACTGAAGCCCTGGAGTTGGACCTCAGTGCATGATTTTACAAGCAGGATGCAGGTTCCTCAGAACATGACCTACCGTGATCCCCTGATCCTGATGCCAGACAGAGCTTGGTCTAGAGACATAACCAAAAGCAGTCTAAAAACTAATCTGTGCCTATCTACCCTTGTCCTCTGAAATGGAAACTGGCAATTCCCTTAACATGCAGGCGCTTTGGTTTCCCTTCTACCCTAAGCCAAAGACAAAAATATCCCAAAGGTGTTTTTTGGCTTCTGTGTGTTTTTTACCTCTTTGAATGAGGTGCTTTTATGTGTTGAAGGAAATGAAGCTTTGAACTCTGCTGAAACCAAGATCAGGGAACAGTTTTTATGTAGCTGTTGGGGTTTTTTTTAAGGAAAAAAAAAGTATTGTCAACAACATTGGAAGGAAGCAGCCTGTAATTTCATGCTGTTGCAAATTGTCAGCTGCCTTGCCCACACAAAGTCATTTAACTGGGGGAGTGATACTCCCCAGGAAAATGAGCCAGTAATGGCAAATACAGCCCACTGCAGTGAGATCTTATTCTCCATCCTAAGTTCTTTCTCACGGTTGCCCTATAATAACTTTTTAGTGCCTAACTGATGTGAATAGAAACTGTGAGAAAAAGCCACTGCAATACCAGCAGTCCCACAGAGGTCAAGGACACAGTGCCTTTTTCCCCCTTCACATGGATATCCTGACACTTCCATTGAGGTGCTATGACAGGGCAATGCCACTGGCAGTACCTGTTCAGTGTCTACAAATGGAGACATTTTCTCCCTATCACTTTTCATGGACAAGAAAAGGATTCACATTCAGCTCACACAGCCATGGAAAATGGCAGCTGGGCCACACTGGAGTATCTAGACACAGAAATTGGACTGACCTACTTTGCAGTTGGAATGAATACACAGGGGCTAGGGGGATCCTGTTCTTGCTTTCTAAACAGCAAGCTCAGAGGAAAGCCAGGAGAGCTACAGAACCACCAGACTGTGCATCACTAGGTCAACAGAGGAAGAAAACGTAAGAGAAAATGTCACTTCCTAATGCAGAAGAAGCTCAGAAGTCTGTGGAGCTCAGCTCTCCATGCC
>VWYP01019126.1:126079-155783 GCA_013400435.1 Pycnonotus jocosus
GATTAACAAATATGTTTAGACTAATCTGAGGATATTTAATTTGGCTTGAAATTCACCAGTTTGCAGGGAATCTTTCCAGACCATGGGTTTGCAAAGCAGGGATTTCCTCCTATCAGCCCCCTCCACTGCACCACCTTCAGGAAACACATTTTCATCTACTGCTTTCAAAATAGCAAAATGACTACTGGCTTAGTGGAGCAAACTCATGTAACTAACTGGAGCATCTCTTTCCTTGGAATAGCAGGTCTACACAAACATCAGCTGTGGGACTTCTCATAGCAGGGTCTCCATCCTACCATGAAGAAGAGGAACTTGAAATTTTTTCTTGGCAGTTCTTCTTGGCTGTGCAAGTTACTGGGCACTTGTCCCAATCTAATGAAATGCTTGTTTCCTAGAACCCACATATTTCTGGGTACAGAAGTATTTCTGACTTGTATTGAACAGAATCCTTGAGTCTGGGAAAACTACAAAAAAGAAATACATTATAACCCTGCAGAAGGGCTCTTAAGAGCTGGATGGAAAGGCAAGATTACAACCCTTTGTAAAAACACAAGAGTTAAAGCTGTGGGAGGAACCCTGTATTTGCATGAGCTTTGGACATCCTGATAAAGCAAGCCTCTTCCCCGTTTTGTCAATGGGATATCTTAGTCCTGTTTCTTCACTTCCAACACTACTTAATCTAATACTTTACTCTTCAGTGTGATTAAAGAAAGAGTTACACTATAATCCAAAACTACAATTGCAACAGACATGTACACTCATGCAAGAATTTAACCTCTTCTCCAGCCAGTTTTCTGAAACTAGTTAGGCTGTGTCTACACAGACTTTTGGGCAGGTTGCAGAAGCCCAGTTATTCAGTAAAAACTCAGCATTTGTATTGCTGTCAACACTGAACCCAACTTAGCGCTGTCTACAGATGCTGTAATTCCACTTTGATACCACATTGTTGCCATGTGAATTACAACCAAGCTCTTACAAGAATACAATATCTCACTTCCAGTTATCACCTCCCACTCCTGTCCTTCCCACAAAACCTCTCAGTTTCTACTACCAGATGAAGGCTTGACCAAACATAACTCATCAGCTGGGTCTTGAAGACACAGACAGAGCACTGAAGCCCTGGAGTTGGACCTCAGTGCATGATTTTACAAGCAGGATGCAGGTTCCTCAGAACATGACCTACCGTGATCCCCTGATCCTGATGCCAGACAGAGCTTGGTCTAGAGACATAACCAAAAGCAGTCTAAAAACTAATCTGTGCCTATCTACCCTTGTCCTCTGAAATGGAAACTGGCAATTCCCTTAACATGCAGGCGCTTTGGTTTCCCTTCTACCCTAAGCCAAAGACAAAAATATCCCAAAGGTGTTTTTTGGCTTCTGTGTGTTTTTTACCTCTTTGAATGAGGTGCTTTTATGTGTTGAAGGAAATGAAGCTTTGAACTCTGCTGAAACCAAGATCAGGGAACAGTTTTTATGTAGCTGTTGGGGGTTTTTTTAAGAAAAAAAAGTATTGTCAACAACATTGGAAGGAAGCAGCCTGTAATTTCATGCTGTTGCAAATTGTCAGCTGCCTTGCCCACACAAAGTCATTTAACTGGGGGAGTGATACTCCCCAGGAAAATGAGCCAGTAATGGCAAATACAGCCCACTGCAGTGAGATCTTATTCTCCATCCTAAGTTCTTTCTCACGGTTGCCCTATAATAACTTTTTAGTGCCTAACTGATGTGAATAGAAACTGTGAGAAAAAGCCACTGCAATACCAGCAGTCCCACAGAGGTCAAGGACACAGTGCCTTTTTCCCCCCTCACATGGATATCGTGACATTTCCACTGAGGTGCTATGACAGGGCAATGCCACTGGCAGTACCTGTTCGGTGTCTACAAATGGAGACATTTTCTCCCTACCACTTTTCATGGACAAGAAAAGGATTCACATTCAGCTCACACAGCCATGGAAAATGGCAGCTGGGCCACACTGGAGTATCTAGACACAGAAATTGGACTGACCTACTTTGCAGTTGGAATGAATACACAGGGGCTAGGGGGATCCTGTTCTTGCTTTCTAAACAGCAAGCTCAGAGGAAAGCCAGGAGAGCTACAGAACCACCAGACTGTGCATCACTAGGTCAACAGAGGAAGAAAACGTAAGAGAAAATGTCACTTCCTAATGCAGAAGAAGCTCAGAAGTCTGTGGAGCTCAGCTCTCCATGCCTACAGTAACCATTCCTCCTACTGTAGCTAGTAGGACAATGCAAAAAAAAACCAAGCTATTTTTACCTCTTGGGGGAAGGAAAAGCTCCACTAAAGTAAAACTCTGAATTTTATAATCTGTAAGTTAATAATATCTAATATCAAGTACAGAAAAACTGACAGTATTACAAGGTAGAACAAGGGTTACCTAGTGACTTTTTCTTAGTAAATCAACTTCAAGGGTATTGCAATGCATATCCATTTCTCTTCAATTTGAAAGGACAGGCTGAAGCACCAGCATTGTGAGCTGCTCACAACCTGAGATTAGCAGTGAGGTGCCCACAGTGAGCCTATTTTGACAACAAGGAATGGCAAGGATCAACTGTTTGGAATACTTCTCATAGGTTACCATACTTACAATCGGACTGGCGTTGATGTAGTCTGAGTTGTCGTGGCTACTTTCACCTTTCAGACATATCCTGGAATGGTCATCTGCAGAGGAGAAAACAAGGTAAGTTTCTATACCAGTATTCCACCCATTTTATGTTAGACAATTCAATGTGCTTTTCAAGACAGGGAAAAATCAGAAAGGTTATGTCCAACCTAGCCAGAGGGTTGATACAGCCACAGCTTCACAGCCTGACTCAGGAATGAAGCAATGGGATATTCCAGAAGCTCAGTATCACAAAGCCTGTCATCATGAGATGCACTGTGATGTGCTACAACCTCTCATAGAAAAAAAACGAATCTCCTCTGTTCAGAGAGTTTAAGATTTAAATTAGGCAAATCACTAAGAAATCCCAATATTATAGCAAATATAGTATATTTCTGTGTTTGCAGGGTCATGAAGGAGGGAAGCTGAAGGGACTTTGTCCACCTGGCTTCTCTAAAATATGAACAGCAGGAACCTGGAGGTACAGCTGAGAGCGAGAAAGTAAGTTAATCGGTCCTCATCAAAGACCAGGGCTGTGTGGTGCTCCACTAGTGATGTGAGGAGACAATATGACTTGGAGATGATCATGGGAGAGAGAAAATGCCAAGAATTTCATTTAAAGTACAACTGGAGCGCACACAGACATCTTACACTGCTGTTACTATAGCTACTTCAGATACCAGTAAAGAAAACAGCAGTTCTGGACATAGGAGACTTACTCACGCTGTTTGCCCATCACCAAGATGATATTATCACTTTTTAACTTGCAATTTTACTGGTGCTAGCTCAATTATATTTAAAGAAAAACTATAATTTTTGGGTACACCCTAAACTCTAGTCTTTGGTTTTTTTTAATTATTTCTACATCAGAACATGTATAATGGAGAGGTTTTATTTGTCTGTACTCAGGCAGAGACAATGCAGGTGTCTGCATCTCTTCAAATCATCCAGACTCACTTTCTGTTACGAGAAAAGAAATGTTTCTATGTGATGAATCATTTCATCCTGATTTAGCTGTCTCAAACAGGCCAAATTGTGTTCAAGAAATGCCTTTTCTTTCCACTGACTAAAGAAAGAAAGCCCAGACCACACTCAGATAATTTGAGCAAAGTTTAAGTCTACATATGAATCTCAAATGACTTGTATCTGATGTATAGCCAGCACAATTATACTTCTCAGGAAACCTACCTTGCACATTATATGGCAGAAAGAGGTTGTGGAGCTGCTCTTTCTGTTACCCTCTACAGCTGAACACTGATACTGATGTTTTGAGAGGATCAAGGATCTTTCCACTGATTTTTCAAACACACAAAGTAAGAGTACATTGTCTAGTGGCCTGTGACACCACTCAACACCAGGATTCCAAGTTGGCTGTTAAGTACATTATTATTTTAATAATGAGGAATGATAAATGAATTATTAAACATTCTAAGGACCATACAGGAAGGTAGAGACAGAGAGTTTGGGCTCTGCTTAGGTTTATTCAACAGTAATTCCATGGCAGTTCAATATATGAGCAAGACAAAGGGATGTTTGTAAGAGTGTTGTGTATTGTCACTCAATCGCACCCAACAGTGTCAGCAATCTTCACATGGAATAAGATTAGTGATGAACATTATGTCAAATAACTGAAGATACATTCTTGACTATTCACATAAAATTACTTTCCCTGCTAAGGTTTGAGGATAAAGAAGACAAGAAAGGGAATATGTTCATGAACATTATTAATTTCCACCCCACTTTGGCACCACTGCACAAAAAATTCCAAAACATAAATATGAACTTTTGACACCTGAGATCTTGGGCTACCCAATATTTTTTATAGGAGGCTTTGCAATGAGCATTGTGACAGAGTGCTTGAAGAATTGCAGCTCTGAAACCCTCTGGCTTTGCAGGAGATACACAGGTTACCTGCAGTAAATGTGGTCTCTCACATACCTTAAGCTAAGCAAGCACTCAGGATAAGCCTTGTTCATTGAATAGCAAAGGTGTTTGAACTAATCACCAAAGGAAACGAGTGAAATGTTTTCAAATCGATGAAGGAGAGAGAGCAGACAGTGATTCATCAGTATTTAGCAAACAGATGTCAGGGTGACTCTCCAATAAGAGTCAAGTGTGAGGTCAGTAACTTCAGGATCTTTTTTTTTTTTTTTAACATAGTGTTTTACACAGACCCCCTGATTTAGTGTGCCATGTCATTATCTTGCTGTCTTGGAGGGTTTATCAGAAGGCAAGACATGTTAAGGCTTTGGTAATGAAAAGGTGTTGAGACTTTGTATTTGCTCTTAGAAAAAAGAAGTGTACAAAAAAGGTTGTACATGTTTTTCTGCATATATCAAGAGTTTGCACCCATGTGTGCTTCTGTTGCAGCATCAAACATTCATATTGACAATGAACAGATTGTGCTTGTCTATGCCTGTTATCACCTCAAAGCTTCTAGGAAGTAGCATAATAGCTCATCTGAAATAGGCAGGGGAAGAAGAAAAGAAGAAAAAACCCAACAGAGTACCATGGACACCAGATTGTTATGTTAACAATGAGCAACTATGGGGAAAATGCTGAATGTACAGCCCTGGGGTTTATTTTTTTTTTTTTTTTTTGCAAACTCTATATTATATGAGAAGCAGGAGAAGCAGGAAATACAAGGAAGGTATTTCAGAAAAGGAGGATGCATAAGATCAATCTAAAAAACAAGAAAGAAAGATGAATGAAAAAATAGGAGAGGAGAGGGGTGGTAATAAGGAGGTGAGAGAAAAGACAAATGCTGTTACTAGCTACTGCAATCTGGCCAGGCTACAACTCGTCATCATTTCAAGTATCTACAATAGCTGCTGCTGAATGCTTTGCATTTGCTATTGCTCCACCCAAGCCACAGCTCAAAGAAAAGCAAAATGTATAGATGGATACATGTGGCAGAGAGAGGCTTCCTAAATAAGAAGGTTAATATTAACCTGTAGCTCCAGAGAAACACAGCACAATGTTGCATTTTACGTACATGTAAACTATAAATTATAAACCAGAGAGGACTGAGCATCAAGGACATGGTATAAGCAAACACACATGAGTTTGCCGTATATAAATCTCAATTTAGAGACTGAAAAAGCTGAGTTTTGGTGTCTACACATAGATATCTTCATGTGCAGTGGTTAATGGAGCTTGATTTAGGTGGCTAAACATAAACATGAACTGTCTAAGAAGCTGTACGGTAGATGAGACATTGTACAAGGAAAACAGTTAGGACACAAGACTCCAAGACTTTTATCCTATTAGACCAGCATCTGAAGCTCACACAGGACACACAGAGGCATCCTAAATCCATTCATTTCACTCTAAACCAAACACCAACTCTGGCCATTGCACAGCTCTCCTGATTCCACAGCAGTGATGGCTCCTCACTGGCTGGATCAGCGGCTTTGACACCCAGCTCATATGGAGGCAGCTACATGGAGACATTTCAATTCAGGCACCCTGATCTACAGTCTCACAGACTCATACCCAGAAAACTTGGTTTCAATGCTTCAGTGTAGGTTTCTACTGATATTTGAGAGTCTTAAAGACACTAGGGCTGGCAGGCAGGAGGGTCACAAGTCTCCCACACAGCTGGTGTTATACCTACTAGTTCTGCCTGGGTACCGGAGTACTTTAGGCATCTCAAGCAACACTGGATTCCTGTGCTTAAATGTCTTAGTCAAGCATAAAATGTCATTACTATCTGAATTATTAAACAGTGACCAATGCTACAGTAGTATGTCACCTCAGTCTTTCACTTCTCTCACAGTGGCCCTGCAACTTAATGAAGATTATTTTTGTTGTCAGATAGAGATTGAAATCTTGTAAAAGTAAGACTCACATTTTCCCTCTCTCTTTTGTTTCATTTTAATCAGATACTTCTGAAGGAACACAGCATACAAACATAAGGTTGAAAAGAAGGAATATGGGCAAATATGGGTTGTCTGAACCCAGGCATCACAGAATAAGGCAAATCTTACAGCAATCAACCTGGCACATTCTGCCTGGATCATCATTTTCTTGCTTCTAGATTTAGACTGATTTTTTTCCCCCATATAAAGCACTACTCAGCACTCCACCAAATTAAGAAAGTGAAGAACTACTGAGGAATGGAAGTGGTGCAGCCTGAGGTCTATGAAGAATCA
The DNA here is from genome assembly GCA_013400435.1 of Pycnonotus jocosus. Classification (NCBI taxonomy): domain Eukaryota; kingdom Metazoa; phylum Chordata; class Aves; order Passeriformes; family Pycnonotidae; genus Pycnonotus; species Pycnonotus jocosus. The sequence continues at coordinate 132,857 of VWYP01019126.1, forward strand.
TAATCTGCTGATTATCATTATTTTGCCCATAGATGATCTGCAGAAAATGGAACTTTTCTTTGCTCTGACCTGCTAAAGTTCATTCATTTCAGAGCACTATTTGCACATGTATGTGCAACATGGATAATGCACACAACCTCTGCTCAGGTGTTCCATTTTTGGTGCACAACCCCAGGCTGTGCTCTAAAGGCAAACAAGCCTCAGATCTGGGTGCATGTTCTGCCCCTAAGTGCTTTGCTTTCCTTTAGAGGAGAGGCAAAGCACGGAAATAAGCAGGTTGCTTAAATACATTCCATGACCCATTCCATGGACACGGTTATGGTGGACAGTTTTTGATAGATGTAAACCACAAAAAGTTGTTTGCCAAATGTTTAAAATACCTGTACATATTCATGGTGTACATAAATAGAAACATACTGTATTGACTCTGTTGAGATGAGTTTATTTTTCAGAGATGTAACGATAGAAAAAAAATTTTGCAAGCTTTTCTTGAGCTGCTCCTGTATTCATAAACAAAACAGGCATCACTAAATTATAGCACTAAAAATAAACACCGTGTGCCCTAAATTATAGCAATCTGCTTCTTGATTGGATAAAAGGATACAGTTTTGGTAATCCAGAAGGTCCAGGTAACTTGAATTGTTAGTATTTTTAAACTAGTAATTAGTTAAGTGCAATGTCATGGTGTTCAGCTATCAAGTGTTTAAAAGTTGCTTGTATAGAATAAAAAAAAGAAAAGTTAGGTAAAAGAGTAAGCTAGGATAAAATTATGATAATAAATCAGTTATATAATCAGTAAAAATAATATTGTATTACTTCAAGACTGGTTCAGAAAGAAAAACATAAAGCAAATACAACATGATATTAAAGCTTATTTGAAGCCTTTCTAACAGGAAATCTTCTACATGAATTGGCAATCTTGTTCTACCTTGTCAAGGTGATTATGAATATGAAAGGGGTAAGGAAACACTAACAAGGCATTACTCTGTGAGAATACACTGAATATAGCATAACAGCTCTGTAGAATATCAAAAGCATATCATGTTTTCTTCTTCATACATTATGAAACAAATCTATGGCTTTTTTTGCTATAGTTTCAATGTCTAACACAACTTAAAAAAAGTGGGCAACCTGGGCCTTCTCATCTCAGTCTAGTCTTAGAGTCTAAAATAACCACCACCTTATCAAAATTTAATATTGTTTAAACTCGATGCCATACTTTCCACACATCAACAAAGTAGTAAGCAGTTTAAACATATATAACATGACAGTTGTTTACCAGTGCACAGCAACTTCAGAAAGTGAAGGCAGGTAATTCTGTGCAATTCAGTCAGAAAGGAAAATTCCCAGTGCACTAATATTTGTAATAGAAGTTTCCACATTGAAAAAAACAAAGCAAATGTATCATTTTACCCTTTTAAATGTATTAAAACACTTTTAGTTAAAACTTCAGATAAATTGCAGTCACCCTATCCATGTCCAAATCACCTTCAAGCAGCACTGACTCAGTCTAGACCCAGATGTGGGAAAAACAGGTATAACAACATGCCATGGAAGAAGCAATGGCAGAGAACCAAAGGCTGGTCAGTGCTAGCTGATACATCCACACAAAATATAATGAAAAAATAATGAATCATATAATTAGTAAAATTATATAAAATATAATTACAATATAATTAAAAGAGACAGAGTACTTGTCATCATCCCTGAGTGTATTTAAAAGACATGCACATGTGGTTGTCAGAGATGTGGTTTAGTGGTGACTTGGCAGGGCTGGGTTAATGACTGTACATGATGATCTTTGAGGTTTTTCCCAATCCAAATGATTCTGTGACACCCAAGCTAAAAATCTCTGCTCTTTAGCACTGTCACAGCCATGATACTTCTGGACACAGAGGAAGAAAAGCCTAGTCTGAAGGTTTCTATCTTATAACTCGTTGTATCATGAAGACACAGTCCCTGAATTGGTCAAATAACCAGCACCAATTTCTGGCAACATCTGTAGCTCCCATGCTGTCTCTGTGGCAGCAACCAAAACCAGTTTAGCTTAATTTATGAGCAGGAACTTGAAATACCTTAAGATGGTCTGACTGTAAGTCCATATTGATAGAACACTTTAAGCAGGAAGATTAACTTGGATCAATGCGTATTTTCATGGAAAATTTACATTGCATATCATGTCAGTTAAGTGCTCTTTTTTTTCAGGATGTAAAAGGGCACAGAAGGCTTGCACTACTTTAACTTTCATGGTGATTTCTTTAGAACTTTTCAACAAGCCTGATCCCAAAACCACATGGAAATCAGTAAACTGCTGCTTTTTCCCCAACAGGCTTTTGACCAGCATCATATTTACTCAGGATAGTTAATACTGCCAGGTTGCTGTAATCCTCTCCTGAGTAAAAAAGTATTGCAGAAAGAGCCACTACATAAACAAAAGAGACAAACCCTGCTGAAGCAAATATGCAGGGACTGATGAGCTCAGTGTCAAACTATCATGTCCTTCCAAGGAATCTTCACTCTAAATTTGGCTATGACATTTACTCAATGTGTTACCTATCATTTCCCCATTTCCAAAGGAGGAATACTGCTTATTCAAGACTCTCTTAGGGAAAATTAATGTTTTCAGGGCACTTTAAAAATTAAACCAGCTATATATGTTTGCCAAGCTATCCAGCTGGATTGTGGGCACACTGACTGAGAGCATTTTGGTTGCTGTGGACTGTGCATATATTCTCAGTTTCATTTTTATTTCATTGGTTGCTTAATGAAATATGTGTCCATACACTACCAATGTAATCTATGAGATATATATATGTTTGCTAAGAAAAATATGTTACTTTTATTTCAAGCTCAAAAGGTGGCTGCTTGCAGGGAAGAGCAGATTCCAAGAATCATAAACATCGATTCCTTTTTTTTTTTTTTTTTTGGTATTATTTTTATTTTTGTGTGTTTAAAGAAACCTTGCAGACAGAAGCCACTTTGCAAACCTATCCACTGAAGGCTAAAGGGGCTCCCTCAGTACAGCTGAGTATCTGATAAACAGATCATCTAGCTCTGCCTATAGACTGCTGGTATTATTGTTGAATGGACAAGAGAACAACTTGTCTTGGTCAGAAGAAGAGATTTCTATTAAATAGCTACAGATGCCACTCTTGTACAGACAGTATATTCCAGCACTGAAAATCACTCTGGCTATGGAATTTGGAGACAGCACAGCTGCAGCAGCAGTGTTATGTGGCACAGTCGTGCATTTTTGTGCATATAACATATATGTGACTTACAAGGAGATAAACAGGGTCTGATATGACAACAGGACATGCACCCAGCTACAACCATAGCTGTAGCCACAGCTTTCCAGTACACATAGAAACCCCTCCACACTGTTTACTTGCCTTCTGCAGCTTTCACACCACTGTGCAAAGGACATTGGGGAATGTATCAAGAACTTGAAATGCCGTGATGCAAAGGGAAGTGTACTTACATGGTACCACAGCCCGGGAGCGGTTCTTCTGCACATTTTCCTCCTGCTGTGCCACGGTGCTGTCGTTGGGCTCAGCCTGGTAAGCACACAGAGCTTCCCACTCCTTCTCCAGACGGTTCTTGTTCTTCAGGTGATCTTCCATGTAGGACTGGAATTAAAAGAATACTGCATTAAGCATTGACTTAGCTAGGCTGAAAGCTAAGCTGAAAGGATGTTTCTCAAAGTATGGAAATCCTGAACTTGGGGGGGAAAAAAGACTCAGTTTTAAGGTCCATTTATTTACTTAAGAGAGTTAACTTCAAGCTTATTTGTGCTATAAAAAATGAGAATGATACAATTTATCTGTGCTAACACAGAGGAAATGCATACAGTCCCTGAGCTTTAGGTTGAATTTATTTCTTCTTCAGTGCTTAGAAAACATAAGCCCAAATGTCTCTTTCATCAGGCAAAGGAAAAGAAACAAAGTTTCATTGAGAAAAATTACTACAAACAACAACTTCTGTCAAAACAAAGGATTTTACAACTAAAGTTCAAGCACGTATGCACGTCACAACAGTGATAGAAATGTTGAAAAAAATTTAAAAATTGCCAGGCTGAACTGTCGTGGCTTAAGCACTGGGTCATCAGAAACTCATCTTGCAGATGAACTGGCACAGAGAAGGCCTTGAACCAAGGAGGTATTGTTAATTAATATTAATATGCTGTTAAAGATTGTACATTGCATTCAGTTAACAGTATTGGGAAAAGCATCACCAAAGAAAAGCGACTGTGGCAGGAATGATGGGCCATCAAAATATATTGGTGCTGGTCTCAAGCTTTTGCAGATCTTCCAAGGCTGGAGCCCCCATTCAGCAGTGGATAGGAATTCAGTTCCAAAGATTTGAGAAAAGTGAACCAAGACCCTTCTCCTTCATCCCCATCAATCAGAAAATAATCCAAGTATGTGAGGAGGGGAGAGCAGAAAGGAGGAAGGGTAAGGAAACCCAGAAACCCTTTCCTCCCTTTTACATGAAAATTAGGAAAGTGATCACCTGGTACATTAAGCCTACTTGTACAGGCTCATTACTTGCAGAGCCTGCCATCTTCTCCTACAATGAGCAAGAGAAACATCTCACACTACACCTCCTTCATATCTGTAAATTAAACTCCATACTGCCTTTACACTAGGTGGGTTGAAATTAACATTCCTAAACTGATTTTAAAAGGATAGACTGTTTAGGAGACAGGCTCAGGGCTGAGGTCAATAGCAGAGCTTCTGGTCCAAACATCAGTCACGGTGGTTATTGCCGGAATGTTCACTAATACAGTCCAATCTGTAGCGAACCTTGTCTACAAAAAGCTCCCAGAAAATGATGTATAAAAAGCACTTTAACTGCCTAGAAAATCTTTTCATAGACAATTCCTGTGATGTCGAATTGTTCTTCCCAAATGTGCTTTAAAGAAGAAAGGCTCTCACGCCCTCTCACCAGGTTTAACAGAAGGTGTAAAAAGCTTGCAGCTTGTCCTCTGCCAAACAGGGGCTCTGCAAAGCTGTTGTGCCACTGTGCTTCCCACCTGGCTGGCAGAGCAGGATACAGCTCCCTCTGGCAGCTTGAACAGTTTTTGATGACAAAAGAACCCCTGACACACAGCTTTGTTTGGTGCAGGGTTTGTCGGGCGCCTGCGTCTTTACACAAGGTTTGTAAATCAAACCTGGTACTGAAAAACCAATTCGAGAAGTGACGCTTCCAGAACGGATGTCTTTAAGGACACAGAAAGATACTGCATTTAGAAGAAAGGTTTCTAAAGGAGGTAAAGAATAGTGGTGGCCTAGATACAATCAAAACACCTACTGTGTGATTGCTTCATTTCTATAATGAAGGAAAAAGCGTTGCAGTGGACAGAGCTGTGACCTGACAGACGCGGAGCTGGGAGAGTGGCGTGGCTGTGCCTGTGTCAGGGTGTGGGGGTCAGGTAAACATGTTCCCAGCATTAACTTGCAATTTAACAGGAGGAAACCATCTTCTAATAGTTCCTTTGTCCTTGTCAAAAGGCTGTTGCTACCAGGGAAAGGAAGGAGGCTAAAGATCCTGTTTTTTTCTCCTAGCAAATGTGTGGCTGGATATGTATACTGAAATCACAGGGGAAAAAAAAAAAAAAAAAGGGAAAAAAAAAAAAAGAAAATCCCTCCAGAGCAGGAGGAATTTTTATGAGGCAAAGAGAAAAAATAGCAAAATCTTACAATACCACAGAGCCAAGACTTCTGGCTTCAGAGCAGCTGTTGAGCATGCAGCAGAGATCAGGCAGTCAAGGACCAGCCTGTAGCATCTTCCCATTTTAAACCAGTTTTATAATCTGATTCATTTTGACATGCCCATCCACCAATGTCTCACAGACTTCAGGGATATTTTATGCAGATATACAGATCTGCCAACACTGAATCTCTCCAAAATAATGGTAGGTCCACAAAGCTGTAGGAAAAGAGCCATGAACATCTGATTGCTAAGGCAGGACTGAATGCCTGCTTTCTGTTGACTCCAACTTGTCTCTTTGATGATTTCAAGGCTTGTATTTTAAAAAGAAATTTAATTTCCTTTTTAAATCATCAAATCTGACACAGTTAAGGTAAAGTTTACTGTTAAGGTAAATTGACTGCTTTTATTGCACATAAACTTTAAATAACTCAATGCTCTTTAGAAGTTTTTACTTTTACCTTAATTTTTTCAGGTAATCTGCAGTGTAAAGAGACATGAATTTTCACAGTGAAAACACACTGAAATCTTTATTTTAACCAATCATTTTCTGTGTGGTTTCAATTTCTGCATCACATGAATCAGATTCACAGGGCACTTCCTGACAGACCTTGAAGATGTGTTTGACTATTTGAAAGGACCCATGGAAGGCTTTGCTCCATGTAAGCATCAGCTTTACACACATTTTTAAAAGCTACTGAGAAAGAAGCTTGCTATAAAACATTCAGGAGCCAGACAATTCCCTCAGAGTTAAGTAATCTTTCATTTACAGTCCTTCAGAGCCCCTTCGCTCATCCCCACTTTGCTAAACAGAAGCTCAGTGATTTTGAAACACTCTCTTGGGAGCTGCTGGATGTACATTAAATTGAGTGGAACTTCTGATATTTTAGAGATTGTATGTCTACTCAAATCCACTCCTTAATTAGGACGTTTTGATGAGACATTCTGCAGTGTTAGCCTGGTACAAAAGAAATTCATTACCAACGTGTCAAACACGCACATGATTGTCCTTGTTCCAGAGCAGCAGGTAAAATAAATAGAGGTTGTCACCACTGTTATTGCAATGCTCCTCAAGCCTGCTGAACAAAGCAGAGGTCTAGCCTCACCAATATGAGCACAACGAGGCAAGTCCTGTAATCCCAAGTATATGCTATTATTTAAACAAACACCATCTGCTTGCACAGGTCTTCTGATGCACCTTAAATTCCATTAACCTTAATTTTCCTTCCACAAGGCCTTGCCTGCAAGGACAGTTGGTGGCCCAGTCCATACTTTCTCTTGTTTAGACAGAGGAGATACTCTTGCTACCAAACCTGCTGTGGGGATAAGGAGGATGTGCTGACATTATGCAGACAGAATGGATGTATTATAGAATCTATTATTACTGCATGAGACATGTCAGTTGTAAGCCAAAAGGGGAACTTTCAGCCAGAGGATGAAAAATTGTGCCAGGGACAATGAATGGGCTAAAGAGATGCCGCCAGTGGCACATACTAAGACAGATTCCATGTGCCTGAAAACAGAGGACAGTGGTGGCTTGGCTTTGGTAGAACATGAGAGCTTCCTGTGTGCTCAGCTGATGTTGTAATAGGGTGTCAAACTACTTTGGTTTTCTTTATTATTTTTCTTTACTCTTTTATCAAGAGGGGTGTCCAACGTATCCTCTGTGACTAAATAAGGTTAAAAATATAACTATTAAATTCTAATTGATTGGTCAATCTTTATATCATAGAATCACAGAATCATTTAGCCTGGAAAAGTCTCTCAGATCATCAAGTCCAACTGGTAACCCAGCACTGCCAAGTCCACCACTAAGCCATGTTCCTCAGTACCACATCTATATGTCAGCCCTTTTGGTGAAAAAATTTTCTGTAATATCCAATCTAAACCTCCCTTGGCACAACTTGAGGCCATTTCCTCTTTTCCTATCACTTTTAACTTGGTGAAGAGACACAATACTTTCTTCAGAGACAGTGTGGTTTGTATCTGTCAAGATATTTGTTTTAAAAATGCCTATTTTATTAGCTGATGTTCAGTCGCCACAATTATTTTTGACACCATATCTCCAATATGGTACTTGAACTCTTTTCATGACTAAGGATGCATCTTTCAGTGAAAACACGTGCAGCTCTCAAACTGACAGACCCTGACAGGTCTAATCAAATTTCAAATGTCAGCTGAAGATGTGGATGTGAAATTATCTTAATCCTTGTGAGTGGTGACCTCTCAAACCCACACTGTTCACCCAACAGTGTGGGAGCCACTGCTTTCAAACTGCTGCTGCTTTTTCCAGAGATGTAGAGGGCCAGGCAGTGCTGTCCTGCTTCCCAGGGCTCCTCAGAAGGAACGCGCAGAGGAGAAAATTTGTCCGAGCTGTTATATAGCAAATCGTGCAGTACAAGACTATACTTGAAAAAATTTATTTTGTATTTTTGTCAGTTAATTTTTAAAATGGGGGTTTTGCCTTTGTTCCTTGCTAACACATGGGTTGCACCACTCTAGCCCAGGATGCCCCAGAATTCTTGCTACTCTGTTTGAACTTCTTTGTTTTCTTTACTACACATTGCATTGATTACATGTAAGAGGAATACTTTTCTGCATAAATCCAGTTTGCTTTCAACACCACATATGGTTTTGTCCTTCCATTTTCTGGCTCAATACCTTATCATTAGTGGCTTCACAGTAAATTTCTCTGTTCCCACTCATATTACTCACAGTGCTATAGAATTCAGAGACAGAAGCAGCCTATCTGATTACTTGCTTCCAGGTCTTCAAATAATGTAATTTCTTGTACTTCACTAGAATCTTTCTAACATTTGGCTGCTCTGTATCTAAAGCAGAAGCCAAAAGCACAGTTCACTACTACTTCTTGGGACTCTAATTGTTCTGAATATTGTATACCTGGAAATATACAAATATTTTCAATGAGGAACACTAGTTCTCACTTGAAATGTTTTTTTCCATAGGGATGTTAACAATATTGCTTTTCTGATTCAAACTTAATTTGCTACTCATTTTCACCAAGCCATTTATTTCAGCTTTAGTCTACTTGCTCAGAATATTGCTGTTCTCCATAATTTTTGCTTGTATATATTCCAGTGCCTTCACAGATCATGAATTAATGGATCTATGCAAATTATAGATATGTCTTCTTGTGACTCTTTTCTCCAAAGATAATTTATTTGTTGTATGTGTTTTCAGGTTTAACATTTTTAAACTTTTGAATTACTCCTCTGTCATCATGTCTGTGCAGAACTTTAGACTGTGATGAAAGTCATTGTCACTTCTACTCATTTCCACATTATTACTTAAAAATTTAAAGATAGCTGGATCTAAGAGCAATTTCTATACTCTGCCAGGCACCCTAGACAGCTTTCGGTCATTACTTTTTGTATACCAACCTTTTGCCTCATTTCAATCCAATTCATTGATTGTCCTCTGAAAAACTGGCATTAATTTTTCAATTAACTATTCATGAGACAGTGTCACAATTTTATTAAAATCTGTATGTATTACATCTGTTGTTTTCACTTCATCTACTGGGTTTTGTAGTTTTACTTAAATAAAAAGCAATCAGGCAAGATTTGCTCTTTATAAAATTATGCATATTCTTACTCATTGTTCAGCTATCCAACGGAAAGAGTGAAGGAGATTAACAAACACACAAAGGAAAGACTCCAGCCTTCCCCATCCTCTTAAATGACATCCTTACATTTATTTTCCTTTTACGCCCCTGAAAAATCTCTCTAGGTAATCAGCAACTCCTTTTTTAATATGTGCTCCATTATCTTCTAGGGTTGGAGTCTGGGCTCAGGGAATAGCAACAGAAAGGTTAATTTCTCTTCTTTTTTTTTCCTGCTCGCCACTCCTCTTCTACAAAATTATTACTTTATTCTTTTATTTTGGTGTACATAAACTTGTCCAGAGCTGATCAAATAAAGCCCCCTGAGATCAATGTCACTATTACAACTCTGAGCCATATGCAGATCCTGCAGAGCACCACAATGCTTTTCCACAGTTTTTAAGCACTCCTTACTTCCCAGCATGGTTTCACAGTGACACTGAAGTTTGGGGTCTTGCTTGCAGAAGATCAGTCTTTCTCCCTGAGCTGCCCTGGTGTCCTTGCACAGACAAAAGGCTGGGAGCTCATCACAAGTTTCCAAGAAGGAACTTTCAGTGTTGCTGAAACATGGGAGCAGGTCCAAACTATGCCCATGCTTCCCTACTTTTCTTTGTAGCAAAGCAGAACTTAAATAAACAGAGGAGGCACTATCTCAACCAATTTCAGTCTTTCCATCAACTAGCATGTTAAGAAAATCAGTGTTTTCCCATAGTCAGTTGTTCCATGGAAGCCCCACAGTTGTTTCTGGTGCTCTAATTCAACCAACCCCCAATAATGCCGAGCCTGTAACTGGTACCGAGATCAGCTCCATCTCTGGAGCATCAATCCATGAATGTTTGAAACACCAGCTTTAATCCTTAATATCAAGTTTTCAATATTAACTGCAAAGAAGTGTGACTTTATTGGGCTAGTTATATTTGGCTTATATAGACATATAAAATGAAAAATTCTGTTGTGGCAGCTCATTGTCAGTATCTCACAGAACTTGTTTCTGGAAGAAATCTCAGTAAATTACCATCTGGCTATAAAGTCTCACATGCTTTCAATCCTGGGGAGTGTTCTGCATCCACTGCTTTACTGAACAAGGATTCAATCACCTGATTAGTCAGTCATTTCAGGCTGAACGCTCTTTTCTCTTTTCTAACTTGTCCTTCTAACTGTGATCCCAGATCTTCTGCTTACAGTAACCACAAATGAAAAAATATGGGAAATAAAAACTTGGGAATTTGTATTTTCTCTTTGCAAAAGACACTGAGAAATTATTTTTCCTCCTCCATTTGCAGCCATATTACTAACATGATGTGTTTTGATCTAATAGTTCTCATATTTCTCAGGACATGATTACACCAGTGAAAAAAATAGTTTTGAAGCTTTTCAATTATGTGCTGAAAAATACTATCGAGCTCTACTTGTAATTTGGCATGAAACACTACTAATATCATACATAATATGGTAGGTGATGAAGGAAAACTTTAAAAAAAAAGCCAGAGAGAGGCAATTCACTGACAAAGCAACTATTCAGTGTGGTTGAGAATAATATCCCTAGATTGCTTCAAGTAGGTTGTATTATTCGGAAATAATTTAACTTCCATGGTGATACCAGCCAACAATAAAAATGACATTCCATAGTTTCAGTTTCATATTTTTAGATGTAAAGCTCATTGTAGACACCTAAGCATGCACACAGAGAGCAGTTGTGCTTTCAGCAGGCCATCTCAAACGATGTTAAATTATTGCCCCTGGTTTGCTAGAGAAGCATCACCTTTGCACGAGCAGTGTAAGGCATCATCTGCCAGACTGGAGCAGTGTGCAACTTTGGCAAGCATGGCTGTAATTCACAAGTATATTAGATGGCAACCTATGTTCTGTTTGCCTAAATTAATTGATTGATGCAGCGTACATCACCATCTCTCCCTCTCTCAATGCTCTGATAATAGAGTTTTGTAACTTGTAAAAGGATTACTTCAATCCAATCAGCAGGTGCTGGGATCAGCGTGTGTCACACAAACACTTACTAATCCCTTTTCTTACAGCTCCCAGCTGCCAAAGGTGTTCAATGAAATCCCAGTGAAATGGATGGATACAGCCTGGTCTGGACTGACACAGGTTGTCATCTCCGGAGGAAATCTCGGAAAATACACGTGATGCTAAGCATTGCTTCAACTGGAATGGTGGAGGTAGGTATACTTCTAAAAAGAAATGCAGCTAAGAAGTTAAACATTAAAAAAAATGGGATGCTTAATTATTAAATATTTACTCTACCTGTCTCTCTAAATATAGCAGAAGATAAAGAAATTCACTCTACAAGGAATCCCTTCTTAAGGAATATCAGCTACTTAATGGTGTCATCTAGGTCTTAAAATACAACCACCCTCATCTCCTCCTCCTTAGCCCCTTTCTTGAAATCTAAATTATGCCTATGAGGTTTCACCCCTGCAATTACTTTGCTTTAAATAAATCTCAACAAAAAAGAGAAGATGATTGCCATAAAAGGAATATAATTTGCTCCCTTACAATCCCTGTATTTCTATAGCTCCTTCTTGTCCAACTGTCTGAAAGTGCTCACATCACTTCTGCAGGGGAGGCAAGTATCACTGCTGCTTCACAGATGGGAAACGAAAGGGAAGAAACATTGAAATGAATTCCCCAGGGTCACAGAATATACTCCTAAAACACAAATTTTTGCAGGAATATTCTTGATGGCTGTTTTTTACCCCATGATCATGTTTATAGACATGGCTAAAAGTCAGGACACCTTAATGAATCCATATCTGATAACATTTTTGTAATTACAAGCATACCAAATGTTTTGATTGTGATGGAATTAGTACTGATTTTGGGTTGGGGATTTTGTTTAGAAGTACATGGTTTAAGTGTCTGGTGAGTAGGTAAATTTATGCACTTGCTGAATGCTGCTTATACAAAGACATGCCAAGGTAAATAATATATATGTAAAAGACGAATTATCCAGAAGCAGTTTCTAAAATTTCTGTACTTCTAATAGTAGATTTCACTACAAGAACCTCAAATAATAAATAGGCTTCACAAAAAGGAACAATATTACTTCAAAAAATTAAGGTCTAAACCTCTTAGCCAAATAGTGCTATTTCACAGCATGGGATATGTTGTGACATTTCTTAAAACCAAAAATAAATCCAAAACAAGAAAAAACTCAGCCCAAACCTCCCCAATAAAGACAGCTCTGCATTACAGGAACTGGCGCCAAGGAGAGTGTCAGCTGAATTCATCAACTGAGACATTTTGGGAAGCATTTCTGGTAGCTTTGTTAAAATGTAAAAGCACAAGCATGTAAAAACTAGCTGGAAAATTGAACAAAAACATAAAAATCAAGTCCTTTGACTCTTTGTGATAAATATTGACACCCAACACCATTCCCACAGAAAACTGCTATTTTCTTCTTACATATTAAATCAATTTTTCTGATGATCCTTTCTCACTTCATTTTTTTACTAATGTTTTAACACCATACCACAATCCAAGACATATTTGTGATTCATTTATACGTCTGTTGTGTGTCTGAAACGAAAACTTTAAAAATATATTACTGCACACTAATTACCTGGCTGAAAACACAAAACCAAATTCCCTGGCTTCTTCTTGTAGCCCTGCTAACTCAATTAGGCATCTAAATTTGGGTTCTGTGTTGGGTACTGTATTTTCAAATTTAAATTTTAATGAATTACAGTCTGTATTTCTTTTCAGAGCACTTTTTATAGTTCTCTTCCTTTACTATATATATACAAATTACCAAGAGATAAATAAAGAATTCTGAAAATGTCATGTTTAAAAATAATCCTCTCTTCAAGCGTGGTCAAGTTCTACAGAGATAACGAGACCAGTAAAACCCAGGCAACCATGACCAAGTGATACAGAACATGTTGTGATTTATAGACAGTTTGGAAAAATATCACTATGTTAGACACTGGCCATCTTGAAGGGAGAAAGGAAAATATTTCTTTTATAGATATAAACCCCCTGCTACAGCAAAGGGATAAGTACTTACTTACTGGTACTCTTAAACTTGTGAATAAAAGTCAAAAAGTGCTTCTCGAGGAAACAATAATAACTCATAAAGGAAAACCCCTCTGCTTTCCAGTGTGGGTTTGGTTGGGGGGTTTTTTTGGGGGGTGGGGCAAGGTAAGATATTGAACTGATAGAGTTTGCACCTAAACACACACAGAGGCTGTAGAAAATTGAGAACATGCAATATGAAATCCAAGAAGTCTTGCAATTCATGCTATACCCACAGCCCAGAGGCAGGCTTTGCATATAAGCACAAGTGACCATTAGGTTACCTGGCACAAAAAGCAGGGCAAGAACAGACTGGATAATCAACCTTTTCCTTAGAAATCTCCTGTAACAGAGAACAGACACCTCAAACTCCACAAACATCTTCAACAATCACATCCTTGCACTCAGGGCCATTTTGGAACCATGTCTACTGCCTAAATTCCATGTTTGCACACAAAGAAGCAACACAATTAGTGCCAGTCCCATGGATGCACAGCAAACTCAGTGCTATAGTGAAAACAAAGAGCTTGACTATAAAAGACAGCTCAGAAAGCAGATTGAATAAAATACTGATTTTTTAATGGTTGGACTTGATACTGAAGGTCTCTTCCAACCTAAATGACTTTATGATTCGATGACAGTAAGAAATGAAGAAACTCTTTTTCACTGAAGCCCTTTCAGGACTTAAAAGAGATGACTGTGGGAGAAGACACTTCTACCCTAACCCTTCCATGTCACACCCACAGCCATGTTGAAACAACATGCAGGGGGAGAATAAGCAATGCTGGCTGTGAGAAATATGCAGCTGGAATCTACCCAGCTCCCAAATCTGGAGGAAGTGTCCCATTTTTCAGGTAACCTTTTATCTATGCATCATGGGATTTTCAACTGACGCTGGCCTAACTCAGTGATTCTCAAATATTCTTCTCATGAAAGCATTCAAAAGGGATTGTGAAGTGATGGTAGAAAAGCTTTAGAAGTGCACAAGCTGATTCCTGCCTACTCCTGGGACTCTTGGGTTTCCATGGAAGCCAGTAAAGGATAACACTTTAAAGAAGTTTGAGGAACACTGGTCTAATCCACAGATGAAAATATTTGAAGTGACAGAGGGCAAAATAAGAACAAGGAAAAAACAATGTGAAAGAGACAGAAGAAGAAGCCAAGAACAGACTGCAGAGGTCAACAAAGAAGTGAAATGATGAAAGAAGACACTACACTGTAAAGGAAGTTAGAAAAACAAAAACCAGAACACAGCTAAATGCTATGGGAAGAAGCAAATTTTGGTCATAGCTGATAACTCTCAACATTTCCTTGCATGCTGTTCCTTTTCCTTGGAACCCTTCCCTTCAACTGCTGAACAAGGAGAATACATTGAGGGAGTGACAGTAGTAGTTTTGAGTAGACAGTAAAAGTACAGTTGACTGTTAAACAAAAAGAAACTAAAATTTGGTGCCATGTGCATGATTGCTAAGGATTTAGCAGATTGGGCATATATTCTTGAAGAAAACTGTTATCACTTCAGAAGAGACTCAAAAAATGTGTGGAAGGCATCCTTTTCCATCACAGAGTTATTTACTATAGACTGCACATCCTCAGTTTGGTTTTCACAAGCTTTTTCAATATGTATTTAATATCTTTCAGTCATATCTCCAAATATGAAATATTTTGCTCTTAGATAATGAGGTGAAAACTAAACTTTGAGGAATGAAATCTGACAAACCCACGTCCAGAATTCCTTTATACTTTCATGTCTTAAAAAAGAGTAATGAGCAACAAAAAAGGGCAAAAATATTATCCTTGGATACAATCCTTTTTCTGTTAAAGTCAATATGATGAGTTGTGAGAACACAGCACTGGGACACCAGGGAATGGGGGTCTACTCCTGGCTCTGCTTCCAACTTAAAGGTTTATCTTGGTCAAGATGCTTCCCTGTCTGTGCCTGAGTTTCCTGGACTAAAAAGGCAGGATAATGATATTGACCTTTAAAAAGAGCTTTGAATCTATTAATCAAAAGTAGTATATAAGCATTGGCTTATTATTATTTTGGTTATTGAAGTGAGTTGGAAGGATCTTGGTGACTTTAATCAATTTTTTTTTTGTCAGGCCCCAGAATCCTACCTGAAGGACAAAGTTTCTCAAAATTCAGTTATGAGGACACACATATGGTAAGCTGAAAGCTGGTGGATACCCTCAGACACCACAGAGTTTTCTTGACTACAACAGAACTTCAAATGACACAAAAGCCATTAATGGACTTCCAGAAGAAACAGTGTATTAGGCACCATCAGTAGATTTACTGCAGCAATTAGGCACTATCATGATGTTTTCAATCAAACTGGTCCAATGCAAACAAAGACACCAAAAGATGAAAAGAGGCAATGAAGAAAGGACTTTTCTCAGGCAGGTATTATACACACACACCCACAAGAAGCAGCAGGACACCCCTCTGCTGTGAGTCAGCACTGCCCTGGGCATCTTAGGTTGTTGTGGTTAATAAACCCAACCCTTCCAGGTGCCTTCCCCAGCAGCAGATAAAGCAGTAGATAAACAACTGCATCACAAATACCCCTGCATTTAGAAAATCTTTGGGTTTGGATTCTGCATTAGCTTCATCCTTGAAAAATTCCATCATTTAAATCCACCCCAGCCAACCACAGTGGCATGGTGACTGTCTGTTACTGCCATGGTCTACACAGTTTATGATTCTTACAGGTTAAGAAGCACCCTTGATGCCTTTGGCCTAACACATAATTATACTACATACAAAACATGATTTAATGATGAAAGTGCTTCTCTGTGTATTGTTACTGCATGCTATTTACCAACTGCTGCATTCAAGCTAAAATTCCTTTGGTATTGTCTGATGAATGAATGTACACTTCAGGACACTTCCTGCTGCAATGGTGCTCCCTCTGCAAGACTGTTCTAAGGAACATTGTAGGACTACAGACAAAAAGGTTAGTTCTGTGACCTGTAGCTTTTGGGGTGAGCCTAGTGAAGCTCCACATGCTCCACACCGAGGTAAAGCTTGGACTAATCCCATGGTAGAGCAGGTATATGAGGGCTTGTTTTGTTGATGGTACTTCTATACATAGTCCATCTATTCATGCAAATAATGTCTTAAAGCATTTAAATGATCTCTATTTATTCTACTGGTAAAATTTGTCATTGGCAAAGACATGTGGCATCTTTTCCATTAGCTTTTTTCTGTAATGTGACACAGGCAGATTAAAAGGGTTCTTTAACATACATCTCCTCCAGTACTGATGTGGTTGAGACCACTGCAAATTAAATTTTATAAATTATCACTGCTGTGCTTTTCACCATTTATGTCACTATATATTTGCTATTTCCTCATCCCAAGGAGCACAAACAGCCTTGTCAGCTTCATTTCTACACTGCTGAAAGAGACAAAAATTGCAAATATTGCAAGAAAAGATTTAAAATTTAAAATGCTAAAAATGTTTTTCATTAACACAGAAAAGTTGCATATATTTTATCTCTGCTCCTAAATATTTATCTAAACCTGTAGAGGATACATTGCTGTTCGTGGTATTTGTACACAAGCATGCATGTGGGTATAAAGCACCCACCACTGAACAGTCATCTCAAGGCACATGATACTAAAAAAAAAAAATATACAAACCCTGAAAATATACCAGTATTTAAAGGTATAAGAAGGCCTAAATAAACATGAAGTAACACTGTGTCATAAATATATCACCAAGATCTAGGGCCTGATTCTGACTGGGCCCCCACCTGCTAATCACTTGTCTGCAGACACAGCCGTGGGTGCAATTTCAGCTCTCAGATTTCCCTGCTGTAGCTTTTTCCCCCTTGTTATCTCAGTAGACATCTTCACTTTGGTGAGATGGATATTGAACTACCATCCTGCTACACATTCTAGGAATATGCACACAGCAAGCAGCTCGGCATCAGCTCACACATGAACAGCCTTAGCTCCCATAAAATATTCATTCATTTAAAAAATATTTGCACCCTGCTGTCAAACTTAGACAAATTCATACTGAGCCACAGAAAATAGCTGTTTTAATGGTAAATGATGTTCCAGAAACCTCTTTCAGGCTAAACACTCTCGTTAAAATTATTTTAATAAGAAAGATTAACAATTTCAACATTAACTGCTAATCCCCTTTCATTTGAAACTGTGCTGATAAAATTCTTTGCTTGTCATTCAAATAGTAAGTAATAATTATAGATTTGGGGCCTCCATCTCTTGCTTCATTAATAGTAAATTGCATGGAAGTCTGAAGCATAAAGTCAGCTTTGATACATCTCAAAATGCAATTTCCATAGCTTTCCTTAGCTATGTACAATTAATTACAGAGTTAATAAGGGGAATATGTTAATGAAAGCGAAATTATTCACTCAGACCACCTGGTCTTATCAAATTTCTTTAATATGTTTCCTTCTTTCTGTGAATTTGCATGACAGCAAGAACACAAATCATGGCATGCATTGCTAGTCCTTTAGTATTTTTATTTGCAACCAGCTAAAGTCCACTTAAATTAAATACAGAAAGAATGAAAGAAGTAGTCAGTGGTAAATAACTGACTGCATTTGTTTTCTCAAGTTCAGTACCTTTATAATTTTAAAATAAAATTGCTTAAACAGCTTTATAATTACCAGACCCTCTTCAATGCTGAAGTACAAATATAATGCATCCAAAATGGAGACATTGTCATCTTCCGTTTTCTTTAAACAAATGTGCTGCATGTGCACATATTTAATAAAAGATGTACAGAAATGTGCTTCAATTCACTGCAGTCTGACAGCTACTAGAGCTCAGTTGCTATGTGCAGTAGGGTTTTTGGATGTTTAGGGGAATATTTTAGTTGGTACAAACAGCCCAGTCAGAAGGTGGCAAACCTTCACATAAATCATCTTAAAAATAACACAGTTGTGATACATAGTCAAAGAAAAATTTTTAAAAGATGGGTCAAATCCAGAAACCAACCATCTTCAACAAACCTTGATGGATTTACTACCCACCAGACAGAGGACAAAAACATTTTAGGACCTGGACACCAGCCCTCATAATTATTCCAGAAAGAAAAAGGCCAGAGAATAATTCCTAGAGCAATGGCAGGCTGTGTTTGGAGGAGGTGATGCTTGTGAACAGTTTATCACCCCTCCCTTCTATTCTTAGTTCAATGCAAAGGTCCAACATACAGCCAGCAACAAGAGGCAACTCATAATTCTCCCTTGCTATGAATAGGGTTTTCTTGGCCAGCTTGGCAACCTAAAGCAGCATTAGCTCATGAGTTTAGGAAAAGAGGATAGGGGAGACATGACAGCATTGAGGGAGAGCTGCCAACTAGAAAAAAAAGTAAGATATTACTCTGGTCTAAAACAAAAGGACAGTTACATAAAAGAGACAAACTCTGGAAAATTATGTATTTTATAAAGACATATTGGGGTAGGGACATAATATTGAGGGTGGAATTTAAGGTGAAAAACTTTATCTGGTTTTGACCAAAAAGTAAACCAGTCCTCTTTTATTGAACAGCAAATACTATGTCATCCACTTCCAAGCAAACTTCACAGATTATTTTAATGTTTATCTCCTTATTTAAAAATGTTTCCACAGCTGCGTCGTGGGTGCATATGCAAAATTTGATCATCACAGGAGCATTTTGTCTGTGTCCTACACATCAAATTTTCCAAATACCACCCAAATTCTGTTACCTTACTCAGAAAACACTGCCAAATTATGGTCTAATCCCAGAAGGAGTTGCAGAAAGCAAGTCATAAATTTTTCTAATCTTGCCCTTAAGATGAGCATAACTAAACTTTGTTGCATCAGTGGAGGGACTGAACTACCTTCATTACAAATAACCAAGCCATGTTCAGTAACTTTTGCTGGCATGGCCCACAAAAAGAGAAAGAGCTCTCCAAAATACTGATGGGAGTTCTCTTGGGCATCCTAAACTGCAACCAGCACGAACACAGTGCCGATATTGTGTCTCTTTGGAAGTACCGTGAAGCAAGTCCCAGTTTCACCCTGAACTCTTACACATTTTGAGAAGACCTGAAGCTCTAGTCCCATTTACCACATGTCATCTGCTCGTAGCAGTGCACCATGTCTAGCAACCCATGTGAGTAATTTCTTCACCCCACAGTGAGTCAAAGCTCACCACCTTCTCATATCTGAACTCTGCCACCAGCTCAGAAATACTCTGTAACATGTATTATCATTTTGGGTCTCCTGCCTGAGAAGTCTTCCTGAATCACTCTCTTTCTATTCTTCTAAACAGGCATTTCCACCTCTTAGATCCAAAATATGATATCTGCTACAATGCATTATCAAGGATTTAATGCATGATGTGAGTGGGCACAATAGGAAAAATACAGCAGGAAGACTTCATCACTGAGCATGCATTTGGAGCCAAAAGACAAGATCTCCCAGATAAATGTTCATCTGCAGGAGACCCCACAGTTCATGAGACTCTCAGAAGCAGCTGAGTATCCATTAACATTCCTTGTCTTCAACCTGAAGTATCAAAACTCAGATATTTTTTGTGACATCCCCATCTATTGCTACTTGCTACAGCTGATACTTGTCTTGCCTTGACATTACCTGGATGTCCTCTAGAAATGCAAGAAAGCTGGGTGAAACAGAAAAAAGCCCAGATAGCCACCAAGATTTGTTTCAGCCAAGAAAATGATCCTTTCTTTTTCACTTGGTGCACATAGTTGCATAACCTAGTTTTGTGTCACATATTTCTCCCAATGTAGCACTTTTAAAATCACTCTAAAATATTAAGAGAAATGTTTTCTTCATCTTTCTACTAAAAGCCTTAGGGAATGATGTAAGTTGGATAAAAGTGTTCAATCAAAGTAGTTTAAACAAAGCTGGAATAAACATTTTACAGTCAAACGACAGAGCACGACGTAGTCACAGAAATTTGGCGAGTTATTTCTAATCAGGAATACATTAAGGGAAAACAACTGGCATGAAAGAATTTAGGAAAAAAAAAGATTTTGAAATCAATTTCATACAATGTTCAAGAGGAATGTTTTTCTTGATTTAATACTGATTCTGCAGTTGCCATTATTTCCTAAGGCCCATTCAACAAAATTAATACAGAAAATGAGGGGCAACTTATTATGAAACAAATCAAACTGGAAGAATCAAAGGGTAACATGTTCATGAATATTTTTTCTGAGTTTTATTGATGTCATTTATGTAGTACATACATCCATTTATTAGATTTATGGCTCTATTAGTAGAGCTGTTTCCATATGCCACGAGATTTTTTTCACTTTTCTTCGCAGTTTTTCTTTGCTCTTGTATCTCAAGTCCCAGCTTTAAACAAACACAGTCAAATGTTTCAAAACAACTTAAACATTTAGATAGGGAAAAAAAAGATGTAAAATGAAGGGATAAGCACTATTTCATCAGCAGAAGATATTTCAGTAGGCAGCCAGCTCTACCCGTCCCTAAAAGCAAGACAACTCAGGGAAAGATGGGTAAAGATTTTCCCATCTACAGTGTTTATGTCTTTTTTGGGATATTGGCTATCCTGTCACTGAGTAATGCAATACACAACAGCCCTTTCCCTTGTGACTCCTCCTGTCCAACTGTTCATGATGAAATGGCCTTTAGGGCCAAAGCTTTCTTGAGACTTAATTTTGTGAGACTTCTACAATTATTTATACTGGCACAGATGAAAGACAAGTCGGGGTTTAGATCCACTTAGCACATGTGTAAGGAGTTTATGCTTTTAGCTAAACTTTGCCACTGACTTTTTTCCCTTCCCATGTGAGGAAGGAATTTTTTTTTCTTCATTTTCTCAGTCGCAAGCTTTTTTTAAACAGGGTATTTATATTCTTGAGATGCATGAAGGTATTAATGCTGATAGAAGGTGATGGGGGAAAAGGAAAAAAAAATATTAGAAACCATTTAATAATCAAACACCTGATTGTGACAAAGACCTTGTTTTCCATACCTGCACTCCTCACCTTTGTCCCTGCCAGCATTAATCACCTCTACAGCATCTGTGTCCCCAGGCAGTGCACTGCATTCATGCCCTGCATGCTGCTTCACTCAGGAGATGCTCAGTGTGTGTATGGATTAAGGTCAAGGTGGAAAGTACACCTGCTTCTAGCTCACTGCTATTTGTCCTTACATGCTGGAGCTTCTCTCTTCATTTAGAGAAGTGTGTTTAGATGCCTTTTGCTCCCAATTCTATTGCAGCTTTAGGGATAAAAAGAAGGAATTTCAGCAAGATGTAGTGCAGGATCTAGCAAATAGCCTTTCTTGCTGCAATGTGTCTTCAGTCACTCAGCTCTACACTCTTCCATAATCAATTAAAAAAAATCTATAGCTACTACCCCATAGAGCTCATTTAAAAATCACTTCAAAAAATGAGAGTGAGGGGGAAATTGCTAAGAAACCATCAAAAGTTACTATTCAGAGAGTGCAGGATACCAAAATTATCAAAAACCCCCATGTTCAATCTTGAAAACTATTTCCTCCTTGTTACCCTTCCCAGTTCTATAACAATCCTGCCAGTGATTCAGCATCAAAACTAAAGTGGATGCAAAATTCAGCACCTGGGGTTTGCCCATTTCAGCAGCACCAGGCCCCCACCCCACATCCCCAGCTAAGGTTGTGTCACCCTCTGGGACAGAACCTGTCCCAGGACTTTGACAGAAAGTTCTCATATGAGGCCAACCTTCACTTTTCTGTGCTGAATGTCCTTCTGGTTTTACAGGCATATTGCCAAAGACAAGGGGATTAAGCAGACTTATATCTCCTAGATAAAAGGCCACAGATTTTAGGCTCTAGTTCATCTGTTCCCATCACCTCATTCAGCCCAAGTATGAAATTTTATTGTCCTTCTGAAAAGTATATCATCACAAACAGTCACATATTATTTTGAATACATAAAGCAGTTTCATACCCTCTGGGAGAAGACTCCTCAGACTTCGTTTTACAAAAAATACTGAAAAAGACCTTTTGTAAATTCACACTTTCTGAAATTCTAATTAATGTATAATGCTCCAAATTTTGCACGTTTGTCTTTGCAAGGAAAAAACCCGCAAAACACAGAAAATCCTGCAGAACACAGAAAATCACTTCTGCTTCTGCAAATTCCCTCTCTTATATGGTATTCAAGATAGCAACCTCATAATATTCTCATTAAGCATGTGTTCCCTTCTTGCAATACTGTTCTTAATTTAAAACCTCACAAAAGATTATTTTAACCAAAAGAAGCATGGTAATACATGAAGCAGGTGTAGGATCCAATCCACCTTGGTGCTGAACTTGTGCTACAGCACAAACAAAAGAGACTCCTTCAAATGTAAGCTTCAAATATCACCTGGATTGTGCAGGCACAAAGGAGGCATCCCAAGAGAAATCCTCTCTCTGCCTAATTCTCTGGAGGCCTTCATAGCCACCCACTCAATTCATCAACTAGAGGGGGAATTTACGGACTCAAGTCAATATCAACACTTCATTAAGTGCCTAAATTATAAGAGCCCAAGTTAGGAAGACTAAATCTTTCCTGATCACTTTTAAACCTCCTCTTT
>VWYP01019126.1:156248-181614 GCA_013400435.1 Pycnonotus jocosus
AAAAAAAAAAAGCTCTGAATGTTGTTATCGCTGTCCTTCTGGGCCTCCTGAGCCCTCCCTGCTTCCTCCTGCCAACAGCTCAAACCACCTCACAGTGCTGTCAGCAGTGCACAGGCATCGCCTTTGCTGCACAGGAAAGTGGCAGAAATGCAGGATTTTTCCCTTTGAAGGCTGGTTTCAGTCTTCAGTAAGTGAGGAGACTGCCCCACAGCCACAGGGCTTGGAAGATTCCTGGTTTCTGCACACCTCAAGCACTATAAACAATGGGCTAACACTAAACACTAAGCTGAGGTGACTTAGATATGACTGCAGGTATGACTGATAGCATTTTCCAGCAAATTAAACAGCTTTACAGAAATATTTCTGACCAATTCCACCTCTGAATAAGATTACATGGAGTCATTCAGCAGTCACACACTTCTAAGCTATTTTCACTGAAGTTTTATTCTGTTTATGAATCAAAAAAATTATTTCCTGCTGCCACTTTACACAGTAATCCATTGTTTTATTTTCTCTAGGGAGATCCTGGCCCCTAGGAGCAAGATGAGCAATAAGGACTGATGAGCCTTAGCTCAGCTAACTACCCCTCCACTGCACATTGTGGAGCTCAAAAACACATTTACAGACCTGTAACTGCATTTACCCTGCAAAGCAGAGGGTGTTTGCCATTCTTACTAGGCCCCTTGCTAATATTTCTCATTGCTTTTTGGGGCACTGAGATGTTTTTCAAAGAAAATATCTACAAAATTTAAAAGGTAAGAGGATTATGGCAGAGGGAAATGAGAAGAACTGCAAAAATGTCTTGTACTGGATGGTGTAAAAGTTGCAAAGTGTCTCCTCACTCTCCTCCATTTGTATCTGCAAGGCAAAGGGAGCAAGACTTCACCTCTGGCAAGCTGCTTCTGTTGCTGAGGTCCAACAAGCCACAGCATCCCCAGACGGAGAGAGACTCAGGTAAATAAGGTATTACAGAGATGTGCATTTATTTTTGAGCAGAACATAAACTGGGTCAGCTCTCTGGTTTCATTGTGACCCACAGTGACACACAACACGATCAAGCCCAATCATCTGCCTCTGTGCTGCAGCTGGGAGATGCTGATCCTTCCATGTAAACCTAACCCAGCTTTGCCTTTGGCAAATCTTATATTTATGGTTTAACTGCTTCTGTAAGTAAACATCCCACTGCCTGCCTG
This sequence comes from Pycnonotus jocosus, assembly GCA_013400435.1. Taxonomy (NCBI): domain Eukaryota; kingdom Metazoa; phylum Chordata; class Aves; order Passeriformes; family Pycnonotidae; genus Pycnonotus; species Pycnonotus jocosus. The sequence goes on from VWYP01019126.1 coordinate 157,442, forward strand.
ACCCTCCTATTAGGCTTGCCCTGATAGCAAAGCTAAATGCATCCTTTCGATGCTAACACATATTTTCTTCCTAACTGTATCATCTGAGTCCATTAAGAACAATTTTCCCCATCCTGTATGCCACAGCATATAGGCAGACTCCCCTGAATAACTGATTTTTGTTTGTTCAGGTTAGACTTAATGAATTAACTGTTTTTCCTCTCTCTGTGTGGCTTGCACTCTCAAAACACGACAGCATTTCTTTACCCTCCTTTGAACCCTCACCATCTAAGATACAACATCTGCTGTTAGATGGTTAACACATGTATGAGTTCATCCAGGGTTAAACAGGATTGACTGAATTATGGATGCTGAACACCGTAACAGTGATCTTGACCAATCTATTTTTTAAACTTTATTTATTGCCATATGAAGACAATTCTTTCTTGCAATTTTGCAGAAATTTGCAGAGCCAGAGTAAGTGGTTCCCATATGCAACTTTCTCTCCTTAAAGCATGATTTGCTCTTATTTCCATTGTTTCCCAATAACATCACTGAGAACAATTTTGCTAGTTTGAAGTAGTTGAAACTGTTTGCAAATGTTAAATGCATATTTCCATCTACATAGGAATTTTTTGCTCTTATTTCCATACAAATATTGCCTCAGAACTTTTTGAGCCTTGCCTCAGAATTTGTATTTATTTTGAGGTAGGGCAACTGGAAATGTTTGGGGTTCCCTATCCTCTCCCCACCAGCCCCCAAGTATTTTATTGAACTATGAAAGGAAATCAAATTAATTTTAATTATGGCTAGGCAAAAGTGGAACAGTCAAAACTGTAACAAATGATTTTCTGTCATGGGAACAACCCTTCCAAACTGCACTTGTCTACCAGATATTAACATAATAATTAATTACTTTTGGAGGAGGGGATGGCAGAGATATATTTACTTAGGATGATATACTCTGAGAAAGCATCTGGTTTAAAATCCTGCCCTGCTTTTGCTCAGTTTTAGAGTGGACTTGATCAAGGCTGAAGGAGATCAGTAACTTGACTAAGGTCAAATTAGGCTTTTGGGTTTTGTCTACCTTCATTCTTTGCTCTGTTATGTGAGGTTGGCTTGTAAGAACTTGAAAAATACCTCAGATACTACTTTCAAATATAAGTCCAGAAAAAGAATGAAGTTTAAAAATGATGACCCAAAAGTATGACATGAATGAGAGAAGTTCCCAAAGCATGGCAAACCATCAACTGCAAAGGGTGCTTACTTTAGGTAAAAGCAGAAGTCAAATACATACAGCAAAATAACACACAACTTTTGGTCAAGTTCCTCACCACCACCTAACTTCTACTCAGCTAACGTCAATGCACTCTACAGAGACAGTAAATATTTAAAGGAAGATGAAAATAAGGCACAAAAAATGGAGGATTACTCTACAGCTCTCCCAGCAGGACAGAAACAAGCTCCACCAGTCTCAACCACTGGACTCTGACTCTTACACACAAAAAATTCTTCATGTGTCCATCTCCTACACTGATACTGGTCTCAAGCTGTGCTTGGAAATAATCCAAGATTTCCAACATAGACTCCATCAATAGAATATATTTGGATCATTTCAAATATGAGAAACCCAGCTTGGAAGAAATTCATCCAAGGACAAAAAAACCCCCAAAATCCAGGCTCAAAGTTTAGATCCCCTTCTCTTTTCTAAGGGTGACAGAAACAAATTGCTTCATATCACTAATCTTCTGTTGCTTTCTCAGCTTAGATACCTCCACACATTGGAGATATATGGAAAAAAGCAGTGAGCTGATCAGAAATTTGGCAGCTTTCTTCAGTTGTCCAAGCTGAGGTAAACATAAACAAATAGGACAAGAGGACAGCATAGGTCTTTCTTTCTTAAAAGCAAGCATGCAAACAATTCAGGTGTCCAAGACAAAAGAATGTTCCCAAGAGATGAAAAACAAAGATATAATGAAAAAAGAAATAAAAATGCCTTTAGTTTTAATTATACAAGTTAACACCACCAATGAAGCTCAGGAATATTTGCCACCTGTGAAAATACATCTTCCCTGTCTTTTCAAGCTATCTCTTTCCAAAAGCTGAGCGGGTGCCCAAAATTCTACAGAGACTTCTCGTGCCATGAAGCCAGAGGTGCCTTACCAGGATCATGTGACCGGTGGAGATGTCCATGTTGGACTGGACGGGCTCCTCACACCAGGACGAGGTGCTGCTCCGGGCCGAGGGGCTGGGGATGGGCCCATCGCTGAACTGGGAGGAGACGCTGTTTATCCGGGACGAGTGCAGGGGCTCCGGGCGGTCAGAGCCTTTCACTGCCATGCGCTGGCGGCATAGCTCCTGCAGAGAGAGAGGGAGGTTAGGGGTAATTACAGGATAGAGATGATTTACAGGATGTTTCCAGGGCTGGAAGTGTTTTCCCCCTCGCTGCAGTAATTTTTGGGTGGCTGTCTGTTGTTCTGTTAAGCACAGCTACAAAGGGATGCTCAATAAAATTACTACATGATGACTACCCTAACCTTCCAAAAGTGCAATTATGACTGCACGCACATCTTCATATAGATAACCAAAAATCATATTTTGGAGCTTGACTGCTCTAACAGATGTGGGTTTTTTCTTCCCCTAATATCGCCCCACGTTCTGCAAAGCCACTTTTGAACCACACAACCTCCTGAAATTAATGGGGTTTCACAGGAGTAATTGAGAGCACTGCTTGGCCCTGGATATGCAAACTCAGCAAGCTCAAGGCAGCTGAATTGATGTGCTCTCCAGTGTAAATCCTAGTTGATAGATGCCTCATTTCTCTTCATTAAAATAGCAAACTCACAACACTTCCTCCCTGATGTGGGGCAGAGAGGATGAAGAATGACATTAACGAAGAATAAAAGCAGAAATCTGTCATTGTATTGTTTAAGCAGCTTTGGCGAAGAAAGAAAATTCAAGCTATCACACACACTAATGCAAGTCATGTTGAAACACCAAAATAGATAGCACTGGGAATACGTATTTTCAGTTGCTCTCATGCATAGAATTTGTGCAAATATACAGAATTCAGGTTAGGTAACAGAAAATCCTGCTGGTAAAACCAACTCCTGATAGTATAAAATTCTGATTCTAACAGGATGAGCAGACACAGCTACACTGTCATGTTGTAATGCTGCTAGAATCAGCTGTGGTGGTGAGATCACAGACATTGCAATAAAATGATTGTTTTTTTAACATATGACTATTGTCCATGAGAGGTCCTTGGCTGCCTGTGCCACACAGTGAGGCCAGTGAGTCTGCAGGATGTGGCCCTACTGCACACACGGTGTGGGTACACATTTGTCTCAGATTACTCATTCTGCACAGATGAGTAAAGAGCACAGTCTCTTGCCTCAGGCTAGCAAAATAATACAGGCTGAAAAATTCATACCATTGGAACGCCATGGCTTCTGTTTTCTTATTCACTGATAATTTAGTTGTGGCCCAAGTGCCATCAGTAGGATGATCTGAAAACCATTATTCATCAACTGCAATAAAGTCTTCTTTTCAGAGAGGAGTTTGAAATATAACTTAAGACTATGTTTGGGGCTTTTTTTAACCTTGCAAACTTTAGGACACTGAAGGGGGATCCTAATCCATGCAGCAGCAAGCATTCAAACAAAGTGCCTGAGACCATCATACTGCGTCTCCTCTTGTTACCACATGAGAATGATTAAAGGTCTCTTTAAAGGCCTCTTCTTTTCTCCCAAAACTTTTCTTACTTGCCATTAGAAACACTTACGTGGACTTTTATCATTTGATGGTGCTTAATACAGCATATGTATATGTGTGTGTGTGTGTATATATATATATATATGTATATGCATCTATATACATGTATACATATAAAAATGAAGATACACTGAGATGAAATTCGTACTATTTATAAACAGGATATACTTCACTGTCCATTACAAAAATACAATCAACAGAAGCTTGGGAAGCAGAGATTACTACATGGTGTCAGTTATTGGAATAATTGTATAGAAGACTGTTCCAAGTGAAACTGCTACCTGACTCCATCACTGCATTTTTGTATATTTATTAATTATGTCTAGGCCATGAAAGAGTTTTTCTAATTTTTACCAGAGGTAGGGGTTTTCCACACTAGAGTAGTATATATTCTGTCACTAGGTACTTTTGTAGTTTCCTACTAACCTTAGCATGAAAAATGCTAGAAAAATAAATTAAATTTCAAGAATACATTGAATTGAGTCACAGATATCAGTGTTAGGTCAGGTAAACAATCAATATTAAACATAAGACTTTTTAATAAAGTAAAATATGTCACTGTATCTCTTATTTTTAATTATAGGAACAAAGAAAAACCCTCTTTTTCTCCTTTTCTCTGGAGGATCACACACTTCATAAGAAAAGATAGCAACAGCCCACAATGACTATTACTAACCTCAGAATGACCCTGTAGTAGTGTAATTTCAAATCCTTGCTTTTAGCAGATTTTGGGAAAAGTATAACAGAGCGGAAACTTTTTAGACAGCAAAATAAATCTATAGAAAACCAAAAAGCTGCTCAGATGTTTAGATATCAGCCATTCCCAGAGGGAATGGTTTATTGGACTAAGCAAAAGTATAATAAGTAAAGGTATAAAAATAAGAGGTCTATCACATAGCTGCTAGAAGGATGTGTCTTCTGGCTAGCATGCCATGTGGCGTTGATATGAATTTATTATATTCTAATAGACATCCTGCCACTTGACTCACCCCAACTCTGTGCTAACAATAGCATTTGTACTCAAACAGGATCTTTGTTTTTAAGTTGATCTGTTCCTGCTGTTCATATCCTGCCTCAAGCCATAATCCTCTGCTTTTACAAGTGGTTGCTGTGGAAAGGATTATAGAGCTCTGCTAACAAAAAAGAATTGAGATCAAGTGATCTCTAAGAAATTAATGTACCATTTTTACATTAATTATAATGACAAAAGAAACAATATTATAGACAACTGATTCTGGAATAGATTAACCTCTAACCAAAAAGACCTTTTTGGACATAAAGTATTTAATATGTTACTAAGAAATGTTTTAAAATTAAGTTTAAGATGTTTATGGTCCTTGTGGAAGAAGGTGAAGTTAAGAATCGTAATAAAAATGTACCTGATCCCAAATATTAACATATTTCTTTCCTGACATATATAGAACCAAACCAATTATTCCCAGAACTGCTGTAACTGTCAAATACCTCAAACAAAGCAACCACGTCACTGCACTCTGTCACAAAAAATGTTTAATGTAAACAGGAAGGTCAAATCATAGCTGAAGCAAAAAACCCACTAAATTTCTTGACTGGAGTTTTAAATCTCCATGACAATGGGTTTTCCCCTGCCTGTAAACAGAAGTTTTTGGCTTGAATTTATTTCCAGATCAGTCTGACAGCCCTTGACAGCTTTTCCTTCCGCCTGTCCCAGCCAGCCCAGCCCTGGCTGAGGACCTGCCCCATCCCCACACACACATCAGCCACCTCAGGACAGCTACAGCTTCTGCTTCTCCAAAGCCACCTCCCTGTTAGCCCAACCATTCCAGTTCCCACTGGGATTTCTAGCTTTGCACTACAGGGATAACATGTTCAAGATCACCACATTCAAAAGCTTTGATGCATGGGGTGTTTTGGGGAGCCGTATGGATTCCTCCAGGACATACAGACAAGGGACACCAGCTCAAAGCAGGGAAATGTCTTTATGTGGAGTTTGGCCTTGAGATGGGTCATCAGTGTTCCCTTCCTATGAAAGGCATTGGGAATAGTGGGGTCTCAGAGTGTGGGGTGCTTCACACCATCCCATGGCACTTACTGAGCTGGCATCTCTTCACAAATGCATAAAGCCCTAGATGGTTCAGACCCTCATAAATACAGTATTTGTTACCTGTGCTCTGCATGCTCAGGTATGCTCTACCTTCCTCTCCAAAATCTTTACTCTCACAAGCATTTTGCAAATCAGCCATTTACCAAACCACAACTAGAATTCAAACTTGACTAAAACGTCAAAGCTTCATACTGTGAGAATGACATGAACTGTATTTCTGTATTGTCTCAGCCATTAAAAATATTTTCTAAGAATGAATTCAATTTACTGCTGCATTTCTATATTTAGCAGAGTGGCTGAGGCTATTTCTGCCATGCTGCGACTCAGTAATGTCTAGCCATTGTTTGTGTATAGTTTGAGATCCATTCTTCATTTAAAAACATCATTTACACCTAAAAAAGCAACCATAATGCATACAGTGAAAGATGAAGAAACGATCCTCCTGACCTTCAGGCTATGATCTAATGGATGGGTTGGACATAAACATTTATTTAAAAGGTAATTTGAAGTTTATGACATTATTTCCCACCACATGGGAATTGCTATCATAGTGAGGCACTTACTCTGTTTTTTATTTCCCAACATTTATTATCAAACTTATATGGTGGTCACATGCAGTATATAATGGAGAAGTAATATCACTGTATGACAAAAACTGCCATAACCAAGATAAATATTCTGTAAATAATGTTGAGTTAAATGAGTTTGAAGTACTGCACTATGATCATCTGCAGTGAGCTTTTTATTTGACACACAATTGATAACCTTAAACAAACCATAAACAGTATTCTTGGAAACCCCCCAATCCTCTTCATAATGAGGTTCTAAAATGTCCCTAATACTTGGCTGTCCACACAGAGACCGGGAGAAGCATGAAATGCTCTCAGGTACAACAAACAGATTTCCGAATTCATACATTCCACTCGTGAATGAACCACTCTGCAGCATAAATGTAGCTTATCCACATTTAAAGAGGGGCATTAAGAGACTTGCTGCACCTCCTGGACAAAACTGGGAGCCAGTCTTGCCACCATGTTTTGTTAGGTGGGTCTCTGAACCTGAAGAGGTAAGAAACTCTCCCCTCAAACAAGGAGGCATCAGGTCTGTTCAGAAATGGAGCCCACAGATACCTGTCCAGGCTGCTTTGGAGATGTGCCTTGCTTACCAGCAGAAGTGTTAGGCCATGTCACCAGCCAGTGACAGGAGCTGTGCCTTGTGCCATGTGGCTTTGTGATGCACAGCAGCCATAGGTGTCACCAAAGGGCAAGACAGCAAAAGTGCACTCAGAGAAATTTTTATGTCATCTACTGGAAAATCCACTTAAGGAAATTGGAAAATCCATTAGAGCTACACAGTTTACTGAAACTTTTGGTTTTAGAGAAAAATATATGTATATGCCCTGGTAAGGATTATGAGTATAGGTAACCATAGAACTAAAACCACATGTAACTGAGGCTAATGGGTAATATTGAATCTTTCCCCTTGCTTTATTTGGAAAAATGGATTTTGAGAACCTCAGGGTGACACAGTCCAGGCAGGAGAGCTGACTGGAGCATCCCAGTTAAGACATGGCCAATGCTCCCCTCAGCTTTGCAGTCATTAAAGATGAGCCATTCCATCTCAACACTGCCTCCAGAGTGAATGTTGCAAATACTTAATGAAAATCCTCTAAGCAACACCTTCAGGTATTCCAAATCCAGCTAGTGACCATGGCACATGAATCATTCTCTTCTAGCTGGTACCAGGAGTATGATAAATGTTCAGTCCAAAGCAAATGAAAATAGCTTCGTAGCTAAAACACTGCTCCTCTTCCCCAGCCACTGTCACCTCAGATCTGACTAACAGATCTGGGATCAGAGGGAAATGTCAACTTTTCAGTTCATTTAGAAAAAAATATAATTTAGTATATGGTATATAATCTATTTTGTAACTGATCCCAAAATTTGCACAAAACCAAAAATTAAGTCTAGGAAATAGAGCTAACATTTCCATGCTTTAAAGAATATTTTGTTTAGCAAATTAAAATGGAAATTACATGAGTTAGTCCAAAAACAAGTGTGGCACAATTATTCTAGAATTAGCAAAATATAAGACAGAATAAAGCTTTCCATGGATAATTATTTAGAAAATGCAGAGACATTAAACAAAGAAATTACTGTTTATTAAAAGTGATAGCTGAGTGTACACCAAGCCCTTCCAACCTGACCTGCCTAATATTCTATCAATCAAGAAACAAATCCGCTTAAGCAGGCATGATCACAAGAACACTGTGTTAATTTTATATGTGAAACAAACATAGTTTTCAGAAATTTTAATTCTAAATGATTCAAGGCTACACATTTTAATAAAATGTATAATGAAGAGTAAGAATATATGTAATCTATATGCTAGGTATGGAGGAATAAGAACTTTAAAATGCCTTTTTTCCCCCCCTCAACTTTAATACATTTAATTTAACAGTAGTCCAATTCTCCTTTCCAGGAGGTATTATTCACAGGATGAGTTGAGGTCTGCATGTACAGCCTGGATTTCACTGTTCTGCGACGGATAGAGTCATAAGACAATGAGATTTTAAAAAAAGTAAAAATAAGATAAGCTCTTTTTAAAAAAAAATCAAATTAATCCAGGACTATAAACACCATTATTCTCTAACTAAATTTGCTTAGTTTTACTACAGGGTGAAGCTAAAGTCATTTGGCTGCCTTTGTTTTGCCTTGCATACTCGATAATCTTGCAGGTGTTATAAATTTAACTTTAACTTATTTACTGCATTTGTAGCTTTGGGGATAATTACAGCTTTATTACCATTTATTTTTGAGTTATTGAAACATACTTTCAAGCTTCAGCTTAATTTTAGCATATTTTTTGTCCAGGAATAAAAGAGCTGTTTACATACGTGGAATATTTGCATGTATATTTTCTATCCTTGTCGGAAAAGGCAACTATATCTGATATCTGTGTCCCTTCAGTAAAAGGATAAAGGGATATATTGGAAAAATGTTTGAGAGCAATGTTTTGAAAGACACAGCATCAAACGTACCATTACACATCCATACTCTGGACAATTCGTTTTTATCTAGACTTGTATGTGACAGATCTTGGGAGGAACAGAAATAAAAAAGGAAAGAAAAAAAGAAGAAAGTAAAATATATTTCTTTGATTGTCAATGCAGCCTTCATGTGTCCAGTTCAGTTCATTATCTGCCCTCTTGTACCACACTCTGTATATCTGAATATAACTCTGAACCTTAGGATGGGGAGGAGGCTGCTTTGCTTGATTTTTAAATGACCTAAAACTCAGGGATGCTGTTTCTTTTTGAGAGAATAACAGCCAAATACAGGCTTGAGAATCACTCTCCTAACAAAACCTCAGTTTTGATTGTGGCCTATGAAACTCAGAATTTCAATTATTTTAGCATTGTGTGTGTTTCCTGGTGATGACTCATGTAATTTCAACTCCCCTTTCCTAATGTATAGAAAGAAAGCCAAGGCCATGAAGAAAGGGAAAGACAAAGAAAACATGGCTAGCTTTAAATGGAAAATTACTTTTCCCTTTTATTTTTAAAATTTCTTTAAATTTTTTTTGTTTTATTTCCTCTCTTTAAATTCAAACATTTGCACAGTCTTATCCTACCAAATCAAATGAAAAGCCATCATGGTCTTGTACACATCTCCAGGTGCCCAGCAGACACGAAAATTTCTCATTTGCATAGAACCAAAGGTGCTGTGTATGTAATACAGCTTGAGAAAATATTTTCACTTTCCTTCTTTCAGCAGCCTCTCATCAATGATGAAGTAATCTGAACAGTCCAGAAGCTCCTGAAGGAGGCAGACATCTCCTACATGGCTGACATTGCCAAGGAAGACGTGACAGCATAGGTCTAATGATATTTCTCTGAAATAATGATAACATTGCCCTGCAATCCATGCCAGAAAAGCACAGGTATCTTTGAGGGTAATACTGCTTTCCAGAGGGTCAGCGAAATGTGAAGACCATGTTTAGGTTACTCAGCTGGGGAATGTTTTCCTATACAAAAATACAAAAGACCACGCACTGACTGGAACTGCATGAGTACCACAGTTTAGAGCCTCTATTTCTAAAAGTTTTGTGAAATAGATGCTGGACTAAACAGGACTGCAGCAGCCTGGTCTTCACCAACAGGAGATACACAAAGAAAGGTCTTGATTCTTTAGACTGATTTGAAATAGTATCTTCCCTGCATGATGACATCATGGTGGCTTCCTAAGAATTTGAAGGGACAACCTGGATGACTCCAAGGAAATCAGTGTCTGTTTCAAATAGGGTATATCTACAAACTGTGTACCTGAAGTCACCTGAGATCTACTGGCATAAAAGGACACTTTCTTTTTTTTTTCCTCAGGTTGTACCTGACAGTGTCAGAGTTTTACTGGCCTTGCAGTTCAGACAACTGCAATTCTGGAAGTGATGGTACATCAGATTGACCTACATGCCACAAAAAACCCCCACAACAACAACAACAAATTGTTTCAACCAGTGCTGGTTTCTAAACTGCATTTCCCACATTTCAGCTGTGCTTGCATGTAATGTTTTACAGGTATATGAGTATATGGCAAGTATGAAGCTGGAAGTGGAAAGATTTCTTAAGGAAGCAACCAGAGAAAGATAAAAAAATAACATGTAAAATGAACTTCACCTTTGCCATGTTTTGTTAATCCTAACTAACTCTAATACATGGTCATGAGGGCACAGCTGCTCCTTAATATGAATTGGCACAGAAAATTTACCTCTAGCACAGCAAGAGCCACACAGCTCAGTATGGGTTACAAATAAACCATAGCAACAATTGAATTAACCTGAAAGGCCATGCAGAACCACGTGTAAATCCATCACGTAGTTTGACTTTGTCTAACCCACCCAAAGCCCAACCAGCTTCCACCAGATGCCAGTGCTCCTAAAGATAACTGCCACAAATGTTTCCTTTTTCACTCCCAGCATTTACAGCTGCCTGGGGCCCAAAGCAAGCAAAAAATGCAGTCCCAAGACAGCTGTAGTTTCTCAGGAAAGCTATACATTAAAGCTGTGTAGTCCATTATTTTACTGCCCTGCAGGACTGAAAACGGGAGATCATTTCTGCTAGAAATAAGAATTCCCAGCAGCCAGCAGTATTCAGTGCGCACTTCCAGCCTGGAGAGAAACAAAATAGCCACTAGTTTATGTCTAAAAATGTTATTTTACCCTGCTGCAAAGATTACTATTGCTTCTCCCTAAGTCTGTGTAACTGCATTCACGGTAACAGTTTATAAAAGCAGTCAGAGAAAGAAGAAAAGTCCTAAAAACTTCTGAAAACCTCAAATACTTTCCTTTTTCCTCCACAGAAGGCAGCCATACACCAGAGGTGATGCAAGGATAAAGGAAGTATTTACCAAAGATGGTCATCAGTGACAGATTTTTTTAATATCATCTATCATGACAGTCAAAATTGCCAGTCATTACCGCCTCCTGATTTGAAAACTAAACTCACTACTTTTCACCCATTCTCCACTGGAAAAAAAAAATTAAATCCCTCTTCAGCTCTGCTAGGAAGACCAAATGCAAATTCAGTGCACAAGTTAGAAAAGGATCTATAAAGAACAAATTTACTACGAAGTCACAGCAGGTCATTAAGTGCCAAATCTTTAGTAACACAGAGAAACCCTACTAAACTATGGGAAAAAATAGTATGTATGAGTTTCCTCATGTCTCTGAGTAAAGGCATGCTTCCTATCACACATCAGAAAAGTCTTCAAGGATTAAAAAATGGTCACTATTTCTACACTTTCACTGCATTGGTGTCATAGGAGATATTGGAAAAACTATCAGGGATTTAATTCTTGGTACTGATGGTCAGAGATACAGAGAGACCTCATATTTTGGAGAAGAAAGCGACAACAGCAAAAATGCACAATTTCTCTTGGGCTCTCTCAAGTCTCTCTGTACAGCTGTGCTCTCAGCTGGATCAAGGTTGTGCCCTGGCCAGAAGAGACCTGCAGCCCTTCCCACTGTCCCTGACCTGTCCCATGGCATCAGTTCCACTAAATACCCTGCAGCAGCAGCAAGGGGTGAATGTGTGTGTTTGCATTGAAAGAAAAGGACTTTCCTGACCTTTCCTGAGGTTCCTGCATTTTCTTTTCCAAACCCATACAAGCACAGGGGGTCACTACTCTCCCTTGGACCTCTCCACTAAGCACCAGTTTGTTTGCAAGCTGCACCACAGGAACAGCACAGGAGGACAAGTTCCAAGTAGGCACATTTCTTTAATGGCCACACTTCATACTTGGATTATTTTAAGACCTGGAGCATGAAGCTACAGGTATCTTCTAAGACATTATTACCTGTTTTATCACAAAATATTTTTTCTCATGTGGCTGCCCTGGTTTTTGAGATTCCTGCTTACAATTTGTACATCAACAATATCCTGCAGAAAGTGTTGCTTGTTGCAGTTGTATTCAACTGATAGCTTTTTTTCTATTAGTCTTTTATTTTACATACTTAATATCACTGAAAATCTTTGCCCTGGTGCTTCACCAAAGGCAGAATAGAAGTTTTACTCTTTCTTCAGTTTCTCATTTTATATATCTCTTTTTTTTCTTTTCTGTTCTACTACTTGTTACTGTTTTAGAAGAAATAATCCGTCTTCTCAATCTCTCTTCATACGAATTTTCCATGCCCTTAATCATTCTTGTCACCTTTTCCTTGCTCCCTGCATTTCTGTGTTGTCCCTTTGGTGATGGAGTGACCAGCACACACAGAAGCCTCCAGCATTGATTTATACTTAATTAACTTCTAAAGCCCTCAAAGAAGCAAACAAAATTCTTAGTTAACAATGCCTGCAGAGCAATTGAGTTGACCCAGACCTCCAGAAAGAAGCTGAAATTTGGAACAGCTTGCTAGGCAACCCTTATGTATGCTTTAACTTCACACCCAAGTGCTTTCTAGCAAGGTTAACTAGGAACTGCAGTTCTTTATTTTGTTTTGGGAGTCAAAATACACAGAATTTACAGGCTCAAATTCCCATGTTACTATACATATTGTTACCACACAGTACAGAGGGAGATGTATGACATAATTTCCTTGTACAAGATAAATTTATATGTGTACATTGTTTCTCTCACAAAAATACATTCAGCTCCATCACATTTCTTCTATCTGATGTAGATAGCCAGCCACTGGCACCTTGCGCTGTGAGCCACTGCAGCAAAACCTCTTCCAGCAAATCACACCCTTTCACTCCACTGGAGGCATTTTTCTTTCCCAGAAAGCCAGAATGAACTCCAGCTGAGAAGCTGAAAAAAAGGTAAAATCCAAGTTTCTTTTCCCCATGCTGTCAGAAAGGCACCAGCATAGTGAATTTTACCTTTTCATCTTTCCCTTGTTCTTTTCTTAGTAGTTAGTGGGAAAGATCAGTGTCTCCATCACGTGAATATTCTCCCCAATGCACTTTTGAAAAGCAGGTGGGTGTTGGGACCAGCAGTATCAGAAAATGGGTGGTGGTGGCCCTTAGGGCTCCAGTGCTGCCCACTTCAAACCAGGCACCTCTGCTGTTGTCAGTGGGACCAAGGACAAGCCTCCAACCTGCACGGAGTGCATGGCTCCCCAAGTCAGGCAACACACAATGAGGGGGGAAAAAGTGACTTTAATCAGCCAGGCTAAGCATGTAATCCCAACACCAAAAGTGAGTTTTATCAGGATAATGTTGAGCTGTTCTCACTTTGGAGAGCAAGATCAGCCATTTCTGAGATCTCTTGAGAGGCTGCCAGAATGTGGTTCTGCAAAACAACAGCCATCCTATGTAAAAGGAAAAAGCTGGAATCATCAAGAAGCCTGCAACTATGTCAGCTAGACAGGAAAACAGAAAAGTGAAAAACTGCACTGAAAATCAACAAGGTTTTATCAGTATGAAAGACTAAAAATTTAAAAAACTACTGCCCTGCTCAAAATCTGTGCTTGTTCAGAATGCAGTCATCCCAAACAACCATCAATAAAACATCACTCATTTGTCTTTAGCAAAAAGTACAGAAACTGGTCAACAAAGCTAGAGAAAACCTCATGAATTTTCTCCTCTGGATAAGCCACTTACGCTAAATTTGATTTTCTCTTATTCAAAAGCTATTCTCTCTCACCCTCCAAATTAATTTTGTTTCTTTGAAGGATTTAACTCTTAGGAACATCCTTTTACAGTCTCCCTTCTTTAGTCTTGATTTGGTTGTTTGCTAAGAATACAAGTGATGAAAACTGAAAGCTGAGAACCTGAATTGGAATGGGAAGCGCTGCAGGAATGCCCCAACTGAATTAAAGAACAGGGACAGACACTGATGTTATTAGAGCTTAGAACACATCACAGAAAAAACCCACAGAACAAAGAAGTTAGGTGAGCTGTCTCAGTCATTTTCACGCCTTGCTGGTGTGCATTAAATCACTCAGGCTGTCTTTTACCATTCTTTAAACTGCTAGAAAGAATTTAGATCTCTGTTGTGCATGAAATTACAGGAGAAAGTAAGTTTCTTGGATAGAAGACCCCCATCCCTGGAGCCAGAGCTTTTTCTCTGTTGAGAAAGATGAAATTGGGCCTCTCATCCAGCCAACACAAATCACATCCTCAATGTCTGACTTGGTGTAGCTCAGCACACAGGTCTTCCACGGATCTCCTTGCCCTTACATGTCACACACACTCACGAGGCTGTTTGGGATGACATCTCTCACTTGTGCCCTTAAGACTGGAGCAGCATAGCCCCAGGAGAGCTCCAGCCTGCTCTACCCAAACTTGTCTTATAACTTATATCACAATAGAACAAGCAAAACTATCAGTCCACTATGAATATTCCACTTGGCAACATCCCTACAAGAGTCCCTCCATGGCTACAGGCAGAGGAAAGTGGAAGATTTGAGACTCACTTTAGTTCATCTGTCCCACAGAGCAGCCAAGCCTGTATGGGCTCACCAGGGTAAAACCTCGGGTGGTTGCGGTCAGCCTCAGACCCTTCCCAGAGGGGAAGCACAAACACAGTGCAGGAGGCACAAAGACCCTTGGAGATAGAGATGTTGCTGGTTTGGGCAGGACACAGACCTGCTCTGCCCACACGGCCAGGCACAGCACAGCCTCCCTGCATGCACAAAGGAGAAAGGAAGCGACACAGCATTCCCTGTTCCTCCTCCCTTCTGCCCACCCTGTGAGACTGGGGTGCAGGAGGAACAGATGTACCAACAAGAAAGCAGCAGGAAGAATGCTTTTATATACCTTACAGACTTCAGAGAACAAACTGCAACCTGTTCCTGCTCGCAGGCAATGTGGTCCTACAAGAACTGACAAACATCATCCACCACAGTTCTTTATGTACACAAAATTATTTCTAATCCCCTTCAGAGGCCATGATATAAGATTTATCCTGAAAAAAAAAAAACAGAAAACAAACTAACAAACAAAAAACAACCAAAACTTTCCAGTTGAAAACTATTAAAAAATGTATTTTTTTTCTTCTAGTGCAGCACTCTGGAGGAATATGAAAGGATCAGCAAGCCAGATTGCAGTGTTAGCTGCTGAGCATTCAGAGAATATACAATAGAAGAATGTGTCACATCTGAAACATGATAACAGAGCTGCTGCAAAAGAAAAAGGAAAATCCTACAACAGAAAAAAGGGTAGAAGTGTGTAGGAAAGACAGGCCTGATTATCCTCTATATTACATGGGGCGGGGGGTGGGGGGAAAGCCACCGAAGGCAGTATAGTTATTCCAGAAAGAGATCGGGACACTTGAGATGATGTACGGCCTGGGACTGCAAATCAAATACTCTCCAGCCCATTAGGCAAGGCTGTGGTTATCTTTGGCTTCTTTATAATGTACAGGCACTGGGATATAATCAATTTACCAGGGGGAGACAATCCATTGTACTTATTCAGAAGCAGCCCACACTCAGCTGGCAAACAGCCTGTGGCACCACAGGGATGGGTGAAAGGAGCTCTGAAGCAGGAGCAGAATGCTCAGGAGCCAGATCCTCAGGAGGAGGATCCAGACCTTGGTGGTCCAGGACAGGGAGTTAGGCCAGATAAAGCATCAGGAATTCTCACCCTCTAAAACCAGGTGGCTACAGCCAAATTGTTAATAAAACTGCCTGTTGAGTGAATGAATTTCTCTTTCTTTGTTAGTGCTTACTCTGTTAAGAAACTGGGAAAAGTTGGGTGGCCTGACCTGAAATGGTGTCAGGACCATTCGAAATATTTATTGGATTAATTTACCAGGCGAGATGCAGCCTCCAAGTGCAAAGCACCTCCAGAACATTTTCTGAGAAATGCCTGTTTGGGTAAGGACTCTGGATTTCCCATTAATTAAAAATGAGTCACTAACTTAATTTCGCCTCCTACTATTTTTACTTAGCATTTTGTCACATCTTAGATACACAGAAATTATACTGCGGGATGCCTGGGGCATGTTTGTCCTTGTTTCACTAAACACCAAGCTCAAATATGGTACTTTTAAAAAGCAAACAAAGTTGGCTAAGAGGAGAAGGTCAGCATCACCATCTCTCTGCCACTTTGAACTAGTTTTATGCAGAAAAATGGATAACTACTTGAAAATAATAGTTTTTTAATGGAAATGTAGACCTGCATTGGCACCTTCTCATCCAAGCACTCTAGGACTTGCATACATCCTCATTTTCCTTCCACACCTGCAAAAAACCTTTCTCTCACTTGCCCACTCTAATGTAAGGAGTATTTTACTCCTAGGTGTTGCTGCACTGCCACTGGTGCAGCAGCCCAGGGTCTGGGCTGTGCAAGTGAAACCTTCTCTGGTGAGGGCTAGTCCATTCCTCCAGCACTGAGTAATCCACAGAAGTTATTCATGTGGATAGGAAAAGGCTGGAGGACAGCTATCAGTAATAAGCCCAGTAGGTCCCTTTCCTGCGTGGGTTCCCCCAGGACTGCCCCTCAGTCTGGCTGTGTGTGCTGGAGCAGAGGGGCACAGCAGGGACAGGAGGTGACAGGAGAGCCCTGCTCCTCGAGACACACACCACAGGCTCCAATAAAGACTTCCAGTAGTGCCTTCTGAAATCTCTGCCATCAAGCTCCAACTCTTAACATGCGCATTTCTCACTGAGCAATATTTTGAAGTTAATTTTAAATGCTGTTTTAGCAAACACACCCCTATTTATTTGAATCCTGATTTATTGACCAAGCAACTTTGATAAATTTCTGCTGATTTATAAATTCACACAGTATTTTGGAATGCTATTTTGAACACTGCTACCATTTAACTCAATTTTATGGCTACCACAGGAAGCAAGGTTAGGGAAAAACAGAATTCACAGCACCACAGGAATTGTGGATAGCTCTGAACACTAATCAGATAAAAATTTGACTAGAAGTTAAATCCAAATTTGTACACATCCTGTTTTACTTCATTCTGCTTTGGCCATCCACTGTCTGACGTGTTTAAATATAAGGCAAACTCTTCTTCTAATCACCTTGAAACACTCCTCCCTTCTTCTTCTCTCCCAGAACTGCTATATGTGCCTGCTGTGAATTCTGTGTAGTCACACATATTTTGTACACTGTGAAAACTGTCTCACCTTAAAGTACAGTGGTTTATATAACTACTGTACACACAAAGTATCTGCAGGTTCTTGAGAATTTATTCTCAGACAAAACACTAATCAAAGAGAGACAAAATTGTTCACATAAAACACAATAAGCAGACTTAAATGGATAAGAACAACTCTTCTAATTCATATATCACACCCTGTATGCTTTATCACAAACAATTTCAGTTTGTCCTGTTGCTTTACGTAGTCATGAGATGATCTCTTTTTGCCTTTTTAAATAAGGACACAGGAAAGAAAAGATTAAAAATGCATTATGCCCTTTGTTTTCCCAGAAGAGAACGCAAGCAAGCCCTTCACAGCATTGTGCCTTAAGGCAAAATTTTCATCTATCCAAAATCCTTACAAAATGTATTCCTTCTGAAATGTTTACTAAATACTCATGTACTGAATAACCTCATCCTCAGCGATATCTTTTGTGCTTAAGTGTATGAGGGTCCTTGAAAATTAAGTTTTATAAATATAAAAGGTAATACTTTATGGTATGGATTATCCCCAGTTTACCAGCTTTCTTTGGTACTAAGGGTGATGTTAATTGGAATATTACTGAGAATATGATAAATAAAAAAGCAAAATTTCACTTAGTCCCCCCCGCTTTCAGTTAGTCTACAAAATTCCAGTTTCTTAGGAGTTGATATACAGTATTACTCTAACATTAAGGTCTAATATTATAATAACAAGTTTGCTTTTGAAATTCAGTCTAGAGTGTAAAATATTAAGCCATATTAGAGGTAATGAGTTATCTGTATTTAAACACACAAACCATGCATGATGGTTAAGTAGAGGGTTTGTTTCCAGCAGATTCTTTCAGTTGGAGCCTTTTAAAATATTTGAAGAAAAATATTTATTTTAATTGTAGCAAACAGTGTGTTCTTAACATCCCTAATAAAAAATACCAGCGGGATCAAATCTGTAAGAGCACAGAGAGGTTCTTAGGGCCTTTGAATCCGGCAGGATCATGTAATTAATAAAACTGTATTTGACAAAGGAATATATAATTTATATATAATACAATACATGTAATAATGTAGACTTTAACATATAATTTACAATTATATGCCTGCCAAATCAATTTAATTAGACAAGTTTTTAAAACAGCTGATGATGTAAGCCATCTGCATGTAACCTTGAATACTTCAGGCAGTTTAAGAAAGAACTTCATTGTAAGCTGTTTGGTCTTTTCCTCCTCACTTTTTAAAGGAAATTCTTTTGGCTGAGATAAAGGAAAATTAAAAAGAACGTTATTGACATAAAATATTAAAAGGCAAGCTTGCTGAAGCCAGCTTCAGAGCATTTTAACTTTTGCCTTTTAATTCCATTATGAGCAAGGTTTTGCTGAGCATTATCAGTGATGCAGAAGACCATGCTCATAGGGAAGTTCTGCAGTGCAAAGTATAAAATATGCTGATGATTTAACATGCACACCCCAGCGTTCCCCACACAGGGGTCAAAAGCCAGGGTTCAGCTGGACTCACAAATACATCACCCTGAATCAAACAGAGCATCCCTAAATCGTAGCAGTCACTACCACACACTCATTACATTAATAAATTGCTCGCTAATGGGAGCAGTGACAAGTAAGATGTGCACTTAGTGGCCCTGTTTGCTGCCCGCTCCTGACGCCTCAATGCCCGCTTTTCTCTGGGTTACGTTCCAAAGTCTTCAAAGTGCATGAAGAAAATCTGCTCAGTGCCGTGAAATAAATCAAAGAGTGTCTGCTGAAAATTCCTAAAACGCTTCTGCCCTAATCTCCTGGACCAGAGAGTGGGCTTGCAGAATGCTAAACTTGCTTTTCAAAGAAGATCAAAGCAACGGCAGCGACAATTAAAAACAGGGGTGCAGGTGCGCGCATGCGCGGGGGCTCCGCGGAGGCACCAAGAGCCTCTTTTTAGTCATCCCTGAATGCTAACACTGACTTATCTAACCATTACACGTGTGGTTTGAAAGGACAGGAGATGAGTTTGGGAGAGACACAAAAACTGTCCGCCTTTATGTATAAAACGTAACGTTTTATGAGACGCACTGTTTCCATTAATTTTGAAAAGCTCCTCAGCTACTGTCTAATTAAACCAGCCTGTAATTTTGTTGTTTAGTGAGTCAAAGATAAATGAAGTTGCAATTGTGTATCTGTCCTTCCTCCTGGTACTTAGTCTTTCAGTTGGGTTTCCCTACCTCAACACTTGGGAGGGCCGGCTGCTTGCCTTACCCAACACCTGAACAACCAGGTTTGGCAGCTTATCGGGAGCACTGCAGTGATTTAATTTGCCTACTTCAACTTCTGTACAGTACTGGTTGTCCTGCCTAAGACAGGTCCCTTCTTCACACAGTTACACGAGAAATACTTGTGCTAGTAGCTAAGTGTAAGGAGTGCTTGTGCCTGAGGGAGGATGATGTTGCATGACAAGTGCTACGCCTCCAGTACTGGGGGGGCAGACTTAGCAGCCAACCTGCTGTTTCCCTGATAATATGGTTTGTCTGTTTTCCCCTTCTCAAAACGGCATTTCACTGCACAAACCAGAAAGAGAAGAAAAAAAAAACCCCAACCCCCCTGCAAAAGACAGCCATGGGAAAAAATTCTTCAAAGTTCACAGGATGAGTAAGGAAGGAGTAAAACCCTGAATGAACTCTCCTGGCTGAACTGGGTTAGGATGAAAAATGCTTCTGCTAAATGCTGAAAATTTAGGTCAGTCTTGTTTATGTGAAGACATAAACCACTGACATTTTGAGAAGCATGTGAATCGAAGTGATATTTCTGTGTTCTCTCTGAATCACATTGGGCCACAAGGCCCTTTGATACCGACCAATTTTTCCTCCTTCAAATTAAAAAAAATAAATCTGAATTGCCATGTCAGTTGTAAGCAGCAACACACTGGAGTACTGTGCTTTAGAGTCTGTTCTAAAGAGTAGAGTATTTCATATTTTTAAAAAATATCGAGTTAACTGAGTGGCTACTTGGGATACATATAACAGAGGAGAACCAAGTAGGTACAGTTTTGAAAGCTGCCTGCTTCTTTCCTTCTCCCATATTAATACGGGTTACATTATTCCCCTACAAGTATCAAGAGAAGATGAGGGAAAAGAGAGTGGATACCTTTCTGAGACCTAATTGATGTTATCCAAAACAGTCATCACACCAGATATCCACTACATTTAACACAGCTCAACATAAGGCGATTCTGACAATGTGAGTAGGCTCAATCCTATTTCTCTTCAAATCCACAGGAATAGTTTATTATATACAGACCCAGGCTCAGTGATTAATTTTGATAAAATGCAACTTAGCAGCATCAAAACTGCCTGAGCATTTTGTCTGCCTGTACTAGGGCTTTCCTACTGCTGCCATTGAAACAAATGGCAGAATTCCCATTTACTTCCATGGGAGGAGAGCCAAGCTCTTAGAAACCTTTGTTTTTAAGGAAAAACATTTTTCCTCCCACTCATGACTACAGTTCCCCTGAAAACCCATTGGAACTGTTTAAGAAGTCAGGTGGTTAGGACTGGGCCCAGAGGTCAGGAACAAAGAATATTAATACAGCCTTGCTATTGAAAAACTGAGCAGCAACCTTGAAGCATTGTTGTTGTTTTTAAAACAGAAAATGTCATTCTCAGATCTACATATGAAGATTTAAAAATATATATAAATCCGTGAAGAAAAAAGGAAGCACACATTTCATTTAGTGTCTGGATTACAAATTCTTATTAAACAAACCGAGCTCATTATAAAATCAATATCAACCACTACACTCCCAGGAGAAATGGCAAAAAAGGTCACTCCAAGAAATTCAAACAATTTTCCTGCTGGAAGGGCACGATTTTAATTACAGATACTATTAATTAGAGCTGTCAGTAGGAAGATTGTCCTGTTAATTATCACAAATTCAGTTTCAAGTACGGTTTTGGAACCTGGAGGGCTTTTCAAAAAATTAAGAATTCCTGTATTCACAATTAACAGAAGAAAAAGCCTACCTATTGCTTCTGCACTTTAAAAAAGCCACCAGCAAGTCACCTATTAGAATCAGACAAAAATATTTATGGCCACAGTCTCATTGGCCAACAAAACTGATAAACTACTGTTTTGTTCACACTTTACCCCAGAGAGCACTCCTTTTTTTATTTTATTTTTTTTTGTCTACAGGAAATGCTCTTGCTCTCACTCTGTCTTGCTTTGGAAGTCATTAAATGCAAAGGTGTAATTTAATGATTTTTTTTTTTAAGTAAACATTTCTTTTAAATTGAAAACCAAAACCATTCCTGAAGATGTTAATTGTTACAGAAACATTCATATTTATTATCCTGTACTTAATTCTCTCTAGACCCAGCCTGTGGAGATAAACTTAATATATTACATCTTTAACATCTAAGAGGTACAGACAGACTCAAACTTTGTGAGGAAATATGAGTTTATTCCCATATGACTCTCAGCTGCCAGTTTGAATCTATCTCAGCTCCAGGATACTGAAAGGCCAGAGTGTCTGATCCTAAGCAGAACAAGAAAGTAAAATAAAACTTGACAGAAAAGTGCCATTAGTGAGGCCCTGTGGGTGCACAACAGATAGATACTACAGAGACAATGTTTACACATTCTCAGATTCTTTTTCCTGGTCACACTCCAAATATTTTTGGATAGCAGACCAGGGCTGTCTGGTTATATGACCACAACACATGCACTACCACACCAACAGCACACCAAGAAATAAGTGCCATATGATCTAAAACAAACTTCAGGAAGATGCAGTGTCTCTCCACTCAACACTTTTGAAACTGAAAGAGAAAGCTTGAGGTTTCTGATTTATTTCCGAGGAGCTGAGTGCAGTCCTCCAGCATTACTGGGTACACATCTGCTATCATTGTTCTCCTAGAACCAGTCCCGGTTTACCTCCCATCTATCAGCATTAGATTTCATTTTATCTGAATAATGGCACAAGATGGCAACAGATCGGGTCAAAGGCTCTTTTCATATCAGACCCTGAAGAAGTCGATTACTCAAAAAGAGAGACATCTTCAGATAACCGTGCAATCCATTCCTCATAAATGTTAAAGATTTTTCGTTATTAATAGTGGCAGGGGTGACAGATTATGGATATTAATGTTATTTTTCTGAGCATTTCAATGGCAAGGGCTGCTCTTTTTTTCCTTCCTTTTTTTTTTTTTTTTCCCCCAATGTTTCTAATTAGGCATGAATTTACAGCAGCTACCAGAATAGCCAAGATTAATATCCAGTAGTAAAAAGCTGCTACCCGGAATCCAGGACTATGAATGGAACGGAGGCGGGGGGGAAGGGTCGGAAACAAACCCACCCCCGCGACTCCCCAGGCGAGAAGGGCCCCCCGGGGGTCTGCCGGGCAGCGGGGCAGCGCCGGAGGAGGAGAGCTCGGTCCCTACCTGGTAAGCAGCGGGCGCATCGGACCCGGCGTCAGCCCCCAGGGCCGAGAGCTTCTCCTTCAGGCGGTGGTGGGCGCGGTGGCGGAGGCAGTAGACGATCCCCGACGCAGCCAGGACCCCGGCGATGCAGGCGAGGGACAGGAGGGTGAGGAGGAGGAATTTCGCGGACTCTGCCTCTTCCCCGCGCTGCGCCAGCGGCGGGACGTTGCTTTTCTGCAGGGGAGGAGAGAGAGGCAGCGCCTGAGTTGCGCGGTCACGAAGCAGCGCGGAGGGGGGCTCCCGTCGGGGGGAACACCCGGCAGCCCTAACTTTCGGCCGGGGAGGGAGGCAAACAGAGGGGCAGGGACTGAACCGCTGCCGTGCCCTCCCCTCCGGCGGCTCGCACTTAACTACCGAGAGGCGGAGGCGGACGCGCTGGATGCGCGCAAGCACCGCGGAGCGCCCCGCGGCTCCGCTCGCATCGCATCGAGGGCCGGGGCCCCGCAAGGGAAAATCCGGTATTGTTTTTTTCTTAGTGAAAAATAAAACACAGGAAAAAAGAAAAGTAGGTGGCGATCCTTTCTTTTGTCTGTTGTAGAGGGAAGCGGCTTAAAAAAAACCCCGATAGTTCCAAACTCCTCCAGATTACTATTATTTTTGCAGCAATAGGAGAGAATCCTTCTAGTGCATTTCACTTGTCTCCATGTGCTAAAAAGTTGTACAATAATTTCCCCTCATTAGCTTCATTATAAGCTATATTAGCAACAATTAAAAACGCAACATGAAAATGAAAAGACCAGGCGCGCAAATTGCAGCAAGACTCATTTGGCCTGCATTCCCCCTTTCACAATTACCAGGGAAATGAATTGAAAAGCACGCCCCTGCCTCAGTCCTGGTTGCTACAAGACGAGAACAATTAGCAAACTCCTTTCCACCACCTAATTTCGCGTGGTAACAAAATGGATTTTTCCCCATGAATGCCTAGCCGGCCTATTCATTATCTCTCCTCTATTAGTAATTTTCTGCTCCGTATTCAGCTAGCCAGCTCTTAATTTCCTCCTGTCTTGCAGTGTACACAGTGGCTCTTATGTCAGGCCCGGTCCATTTTTATCTTGTAATCATAAAGGCCACCAAAGCAATTATCGCTGGTCTTGACTGTAAAAGCTTGTCATTAATTAGCCTCCTTGCCTTCAGTGCTGCGGATTAGCCGGGGCTGAGGCTGAGTTAATGGAAATGCAGGTTCAGTCAGACTCCCGGATTTTCTTGCCTGGATGCGCCGCTCGGAGGAGGATCGCGGCTCCGTGCGCCCCGGCGGGGCGGCGGGGGGCGGGCACAGGGCTCGCCGCGGCCACCGGCCATGTGC
>VWYP01019126.1:187675-224217 GCA_013400435.1 Pycnonotus jocosus
CCCCCCCCCTTTTTTTTTTTTTTTTTTTTTTTTTTTTTTTTTTTTTTTCTTGGTGTCTCTCTTGCAAGATGGAAGTGGAGGGCAGAACAATGACAGAAAGCCAAAAAGAAAATCAAACAAGGACAGCAAGAAAAAGCTACAAATCATTTGTATCACAATACGGCAAAGGAGCACAACGCTTCTTCTTGGAAACACTTTCCTCCTTAAAAATAATAATAATAATTTTAAAAAATCCACACATTGCCAAGCAAAGGAGATACAAACTTTCTCCCCTCTCGTCTCTGTTCTCCAAGCGATACACGAAATTAGGAAGGAGGAGTGTGCTCCGAGCAGCCCCGGGACAGTAACAAAGTCCAGTTGGATAAATCGCGGCAGGAGCTGCTCAGAGCCGGCGCGGCTCTGAGCGGGGCCGTGCCGTGCCCGGCGCTGCGCACCCGTAACTCGCGGTCCAAGCCACGCTCCCGCGCAGGTGCCCGGGGCAGCACCGACCCTCCTCACGAAATGGACCCTGCAGGCTTCCCCATCTCCCTCAAATTCCCGCTTGCCGCCGACAAACACGCTACGGGCCGCCCCCCACAGCATCTGCCCAGGAAGTGCCCCGGCCGCGGGAGCGGGACAGGAGCGGGCGGGGAGCGGGCGAGGGGCTGCGGGGCGTGGGTGGCAGGTCCCTTCGGTCTTCCTTCCCGGCCGATGAACAGCCCTCCCGCTTCCCTGTCCCCATTGTTTCCCGCTGTCACTGCGTCTGGGGATGGCAGGCAGGGCAGAGCCGGCTCTCCTCTGTCCGTAGAGGCGGGCAGTCCTTTCCCCTTCCTCTTCCCTCTTCCCTCTTCTCTCTTCTCTCTTCCCTCTTCCCTCTTCCCTCTTCCCTCTTCCCTTTCCCTTCCCCTTCTCCTCCCCAGCCGTCCCGCCCCCACGCCGCCTCTGCCGCTGTGCCCCGGCCTGCCCCGGCCCGAGCGGCGGCTGCTGCCGGGCAGAGCTGTCCTGAGCCTCCCTGCACACACCTCACACGCCTCACACGCCTCACACACCTCACACACCTCCCCTCGGCAGAGACCCCCAGCCCCGCTCGCCCCTTCCCCAGCCGCGGAGGAGGCAGTGTGCGGGGTGGGATGGGATGGGATGGGATGGGATGGGATGGACAGGACAGGACAGGACAAGACAGGACAGAACAGGCCGCCCTTTCCCCACACCCCTGCTGAGCTGTCTGGGGCTCGGCCACTGCCGCCTGCCCGGCCCCGGCGGGCTTTGCCTTCCCGGCTGGAGTGGGGGACCCTGGCTCCCCGCGGCTGTCCCGGGGACACCGCAGCAGCGCCGTGGAGCAATTCCTCTGCCCTCTTTTCCTCTTGACAGTATTCATCCTTCCAGCGCCCCTCGGCAGCCGGCACCTCGGTAAGGTACATGCACCTCTGCAGGGACCCAAGGAAGAGCAAGGGCCGCCTGAGGTCCCAGAGCATCCCCGCCCCGCCCCAGAGCGACACTTCACTAATCTTGCAGGACAGCACGGAAATGTCATCACTATCCCCTGTACAGGGTCGTTCTGCCGTGTCCAGTAAGTGCAGAGAAGTTCTGCCATGGGCTCACCTCCACTAACATCTCACCCATATGCATCCTCCCCATTCCTGGGCGAGGAAGATGCTCTTTACATCACCACCATTTCTGAAAAGCTTTCCAGGCAGGAGAGGTTCTCCTTACCTGGCTTCTGCTCATGCAAAATCTTTCGCGTTGCCACAGATAACACAAATTTGGCTTCTCCAAACATTTCCTCAGCCACGTTTGTAGTGCTTGGTCTGAAAGCATTGCTTTGTCAGTCTGTCAGCCTGAGAGGACCCTCTCCGTCGGATATTCTCCTGCCTGCCCCCGGAAGAGCCAGAGCATACATAATTTGCTCGCTAACCTGCATTGCTTAAGTCGAAAGATAAATGAACCCGCCAAGTGATTTCATTAAAGGGACACTTGTGTTTGCATATTGATCCTTCTAATGAGCTGTCTGAAACTGATAAATACTTCCATTAGCTTTGTAGTTTGTATTTAGTATTTAAAAAAATATTCATTAACATTTCCCGGGAAAATATTGTATCTTTTCAGAACTGTCTGGTGCTGAATGAGTTGAACATGAATTTGACTGGTCAAGTGTCAAGAGACCGCAAAATACTTGTTAAAACAAATATTTTTTGACAGTGAGATTTTGAGAAATTTGTGGGGAAATTGAAAAAAACTTTTCACGTTTATGTAATTTTCATTACTTTTATCCCATTCTAAATATGACCTTTGAAGCAATGACAGATACTTGTGAGGGTTATGTCACAGGGAGAAATTACTTAAACATAGATTGTTTAATGTGTTATTCATTAAAAATGTAGAAGGTATTGAGAGATAGAAGAAATTATTTTCAATGGTTTACTAATTTAAAATTTTAAATTTAAAATTGTTTTAAAAATATCTATAGAACTGTTGGTCACATATGTGTGAACTGACTTACTGATAAATTTTCTCATATGATTAATTAATAAAAAAAGGGAAAACAAAAAACTCTGTCATCAGCAGCATTTTATTACAAAATTTCTAGAAAGTTTCATGTCCTTTCCTCAGAAAAAAGGTTGACATTGAAAGTATAAATGACTTTGAGACAGTTTCTTTGGGTGTAGCTCATCTAAAAATACCGGTATTTTGAAGAGTCACATTAACATTCATCCAAATTCAAGAGCTGTATTTGAACTATGCCTAAACTCAAAATATTCTAAATCATGCAATTTCAGTGAGAATGATGTTGAAACGTATTTCCATTTTGCACAGAACAAAACTCTTGCCTGAGAACCACCAATGTTTGTCAGGACTCCCTAAAAATCTGGTTTTTCATAATTGGGCACTGAAGACCACACTGGCCATTTTGCCTTGATTTCTGACTACAGACCTAGCCGCACTTCTAAGTTAAGCCCCTTCTTTCTGCAAATATATGCACAATGTACAGCATGAAATAATGAATTTTAATTCTTTTAAAGCATGTATGATAAAGCTAAACCACCATCTAATCTAAATTTTTGGGTTTTTTTATAAGTTATCTTTTGGAACCTTTCTCATTAAATAAGGATCCAAATATGTTGTAGAGGATTTTTTGTAGACTTTCTGTCCATGTGGATCTTGAAATCAAAGTTGAATTTCCTTCACTCTGATGAGCAAAACATCTTTTCCAAATATTAGCTTCCTATACTACATGCATTTAAATTACTTTAACTTTAGGAATACATGTATTAAGAAAGAGGCAGAACTCCCATGTCTTGAAAACACCACACCTTTCTTATAAATAAAACCAACACCAAGGACCATAACTTAAAAGCAGAGTTAGCAGAATTTTAACCACTATACTCAATTGAGTTTTAGGTCTTATATTCTCATGCTCATCTGTGAAGATCAACAACAGACACATTCTACTTCCAAGTAAATTCTAGAGCTCTTAGCTTTATTAAGAAAATTATTTCATTCTGGCTAAGATTTGAATCTAATTAATCTGTCTTGCAGTTTGAAAATGATAACTAAATTCAAGCTGCATACTATTCTTCAGAGACAGCTTAAAATATTAATTAAGTAAAGAGTGCATTTTCCATTTATTTTAATTACATTAATACAGTTTCAATAAATAAAATAGTTCTATGCTTAATCAAAACAAACTAGGATGCAAATTTTCTTATTGATTACTTCTCTGTTCACATTGGCCCTCTTGACTGTTTATTTTTAAATAGGAAAGAGATGCAGAAATGTTTGGGGGTTCCCATTAGTGAAGTGAGCTCTAACAGTCTGAAAAGGTCAGTTCAGTTTTCCAGGAGGCTGATGAAGCCCTGTAAAAGTGGCATCTTGAAAATGTATTACTTATAAAGGTAATCAGTGGGATAAAACTGGATGCATTTATAGACATTTTTAAACAAATGAAGATTTTACTTTATTACATTTTCCCAGGTAACTTAAAAAACCCGAAGGCTGTTAGATCTCTCTGATCCACTTGCCTGTGATGCTTACTGATCCACAGACAAAATATTATAAGACCAATGGATAAATTGCATTTTTAATATTCAATTTAATTAAAGCTGATATGTTCTAGATTTGCAGGTGCATCTCTTTCTTGAGATAAAGCACAGGACAAGGCAGAGGAGTCTTGTTAGTAGGTGCATCAAAAAAAAAAAAAAGTGACATTCTACCTAATTCAGTAATAATTCTATCCTTCAAATATTTGAGCAGCAGCATCAGCTGAAGGAAAACTAAATATTGAAGACAAAGTTTCAAAATACCTTAGGAGTCACAGCAGGTGTTTTGAAACCTGTCCTTTATACAGAACATTTTGAGTGTCTTTGTAGGGCCCAGTCCTGCCCCCTTCATCCTAAGAAATCAAATAGAAATCAAGAGAACCAATCAGAATAGCACCTGGAACACAGTAGCACAGGTTTTCAGAGTGAGACTTTATGTAAATTGGTATCTCACAAAAAAAAAAAAAAATTTAAAAATGCACTATTGAAACCTTAATCTCATTGTGATTAGGTTTATATTCACAGAATATAGATAAAAATATTAATCTCAGTTTTAACATGAGACTAAATACTATTATTGTGAAAGCCTGGTTAAGAAGCTTCTATAAAAATGCCAAATTAAAAAATGTCTAATGGCAAAACATGATGAGAAATGCATGATTTTACACTGTGATCTTGTTATAACAAAATGTGGCTATCATTGAAATGCTGGACTCCTTTTATGCATCAGTACTGTATGTGCCAAGAATTCAGAGAACTGTGAGGTATCAGTTTTCTCTACTGTAACATCAGCAGCTTAGTTTGTTAAAGTGCTATTTTAATATCATAATGGAAAGGGTGTTTGTTTCTTCTTCCCTGAGATGAAAACAAACTAGCACAGTTTAACTATGAAAAAGTATTTTCAGAATAGTAGCTAGTGCTGCAAATCTGAAGGAGATCTGAAATCAAGATGTGTTTTTTCTGCCTTTGACACAGATATTGCTCTTTCTATCTTATCTCCTAATACTGGTAGCCTCAGGACAAGCATAGATTATGTTAGAAAATTGTCCTTCATTATATTGATCGAAATTCCCTTCCAACCTACCTCAATCGGATGGTAGAACATTTTTATTAGCTTTAAGTTGTTTGCATTATGAATTTAAATTAATAAAATGCTTTTATAAATAGTTTTAAGTTCTGAAGCAGAGGGTTTACAAAGTTCTTATGTGCTTCATACAGTCCCACCAAGTTTCTTTTGTCACCGACCTTCCATTTCTGACTGTAGAGAACGAGCATCTCTGTGAAATATTCAGCAATGCCTTCTATGAAAATGGATAGAGACAGCATTCAAACTGGTATACAAAGTTTTGAGAAAATTCAGAATTGCAAAGCACTGTCTGGCCAACTGAAGTTCATGTACTGGTAGAACTCCACTTTATTTTAGATTCCTAGTTGCTGCTACCATTGGTTTAAGGTCCCTGATAAAAGCCTTGACTTTATGTTGTGGCACGCAGAAATGGTGGAAGCCTGAGCAGCATTAGAGACATCACCAGGAATACTGGTCCTGGAGCTGGGTTTCAAAGGATAATTTGGCAAAGATGGCAGACATCCAATACAATCCTAAATGTACTTTCACTCTATCTAATAAAGACACCACCTCCGCTCACACCCCACTTCTCTATTTTAGAAAGCAATTTACCAGGGTTTTCCTCTTTTTCTCCTCCTACTGAAGAAATGACAAAATGTCCCTTCTTCGTTGGAAACAGGCCCTTAGCCAATAAAGCAAGTGGGCACTATGTCTGTGGCATTTGTAATATAACGAGAATCCTGAAAATATTAACACTTACTAAAAAGAGAAGGACGATCCTGACACTTATGGGAAGGAGGATAGAGACTACATAACTTTCAGAAAGTCCCTTTCTTCACTGAGTCATACAAGCATTTGAGAACATCGAAAAGTTTTGCCTTTTCTGGCTATAGAAAAAAAAAAGAAGGTGACTGCATCAGTTTATGCAACCCCAAGCTATAAAACCTAGATAAACAATCATGTGTGATAGCATGCTAACGATAGTGTGCTAGCATAAATGTGTCACAGAGTAATTTTAAAAAGATGTGCTTTAAATATGTAGCCTCAGAACACATATGAAATCAGAAAGGTTGTTGAAAAAGCACCTATCCTATGTTTTCCACTTAGTGAGGTATGCACACACACAGTCTTAGCAGAGTTTTTCAATTGATTTGAAAACAGACTTCGAATTCAAAATTCCAGTTAAACCAGTATGGCTTTAGAGTCACTGCTTTACTGACACAGGTATGTCAGTCCCCAGTAGATGTAGGTATGGTCTCTGAGCTTTTACCTGGACTCAGACACCTGGTGCTTGAAGTAATTATCATGAAGCCTCCTTTTTTCATATGGAGGAAGAAGAACAATGGTGCAATTTATATGAACAGAAACTTTCATCCTCAGCTGTGGTCTTACAGGTGACACAAAGAGCTACATCTCTGTATTCCCACAACTTTGTCAGAGTTTCCAAAGGGCAAAGAGTGGAGGGGTCGTGCCAAAGTTTGAGAAGATGTGCAGTGACAAGCCTCTCATGCAAAGCTAATTGCAGAGGGAAAGTCAGAGTTTCTCAGATCTTCTGTTTATCACTTTTTTTTGTGTGTGTGATTTGCTCAGTCCTTTGAAAGAAAGACCTTCTTGCCTCTTCCCTCCTCTAATCACTCTGTGTATGATAACTTTGTACAAAAGGTTTTTCAATAAATCTTAAAGATACTTCTTAATTCAGTATCAAAGTTTAAATTGTCAGCAATGTTTATGATGCAGCCCTTTCAGATATGGAGCTCAGGAAAATTTAGGGGTTTACCATACAAAACTATGCACAGAATTTAGTTTTCCACAGTGAATTAGACAGTGTCCTACACAGCTGCTCCTAAGTTTTATGTGTTACATTTCCTTGTAAAATCAAGGAAATTAATGGGGAACAGTTACTTATGGAAAATTTCCATCTGGAATTCCTTCCAGCCTCCCTCTGGTCCTGGCCTCAGAGCTCCCAAAGGCACCATGGAGATCTCAGGCTAGATTTTAAATATATCCAGGGAAGAGCTACAGGCTTGGTGCCTGGATCAATTGTTTGGTGTATGGAAGTGTAGCTCTCCCAGAGGTGTCTCAAGAGGCCAGGAATTGTGTGCCATGATCAAAGCTTGCACCTTTTCCTACAGCCTAGCCCTGCTTGTAAAAAAATATACACTAGGGTCTGACTCCACAGGTAAAAGGAAACTATGCCTGAGAGTATTGTACTATTTTAAAACACACATGTACAGGAAGTTTTAAGAGTTGTAGCTTAATTATTAATTAATAAAATTAATTTAAAAATTCTGCTGTTCAGCTCTTCAAGGAAATTTAGAAGATGCTTTTGAGGAAAGGACGTGTGAAGATACTCTTTAAAGCCTTCATGTTCCCATGTCGTTACCTCTAATTCACTGGTTTTAATAGTTTTGTTTCTTTAGCTACGTAAAGCTTTGGGATTGATTATCCTGTCTTCATTAAGCTTCACTGGCACTACTGGGGATTTCTTGGCTGTAACCCCACTATCTATGTTCCCCAAAACTGCTTGTGCCTTTCACCCTGCCCCCTTGCCTCCAAAACCCCAAGTCAAGTCCATGAGCCACAAAAAATTCTTTGGGACCCCAGCTTAAGTGAGGTGTAACCACTGCCTTAGTCTCCTGCTTACCTGAAAGCCCTCATAACAAATATAATTTATTTTCTTTTATATTCAATATTTTAGTTACTCTACTGTTGATCACAATTAAAAATCAAATGAAAAAATGTCATCCCCCTAGAAAAGTTACCATAGAAACAACACCAGAGAATTCCCTTTAAAAATGTCAAGATTTCCCTCACATTTAAATACAGACTCCCAGGCATTACTCATGCCCCATTAAAAACTGCAACACATCCAGTGAGTCATTAGGTTAAAAATACATCTACAAACATACACTCTTTTAGGATAGAGATGTTTTTGTCTCAATAAATGTATATCATGACATGACCTAACTTTTTATTTTATCTTCTTCTACCTTACATCCCCAGAGAAAACTTGAACACTGTCGTCTCTTGTTCAAACACCTGATTGAGGAAGGAGAGAACAAAAATGAAGAGTGACAAAACACACAGAATGTAAGCAATGCCAGCAAAAGCTACTTGGAAAGGAAGAATAACTTTGAAAACATATTTACATGGTAGTAGACAAGATGAATGGAAAGAATATTGTCTGAAATGAGACACAGTGCAGACATTCTCCACACACAGAGAGAATTTTAATGTTGTATCTTAAAGTAAGAAAACCTTAAATTGAAAAAATGTCCTAATTTAATGTAATCCAGGCCATGGTACTGGGTTTTATAACTTAATTTTCATTTTTTTGTACCAATCTGCAGCATAACATTAATCTCACATATGATGCTGCTCCATCCTCCTTCCATGGCGTAGCTGGCAAACTCTGACATATTCTGGCAGAGCAGGAGAAGGTCCTTTTGCATTAGACACTTTGATCATATGGAAGCTGAAGAAAATGTGCTGTAGTCAAAATGGAAGGTGCTTTACAAGTAATAATAATGTAAATTTAAAGAAAATTCAGAGCTGGTCACAAAGAAAGCTGATAAATAGTTTATTCATAAACTCTTGCATATTTAGAGAAGATAATAATATAAAGGCATTGTGCCTTCCCTTTGCATTACTGGGTCTGCTGTAGATAAACAGCATAGCTGAATGGAACCAGATTAATGATAATAATGACAGTTTTCTCATTTTCTTTGTAGTAGAGCCAACCTGAAAATGAGGAAAAACAACAAAATTGAACTATTTTTTTTGTTCTTCGGGCTCTTATAAAAATGTTTCATTTCTTTAATAGTCTTGATTTTCTTTTCATAATGCAGGGCATCTTAGAAATTTCTTTCAGAATTTTTAGTGGTAAAAATCCTCCTATTTTTGCTTAGCTCTATTTCCTCCTTTTATTTTATTTTTTTTTTACTTCTTTCTCTATTTTTTCCTCCCTTACTAAAAGAGAGAAAAAAACCTTCAGAGGACAGATACAAGGAAAACAATAAACTCAGTTTTTAAAAAAGCACCAAACAAAATTATTTTTCTTTCTTTCAATATTTAGCTTCCACTGAGCACCTAGATTTGCCAAAAATGCTGCAAACATTTTCCATATTAAAGGGGATTTTCAAATACATTATTTTATTGGGGGTTGTTTGTTTGTTTGTTTGTTTTTCAAACACAAAATCACAACATGAGGAAGGTTGGAAGGGACCAATAGAGGTCATTTAGTCCAACCTCCTGCTCAGGCAGTTTATGCTAGAGCATATTACTCAGGATTATATTCACAACTTTTGAGTATCTCCACAGAAGGAGACTCTAAAACCTCTCTGGGCAACCTCTTCAAATGCTCACTCACCCTCACAGTAAAGTTCTTCCTCATGTTCAGGGGGAACTTGCCCCTACCCACTTGTTAATTTATATAATCATCATACTCTGATTGTTAAAATACAGTTTTAGTTTTCCTGCTATCAGAATTGGGGTTTGTGTTCCCACTTCAACTGTATGACGTGAAGAAAGAGAATGAAGCCAAGGAATTAACTGAGATTATGTGAAGCTGAGGAGCAGTATTTTATCAGGATGGATGCATGTAGAGAAATATATTCTGGAAGTGATCCCACTCTTTAAATTAACTCAAAGATTTTGATTATAAATTTTCTGCCACTCAGGAAGATAAATGCAATATTTTCATCCTAAAACAAGGAAGGGCAGTGCATAGTACAGCTGTAACTGAGGTATCCTTTGTATCTTGCTTCTACTTTAATTTATTACTATTTCTAAAATGAAAGAACAGGTTTTGGAAATATTTAGATATCATTTATATATTTGGATATAATTTTTCACCAGCATCAGTCTCATGAAGGGTTATATTCTGAATTATACCCCAAATTGTAGCCCAGCCATGCTGATAACAGGCTTTGCTCATTAGGCATTAGCAAGAGGCAGAAATTTGCCACTGCCAGCATGGACTGAAGGGAAAGGTTTAGTTATGAAACACAAGCATATTGTGGCAAGTTTTCAGCTGGAAGTTGATTTCAAATCTTTGGTAATTATGCTTCTATTCATTGCCACAGAAGGAGTTTCACATAGCAGTAGATCTGTTTGTTTCAAAACTCAGTTGTTCAACATTGTCTGGATCAGCAAAACACAGTTTTTGCTTTATGGACTCGGTGCCATAACATCCTGGGGTGCCTATGAGAGCTGGACTTCGTATGTGGATATCAAAGGTGGGTGATTAACGTGCTGAAGCTGCCCTGGCAGAGAGCTCCCCACCAACCACACACCTGAACACAGGCTATTTTTACATGAAGTGAGAAATTTGCTAAAGGGAGGTGTTAGTTTCTCCGGTAGCCATCCTCATCTTGTTTCTTCAGTAGGATGTATTTAATTTCTCCATTGTGAGAATTTCTCTGTGTTTACATCATCATTCATCTGCCTTTAGATAGGAACAAATGCAAAATGGGACTAACTCAAAGCTTCAGCCCTGAAGCTCCTTCTGCGTGGTCCTGTACCTCTGCCATGTATGAGTAACAAACCTTGCCCTAAAACCATGACAAAAACCTCGATGCTACTTCTCCTGTCTCCTCTCTGAGAGACAAATCTCTGGAGCTGTAACAGTTTACACTGGGGAAGGTCTGTCCTCATCTATTTTTATTCACACGTATGAATCACACTTCCATGCACTGCAGCTAGAAATAAAACAGTAGTCCACCTCAAAGCTTTAAATTACTTAGGGCTTAATTAAGAGGATGATAGAACAGATATGAAATTTAGGATGCAGTCAAGTGGGTAAATTAATGTAGACACAAGCTCATGTGTCTGCTGTATGCCTCAATCTGGTAGTTTCACACAGACCAAATTTCCTACTCTTTTTTTCCCCCTGGACATAACAGAGTGTAACAACCATGATTACCATTATATGACAATTACATGATTTTGAAATTGCAGGGTTTGGAAACATGGCTATCATATATACGACAAAGAAAAATGATATCTTTCTGTATCAGTTTATCTCATCCATGAATGAGTGTTGGATCTTGGCCCACTCCAGTTGCTTTGAGACACTGCAGTTTTCAACCACCTGCAGGGCTGGGGTAGGCAGATCTTGAGGATTCCCTGGCATCAGAGAGGCAGAAGAGTGGCTGTGTATTGATTCCTCTCAGCCTTTATAAAAAAAGCCATTCCTTCAGGACAGGATTAGGACATGAGTCCATTAAAACAAGAACATCAAGCTTCTTTGTAGAGATCCCCCTTCTCACTTTGAGTGGTCCCTCAAAATGGGAAATGTCTCAGGAAGAAGACCAAAACTCTCCAGTCTTATCCATGAATCCTAGGAATCCTGCATACTCAAACTCAGGAGTTTGAGCATTCATCCACATGGAAATCAGAGGTGGAATAAGCTTGCAAATGACTTCTCATCCCAACCATTTCATCTGGCACTTCTTTCAATACGACTCCTTGTTACAATTGGGTTCTTTTACAAGAAATTTCCTCACCTCACTTGGTAACTTGCAATAAATGCAGAGCTGGGCTAAAATACAGCATATTACCCAGTTTCCTTGGTAGGACTTTAGTTCTGCCAAAGCTTTTATTCTGAAGCCAAGATTACTTCAGCTGATGGAGCAATAGAGGGGAGATGCTCAGGAACAAGCTCTGACTCTTTGCCTTATCAGACAAGTTCTAATAGAATATCAGACCAGTTTCTAATTTCTCCTGGCAGATCCCATTCCATCTCACCACTTATATCTTTGAAACAACCTCTCCATGCCGCTTTAGACTTTAAAAGGCAATTCATCTGCCTGAAGGAAAATAAGCAGAAAACCTAATAAACAGATCATCAAGGTCATTATTTATTTTTAAGCTGCTATCCTTCTGTGAGTTTCCTACAGAGCCCTGACTTTTGCTTTCCATTGTGCAGAACAGAATTTAAGGAGAAGACTGTGGATCCAAGGCTATGAAGGCTCTGTTGCTTTATACCCTATTACAACAGTGAATTATGAGATCCAAAATTTAGGCTTTTGTCCTGGTTTTGTGTCTAACTAATGATGTGCTAAGGATGGAAAGAGAATTTCTGAGGAGTGTATTAACAAAATACAGTTTTGATTGTAATTTGTTAACACATTTATCAAAATGAATATTAAACAAAATAAACTCTATATTTGGCCAGAGAGCTGGACCTCATTGTAATCAAGAGCTAGAAAACAAGAATGTTACAAATTTCTTCCGAGTGGCTAAGAAAGGGAATAAATCCAAAGGGCTGTTTAAAGGAGAAGGAATTAGACAACTGTACCATCTCACAGTTACAGTGTATGGTTTAGAGCTACAATTATAAATCATATTTTTCCAGGGCGTACTTCCTGAAGAGTGAATACAGTCTGAGCTACTGCATCTCTCAGGTTCATGCTGAGGAAACCTGGACTGCCAGCGTTGGTCCATCAGCTGCTGTGGCTGCATCAGCAGGTCACTGCTAACTGCAGGGCTCCAGGGCAATGCTGCAGCTCCTCTCCTGCTGCTCAGAGCTGGGGGGCATCCCTTCCTTCCCGCCCCCTCACGGTGTTTCCTTGGGGAAGGGCTCCTTAGGCACCGGAGCTGTGCCCTTTTTCAGGAGAGAGAGGAAGGCTGCTGGGAGCAGACGTGATGCTGCTCGGAGGGAGAGGAGTCACGACTTCCAGGAGCTCGCCCAGCCGGGATCGGCACGGTGCTGAGCAGCAGGGCAGGAGGCAGGGGCTGCAGCTCCAGCCCCATCCTGCTCCCAGCACATCGAGGCACTTAGAGCAGAGAAGCAAAGATCACCTCGGAACCATCCTCTGTGCCTCTAAAAGCTGCTCGCAGCCCATGCTCAGACCCAGAAGTGACTTTTGTCACATGCTGAGACTCAAACATCGAAGAACAGTGTAAGGGTGGAGTGGGGAGAGCTCGTGCCTTAGCACAGCTTTGATCCCTCACCCAGAGATGAGTGCTGGAGCCCATCACGGGGCAAACTGGCCAGCCAGGCTCACTTGGCAGAGAGAACTGATGTGGATAACACAAATAATTGCAGATGCAGCTAAAAAAGTTGATAACTTCTTATAAATGCACAGACTCAGACTGGATGCTGCGCTCTCCAGTGCTGCAGACAAGCTTCCCAAAGGCACTGGGCTGCCCTCACCAGGCACTGCCTGCCTGTGACCACTGAAGAAACCGAACACAAATGCTGCCAGACCTTCGTGATCACACAGAGGTGTGGATAACTGGAGGAGAGAGAAGTGAGGGCAGCAGGACTACAGCTTTGGATGTAGGCTCCTAGATCCTGCACTGAATTCAGTCCCAGGTTTCAGGGCCAGCAGCTGCATTATGCATTTTCCTCAGAGTGTCACCTCTCAAGCTTCTCAGAGTACGGACATTCATCATCCACTGAACTGCTGGATTATTTATCATCGAGAAAAATCAAGGACTCTTAGTTATACATTAATTTAAAATATTAATATCAATCTATTTGTCAGTAAAACTCTCTGAATGGTTATGAAATATGTGTAGTGCAACAGATTTTACTTTGAGGAGCACCAAACCATTCCTTAATATCTCTTTTGTTGGAATTCAGCTTTAAACCCTGTGACTAAGACGTGCTATGTTTTTAACACCTCTCCTGTGGCTTGCTGCTTCTCTTTATTAAAAAGGATCCCAGCAGAGAATTTTTTCTTGCTGTAGATCACTTTTGCCCCTCACAGTAGAAAATGTGTGCTCACACTAATTTCTATATAGCAGATTATTATTATTTTATTGTGATGATCAGATCTGAACAACTTGTCCTGGCAGAATGATTTATGCACCTCATTTCAATGAGAATAGGCCTCCATTTGATTTTAAAGAAAAGACAGGATTTTTTTTTTTTTTTTTAACAACTGAAGTTAAAGAGGATTACAGAGATGTCTGGAAAAATAAAAGATGCAAACATTTTATTTATTTCCCTACATGTGCCTAATAATGTCATCAGCACAAAAACAAATGGTTTATTTTAAAACCTAGAGGATGCTATCATAGGCTTTTATTGGTAGGTACAGGCTAAAGCTGCTAGCTGAGGGGATTTAGGCAGATAGGAGGGGAACTGTGGGTTTTATGGGCTGATTGGGACACTAGAAGGAGAAATCAAGATGCCTGCCTGGGGTCAGAACAAGGCACCTTCATGAAGAGCCCTGTTCATCCTCTTGTGGCCTGGCTACACAAGGCAAATCACACTGGCATAAAACCATCACACAGCTGGACCAATAAATCCCCAGTTGGGCTTGGTACCAGTGCACCTACTCCAGATGAGGGGGAAAATCAATACCTTCCTTAACTACAGGGTTTATCAGCCCTTTCTGAATCCTCCAAGGTGCTCATCCCCAAATTAAAATATTTAATTTCATACATTATCCTCTCCTTTTCAAACTAAAGTATTTTGTTGGCACACAGTGGGTCAGATGGAGATGAAAGGATGAATGGGAAGAGGACAGGCTGATTTCCATCTTCAGATTCAAGCCAGATCTCATCAGAGCAGCATAAAAACCCCTCCAGAGCTAGCAATGACAGCAAAGTGTTTTGTTCTATGGATTTCCATATGTTTTTGGTCCTTGGGAAGGTAAATGATAAGTGGGAACTGAGTTTCTAGTTTTCTTCCCTTGTCTGCCCATAACACTTGGTATAATCTTTCTCAAGTTACAACATTTATCAGTTCCTTAGTTTTCTTATTTGTAAAATGGACATGGCAGAACTTCAATCCCTCACAAGGCTGTTGTAGAGTTCAATTCATTAAAATTTATAAGATGCATTCAAGTTTTTAGCCAAAAGTTACTGTATAAATTGTGAAGATTGTAACAGCTGTTTCCCTGCACATCTGAATACAAACCAGAAGGGGA
The DNA here is from genome assembly GCA_013400435.1 of Pycnonotus jocosus. NCBI lineage: Eukaryota > Metazoa > Chordata > Aves > Passeriformes > Pycnonotidae > Pycnonotus > Pycnonotus jocosus. Next base: position 202,642 of record VWYP01019126.1, read on the forward strand.
AAAAAAAAATCACATGTACAGGTTTTCTTGTGATACCATAGCCATTTGCTACATTTTTCTTCGGGGCCCAAGTGGAAAAGTTATAGATGGGTACTTTTGAATAATTGTGGCACATCCCTTTTGAAGAAAGTCCTAACTCCCCTTTGGGACCACCAAAAGAGAGCATTAGCTGCCTCTGGACTGCATGGATTTCTAGCAAACAGAAGTAACATGAACTCACTGAATGTAGGGTCAGACCTCCAAGCTTACTGCAAGATTTTGATGGGATACTAATCACAAAAATTGGAAAATAAGACCAGGCACAGAAAAAAAAATAAAATTAAATTAAGCAAGATGTCCAAATATTTTGCAAGTATTTTTACCCTGGATGAACAATAAGCGAGAGGGACACAATGCAGTTAATTTAAATATCACAGCTGATAGACAGATGTTCAGACAGATTCCTGTAACAAATGCCATAAAGCAGGAATAAACAAAGGTGTTTTTGTGAAATATACCAAACCCAAAACACTAAGGGACAAATATGAATTCTTTTTTTTGGCAGGGGGTGTTTGTTTTGTGTCTGAGGATTCTAACAGATCTTCAGGATGGCTGAATGATTACTTGTATCATTGCAGTGCCAACACTGCAATTTCATAATCTTCCTCAGATCTTATAATACGTCGTGGATATGCAAAGTCAACTCCACCCAGAAGATGAAAAATCTAAAGTTTAATGAGATGGCTGCTAAGGCATAGTTAGTTTCATTTAAAAAATGACAAAAGAACCTAACGTTTCAATGCAGTTTTGGAAAGAAAGAAAAAATAAAGAGATAATGATTGCTTGGCAAACCCCAATCATAAGAATATCTGAACAATGGATTTGTTATCTGCAGGTGGGTCAGAGGGTTGAACAGCTTGGTCTAGCTAGGAAAGTCTGGTAGCTAATGACTTATATTCCAGTACCATGACAAAAAACACTAAAAAAAAACCAACAAAAAACCCCAAACCAAACAAAACACAAACCCAAACAAAAATCTAACAAAAAATCTCAGCCCCAAAACAGAGGAGACATCAGATACAATGAGTAGCAAATTTAAGTTGGGATCAGAACTCTCAGGCTCTATTTCAAGCTTTTGACTTCTCCTGGGAGTGCAATTTAACCTCCCAATGAAAGATTTTTCATATGCACTCAAGGGATTCAGAAGTGCAACTCTCATTAATTTTTATTAGACTTGTGGAACCCTCACCCCTTGGGTACTTTGAAAATTTCCCTCCCTGTGTTTTTTAGTTGACTCCCCCGTTAAATAGAGACAATAATTACAACTGATCAACCTGTTTAAATAATACAGTTTTAATATCACTATTATTTTCATAGGTAATACTCAGCACTGAAATAAATGCATCATAATAAATAATGCAGAACTTTAACATCTGTTCTGGTTAGTAAATAATTCACAAGTCAATAATTAATTTTCTAGCTGTTCATTTATAATTCATAAATATTTTCCAAATATTCAGAGTCTGAAAATTTTTATCTGAACTATTATATGAACTTTTCCTTTTAATTATTACATACTCACAATTTGTGTCATTTAGTTGTGCATTTAATTAACACAGTATTATGTTCCTTATCCTGACTGAATGAGTAAAATTTTTCCGAGGTTGGAAAGAAAGTCACTGTCAAGTCCAAATCATGAATATTCACTTAGCATGACTTTTCAGGACCCACAAAAGCTCACAATATTTGAGGGCTCACCAGCATTTTCATGAACAGAATGATTTATGGAGTCATCTTGGTGCAGTTACTCATGTAATGTACACTGGTACTGAGACTTTTTCAACCAAGTCTCTTTCTTCCCAATTGTTCCATTAGCCAGTTCTGCAGCTGACTCCCAGTGCTTACCTACTTCAACTATTTAATATCTGCATGATAATTTGGAGCTTGAGAATCAAAATTTAGGTGGCAATATTTTTTTAAACGGTAACAGTTTTTACAGAAAAACCCCAACCCTTTAAAACATTCATTTAGTAATTCCCCAAGAATTTAAATGCCTTTTATATCCTGTTACATTAGGAAATAGGACAAAAGCATCTTTGGCACATCAGACTGTGACTGTTTTAACAAAAAAAAAGAACCCCAAAGCTCAATCACTGCTTTTTATTCTGCAAAACATGCAGCGCTAAATACTGCAGATAATCATCACCTTCAGTGGGCATCTGCAATGGAGTTTAGCAGCAAAAGACCTGAAAATTGAGATTATCCAACCTGAGGCACCTTCCCTGGCTGGTTAAATTGGGGAACAAGTTTCTGTAGGCTACTTGGGCTATGGAAAATAATGAGTCTGCCCTGGCTGTGGGCTCAAGTATTTTGAGGACACATATTTTGTTCTTTCTGCAGTGGCTCCACACAGGGCCAGAGAAACTTTGCTCTTTGATCACTTCATGGCAAAACTGAGCCCTTAACTGCTGCCTGAAGAAGGTCTTGTTGTTCCAAAAGCAGAACAAATAAATATTCACTCGTTACTTTCCCCTTGAAAGGGATCTCTGCATTCACCAAATGGTCCTGATTAGGCTGCTGAAATATTCTAGAATCAAAAGTGACAGGTTTTGTCTGGTTCTCCAGAGGATGCAAACTGTGAAACTATTTAACATCTGGGTTTAAATGCTAGTTCAGAATAACATTCTGCATGCAGCTTGTGCCTGTGTGGGTGCATGGATAAAGGTACAGGGGTTAAAAATGTGTCTGGAAGACAGGCTCAGGGCACAGCCTTCTGTCTGCAGCACCAGCGGCTGCACTTCTTTCACTAATTAGACCTTGATCAGATTAATCATGTATGCAGTCCCACTGAATGCAATGGGACTACTGCTGGGGACAAAAGTAAAAAGCAAGTTTAAGTGCTGCAGGTGGTTAGATCATCAATAACTGGAGCCAGAACCTTTCATACAGCAACTCAAGTAGGGAGAAGCTATCTTCTACCCAGCATTTCCATACCTATTACTTCACCAGAACCATTAGGATTGTTATACCCTGAATATCCCTGAAACAGCAAAGTATCATTATAATGGATTTTTTGTTAAGAGTTCATAGCATCCATAAGCCTATTCACACAGCAATGTGCAGCCACAAAGCTTTGAAGAGTGAGGTTTAGAGAGTGGAAAAGTAGCACAAAGGTAATTCAATAAGATGTTGGTCTCACAAACAGTATCAAAAGACTAACTTTTACATAGATCGTGACATTTACTTTTAAAGCTAAGAAGATTTTTTCTTATTCATATTATTTTCATTAGGAAGCTACACTTGTTACAGATTTTTTCCTACTTGGGCACAGATGAATGAGATAAAAAGCTATATATTTAAAACATTAATATAATGGCCTAATACCCTGTAAATAAAGCTTTGTTGATTACCCATTTGCTTTAAGTGTCTCTTTTGTTAAGCCACCAGTTTTCAGGTCATCTCTGCCTTTTAATCCAAAATAGCTGTAACAGGTATTGGCCCTTGAACATAAGCATCACCTACAGATGTAGGAAGCAGATGGCAGGTGTGTTCATTGTACTCTGCCATGAGGATCTTTGCAACTTTTAAAAGGGATTTGGTGACGCCCAGGGTAGGGTCTACATTGTCATCCATGCTAAAATAAATTTTGAAATAGCAAAAATACTCAGGGAGATGCCACTATAAAGGCTGTCAAAGGCACTGCCACAGTTTCCTACATTATCTTGTTTCAGCCATATGTATACTTGTTTAGCAATGGACACATATATGGATTGGGGGTGGAGTTCCTCTCCTATGAGGAAAGCCTGAGAGAGTTGGGGTTTTTAGCCTGGAGAATAGAAAGCTTTGGGAAGATCTTACTGTGGCCTTTCAGTACTTGAAGGGGCATTTTAAAAAGATGAAAAAAGGTTCTAACAATAGGAAAATGGGTAACAGTTTTAAATTAAAAAGGGGGTAGGGTCAGATACAAAATAAGAAAGAAATTCTTTAGGATGAGGTTGGTGAGACACTGGAATGGGTTGCCCAGAGAAACTGTGGGTGTCCCATGCCTGGAAATGTTCAAGGTCAGGTTGGATGGGGCTTTGAGCAACCTGGTCTAGTGGAAGGTGCCCCCTCCATGCCTGCCCATGACAGGAGGGTTGGAACTAGGTAATCTTTAAAGATGCCTTCTGACCCAAATCAGTCCATGAATATATGATTTTATGATGTTGGCCCCTTCTAGCCCAACAATCACTTAATTAATGCATGTACAATGCAACAACTTCAACAGGAGATCTTGAAAGAAAGCATCTGGGAACATGCTGGTGAGTTACAACTTCCAGGAGACCAGACACGTCAGTATATTTATTTCTCAAAGCATGGAAATTGAATCTGGTTGTCCCACGTCCTTGGTGATCTACAGGTCAGAAGATAAGGCATTGTCCATGGACAATGTCTTCAACTAGTGTTATTTTCTTCTTCTTGAAATGTGTCTGGTGGATAAAAATCTACAAGTAGGATATGCTTCAAGGTTTTAGTTCCCATCTTGATCTCCTGATCTTTTGTGTTTCCTTAAATATATGTGACTTAATCCTCTTTGGCTTCCTTAGGCAGTTCCTGGTCAGTTTTACGATTCATATGTTGTGCCTGCAAATCCTACACACTGAATGAGTAACCTGCATGGTGAATTTCTCACATACAGACTTGGTTAATAAACTAGTTGTCATGACTAAGAGTTTTTTAAACTAATAATGCATAGAAAAAAGTTACTTTCAGAAATAGTGCTTGCTAATTGTGTTGCCATTATTCTAATCCCATTGGTGAGAAATTAAATCTGCATTGTATCTAAAGGAATAATCTAAGTCACAAAGAAGTAATTTACTCCAGCACCTGAAGTATCAGGAGTTTTGTGAGCAACTGATAGATACTGAAAGTAGGCAAACTTTGACAGAGAAGCCTATTTGAGGCAAAACTATAGGCAGGCTGATTGGGAGTGAAGGAATCCATGACAGTTTGCCCAACGTTTTCCTCAAATAATGTGTGATTTGAAGTGAGAGCAAGTCAGCATCTCATTATGTGCTGGGCCCTCCTCTCACAAGTCACATCAGCATGCTGATTCCCAAAGTGCTGATTCTCGAAGGTGCAGCAGACTTGTCCAAGCTGTTCTGAGCATCAAGATGCATTTTATATAACATGATATTGGAAATAACTTCACCCAAAATGTCAAGTTTATCCTAAGCATATTTGATAACAAGAGTTCCTAATAAATTGCAAGACTAGAGAAGCTCAAGGAAAAGGAAGGTTTGTAAGTCCTTTGTTGCAAAGGGACTAGCTTTTAAATTTTTTTTTCCTCAAGTTATGACATTTTGCCTTTGGATGAATTTCTTGGCAAATACTGTAGAACAGTGTTGGAAGGGGAGGAGAAATAGAGTGGCTGTACAATACTTTCTGTTGTATGCACCACACAGTGCCTTTTGGTTCGGTAGATATAAACAGCTTTAAATTTCAAGGCTAATTCAAATTGGATTTTAGAAACACAGAGTCTTAAAATATTTGCACTAAACTAAGGGATTATACTCTTAGCTTATCCTTAGAAAAGCTTTTGAAAAATATATGGTATCTCAGATTTAAATTGGGTCTTCAAAACCATCTTGTCTGTAGCTGTGTCATCTGCTTGGTTGCCTATTGTCAAAAAGGTAAAATGTTATATAGAGAAAAGGATTTGCATAAAATGCTATCACCTGCTGGCCATCCAGGTTAATGAAAGGCAGGGGGAAAAATAAGGCGGGGAGCCTTTGAGCCTAATTTTTCTTGACTGCTTCTGTGCCAAAACAGATGAGCAAAATATTACTGTGGTGTTCTTCTAAACTTGCATTCACAACCTGGGCCTGGCCTTTCCTATTGCTATCACTGAAATCTTATCTCCACCTACTGAAATCAGTTATCAGAGGGCGGAGGAACCTTTTGATTGCACAGATGCTTTTAGCCTTGTGTTCCCCACAGGCACCAGAAAAGATGTAGTACAGGAAACCGTGGGAACAAGCTGTACCAAGAGAAAACTCCCCTTAGTGGCTTGAGCAGAGCATACACAGCAATTGAACAGACGGGCCAGAAACAACAACATGAACAAAAAGCACATTAGGGAAATGCTTGTACTCCTAAATTAACTGAACACTTGGTAAAGATGGGTTAAAAGGGCAACCTACAGCACCCTGCAGCTACCTAAGGGTTAATGAAAGGTGGCAAAGCCAAACTCTTTGCAGCAGTGGTAGATGACATATGAGGACAGTGGTCACCAGCTGTGGCTGGGAGATTAGGATAGCCCAAAAGAGATATTCTGAGAGGAATTTCCACCGTTGGTGTGTTCAAGATTTAGGAAGACCAAACCAGAACTGATCTGAGAATGCATTGGCAGTAGCTGCAGTTTCAATGGGAGTCTGGCCTAGGAGTGCTCCTGTCCCTTCCAATCACCATTTCTGTGACCCCAAATAATGTTAAGTGAAAGTTAACATGGTGAATATAACTATTTACACAAAAGATAATAAAAAGTATAGCTATTGTGAAAGCAGTAATTTTGTTCTGAGGGATAAAGAATGGTTCAGACAAATTACTACAGCATAAGGAATTTTACCAGTCATGTCAAATGAATTGGTTTTTATAGTGTCTGTTCTTTCCTGTTTAGACAATTCTCAAGAAACTACCATTAATATTCATGGGTATTTTATATTTGCATCAGAAGAGCAGATAAGAAAACAATAGAGAACACTCACCTACAGGTGAGTCTCATTTCAAAAGGAGTCTCCACACTGCAGTCTATTATCTAACATAGTTTACCATGTATGACTTTCCAAAGTATGCTCTTTTGAGGGTGCAGCTGAAGAAAAGGAAAGTTGGCTTATTGCTGCGGATTTTTAAACAGTTGGCGAGATTGACCAAAGCATAGCCTGGAATTCTGAGAGAAAAGTAACTGCACACATGTCAGACTATTTTGCTATAACAAATATATTTTCAGATATATTAAAACACATTTAACTAAGAATGATTATAATAGTGAAGCCCTTGATTATGCCCTGTGAGAAGGTCTCTACATGAAAAAGGTGTTTGAGGTCCATCTGCATTATTGTTCACGGGCAGATCACTGCTGCTGTGCTGGGACTGCTGCTGGGTTTGTCTCAGCTGCACCCAGCTCCCTGCACAGGCTTGGCAATGCAATACTTGGGTTTCTTTCAGGGAAATCTCTGACTGATCTGCAGGGGACTTACACCTGGCTATAGGAACGAGTACAAAAAGCAGTGCAAGGGATGCCCACGGAAGGTTAATCCATTCTCAGAAGTTGCTAAGTAACGGTACCTGGAGCTCAGGATCACCCACTACTTGACAGCTCATCTCAAAGACTCTGACATGTGGGTTTTTTGGATGAAAACCGCTATTTCTTGGTAGTCTGTTTGTGCAGTATAGGTTGAGGGGGGAAAAAGAAATCCCTCAGTTGATTTAGATCTGACTTGTCTCACAATTGTGAACTTTGAATTAACATCTCTGCAAAAACTCCCTAGTCATGAGAAAATGCAGTGGCTTCTGGTCTGGTATATGCTAATATACCAAATGTTACTCACTCTGGCTACAATAGCACTATCTCTTTAGAATGCAGAAAAATTCATTAGAAGGCAGGTGGAGTAAATTTGATTTTGTGAAGCTATCATGTGAGTGCAGTATTACATACAGAATGGAGCACACTTATGTTTTGCATATCCTAAGTATGTAATTTCTGTTTGCTGGAGGTTTTTTTTCTGTCTGCCAGGGATTTTTCCTCCACCTTTTAAAAGAAATAATCCATCAAGTTCCCTCACAGCACACAGGTAAATAAACATTTGCCAGCAACCAGATTGAGGTCAAAAACATAACCAATGTTCTGTAAATACCCAAGATTTAAAAAAAAATGTATCTTTATTATTTCTGTTAGAAAGCTCTCAAATATTTGAATGCTGTGACATTTGAAAAATGATAATATTTTTGCTCTCACTGACATGTGCATTTTTGTCATCAAATACTCTAATACATGGCTTTCAGATTCCAAATAAAGTTTTAGCAAACCTTTATGTAAATGAAGAACAAGACCAAAGCCAAAGGATCTGCCTTTGGTTCACAGCTGCCATTCTAATATTAGTGAGTAATGATGTACGAAATAAAATATTAGCTAAAGCTTATTTGATGTAAACAAAATGGCTATTTCAAAAGCATTTAAAAACATTATAAAAGACATCAATTCATGTAAAACATAATGAACGTGCAATTCCTTGTAGTGAAAAACATATTTTACAGGACTTTGGCAGACAGCATGTGTGTAACTGAAATAAAAATCAACATAATTTGTTGTATAACTCAGACATAGCTTTATCCTCTTCTACTCAAATTAATATATGGGTTAGCAATTTATATGCCAAGTCTCAGCTCTCAGGGATTAGAAACAGCTGAGATATACTGCAACACTGAGGTTTATGATGTGAAAATGCTGACAGACTCAAATAAAACGGCACTGCTGCTATGTCAGGTTGGAAACCTGATCCATGAACTGGATCTGGTTGGGTGTAAATGCCTGAATGCCCAGCTTCAGTCTAAAGGGCTCACGTTGGCCCAGAGGATGCTGCCTAGCCTATATCTCTCTGTTTACAACACTCCTCAAAGTGATACTGTACAGTAAGTGAGCTTCAAATCGGCTACTTGTGGAAATATGCTGTAGTGGATCACCAGCACAAGGCTTGCATGACAGCTGAGCCTGCTTAACACCTTAAAGAAGGGATTAACAGATGTATTTTCTCAAGCATTGTGAGTGAGCCTCCTTCCCTCTCGTATCCTTGTCTCTGGGTTTGCAGCACTGCGGTCCCTGCCCTGCTCTGAGATACCCCAGTGTGCAGCACATCTGGTTACTGGAACCAGCTTTGCAATTCAAAAGCACCCCAATGGAAAAAGACATTCTATATATATATTTTTTTGCTGTGGCCTTACCCTGAAGCTGAAATGCCTAGATTATGCAGAAGCTCACAGCTAGACCTCGGGCTAATCTCTCTGGACGAGGGGATGTTGTGGCTTTCACCACGTAAAGCTTTTTGTCAAAGTCATTTTACAGTGCAGCATGTCCCTCTCACTGAGGAGCTCTTCTCACAAGTCCTGGCCATCCTGGGCAGTTATAAGGGAAAACTTAGCCTCAATCACTGCATTTGATCCCCACAGAGATGATTATGTTTTACTGGTTCCTCAGGACATGGCTAAACAGGGCTCGTAAGTACCTTGGGAGTATAAAGATAGATTTTTCTTTCAAGGCACATCTCTGCTCTGCTTTCTACAATACTTCTCCAAAGTACAAAAAAAGTAGCAAAATAAAAACAAAATAGCAGGAAGTAGACTCTGAATGCTGTACTAAGCATGAAATTCCCCGAGGTGTGAGGTAATTGCAGCACCTAGCTGTCATGGTAACAGGCACGACTGCAATTAATACAATTTAAAGTGCACTATATGTGGAAGATGGTAGGTACAATCTCCATGAGTCTGTTTGTTTATTGCTCCTGCAGCCTTCCTGCTTATCCTATCTGAAAACTTTCTTGATGCATCTTGGCCGGGCATCAGATTTCCTTCAGGGATTTCAAACCTTTGTGCAAAGCTGCTGCCAGCCGTTCATAAACAGAATGACACTGAATTTCCCCGCCCTGAGGAATAACACCAAGCACTTACAATTTGGAGAACAGAGCCTTTGGTTTTCTGTAATGTGTGCTCTTGAATATCAGGAACTAATCTAATACTGCATAAACCTCCTTTCAGTGCTCAGCAGCCATCACATCAGCATGGCTCTCCAGCCAATGTCATGCTGCCCTGGAACTGCAAAAATCAATGAAGGTTAAAATCACACACATGAAGGCATTGTGTTGATCTGTGCTGCCATTAATTTAAGCCATTTGGGGAGGCTAAAAAAGCAACCCAATTATTTTCTGTTTGCAATTCTAGGGCTAATACACACAGCAATACCTAGTATATAAGGAAATGTAAACCTGTCAGTTTGCTGCTAAGTGACCCATCTTATACAGATGTAATTAGAAAGTTATTAAACCAGAGTCCCTTTAGCCATGGCTTCAGCTGAACAGCTCAACTACTAATACTATCCATTAAATTGCATCCATTTATAGCTGGAGCACTATCACTTTTTAATAGCTCTACTCCTAACAATCAGCCAGCATATGCTGCTTTAAGCATTAATCCTTGCACGACATTGACTGCTTATAAAGACAATATATGTTAAAATTAAAAGAACTGTGGTAGCACTGCCCTTGCAGGTGGTGATTAGGTGGTACTCCCTCTCTTTGAGATGTGCAGGTGCCAAGAACCAGACCTGATCTCTCCTGGTCCAAGCAGAAGAGGCCAGAGGGGCTACATCGTGTCCCTGCAGAAGCGCACCTGGGATGATGGCCCACCTGAGCACAGGATTGTACTGTGTCACCTGCAAGTGACCTGGTCAGCCTGGTGGTACCACTGAGGCCTTTCTATGATGCCTTCACACTTCCTTTAAAGAGTCTGTGACCAAGAGGAGGCAAAGTTTAGCAGAAATCAGAGAGGTAAGACTTACATCAAGGTGCAGCTGATTTCTTTTCCGGGAGAAGTTTTGCCCCATACCCATCCTTTCTGAGAACAGCCCATGAGATCAAAGAGGAACCTGATTCCAAGGGCTAGTTAAACATGGGGATTTTCTCCTCTGTCTAGTCCTTGAGAAAGGTTGAATCCTACCCCCATGAAAGATGTTCTCATTCCACTGAGCTCTCTGGACATTTCTGAAAGCCACACCTCTATACAGGCCTGTACAAGAGTTCATTAGATTCACAGAAAGAAATCTTCAAAATAGGTTCAAATGGAATGCAAATAAAGGCCTATGGCAAGATGAAAAATTTCCTCTTTTTGAGTTGACCTTTCCTATTTCCATCCATACTGACTGATCTGTATTAGCATGAGACACAGTACAATTTCAGCTGCAGCACTTTTTGAAATCAGGTATTTTCCAAACTCCCTGCTCTATCAGTGGGAAGGTACATCTACTAGAGGTTAAATCTAGAATCATCCAGGCTTCTGAAGTTGTACTGCGTGAAATAGTTTAATTAGGTAATGGTACATCAGTATTTTTAGGAGAACTTTAATTTATTACATGGAAGTGATCATAAAAGTTGAATGAGTTCTGAAAATAACTTGTTCTTTTCTGAGACTATTCAAAAACCTCATCTTTATTTTTAGATTTAAAATCTGTCTTAATTTTAAACTGTATAGATACAGTGTACTTAGAACATATATAATTAGAAAGGAGAAGTCTAGATTGCTCTAGATCAGGAGCAGTAAAAATTTCCTTAAGCCTGGTAGAGGCACTGAGTGTGGTTTAGCATTGGAGAAAAAATATTTCTTTATCATAAAATGACTTGCTTCTCAAATTCTTTCAGGTATAATCTTCTGTCAGCTGAGTCTGCTGGATCTAACCTCAATTCTGTAGATATCAAGACTAACAGAAATGGAGGAATTCTCACCCTTTAATAGCCTCTATGTAGTCTTTTCTCTCCATCTTCTCTTCTGCATAGGGTGTGATATTGAACTCTCAGCCCAGAGGATACATCAAGGGACAGTGCCCACAGGTCCAATGCACTGCCAGTCCCACACTTCCCACGCATCTGTGGGGGGACTTTCCCTTCCCTGGAGACTGTAGGAACTGTGTTTCTGATCATGTAGCTTTCAGTATGGATTCCCTCTGAGAGCTTCCTCATTTTGAACGAGGCACCTTCAAAATGAAAGTGTTCAGCTCCTATGCTCCAAAAGTATGAAACACTAGGGAGCAAAGAGAGAGCCTGGGTTTCAAGCATTTCTAAGAAAGATCGTGAGTTCCAGCAGGTAAGGCTACCTGGCACTAGACAGTGGAAGATTTTAAAAGTAACAAATCAAATGCAGTTTTAAAATACTACTAACTGCACAAGAACCATAGGTTTTGAAGCAATAAGTATATGTGCACTTCTCCAACAGAAACATGTGTGTACTGAAAATATTAATGTGGAAAGAATCAGTACAGACAAACCTCAGCATGCTGGAGTAGGCTGTCTTTAACAGTGGAGAGGAACAATCCTTGATCACAGGTGAGCAATCTTAATCACTCTGCTCTTTGAAATACCAGAAAACTACAGCACAGAGCACAATATGGCATGATTTTAGATAAGCTGCACAAAATTCTTGCACTGTTGACTCACCAGTACATCCTTTAGATGAGGCATGTATTACAAAAGAAAATTTTACTAGGAGAAAAGTCTCTTTTTCAATTTCTGTTTGTTGAACAGTGATTGTATCAGCATAGAAGATGCTACATTTCCTGCTGAATTAGATGTTTTATGGTTCCTCAGTTATAGCAGCTGACTACATATATCTATATGTTTTACAAGTAAAGGGCACAAAGGGTCCTATCCAAAGAGAACTCCTGGGCCTGCACATTACCCCATTATAATCCATATAACCAGGTCTGACCCTGTGTGGCAGCTTGCTGATAAATTGCAGTAACAACTACATATACACATTGTAATACAGTTCAGGCTATTACCAATAAAAGTCAGTTATTTGGCCTCTGACATTTATACAAGCCATGAATATCCAGAAATAAGAAAGCTAGATCCTGCTTTCCCACTTCTTGCCTTCCTGATGATGCAGGTTTTTTTCAAACTTGTTAACAACCCTGTGTCCAAGAGCTGTTCAGCTCTATGCAGTCATTGTGCACATTTCCATTTGCCTAAATAAATGCAAAACTTTCACTGAAGCTCTTTAACAACAGTTTTCCCTCTGTGATTTTGACACCTCAGTTACATTCTCTCTACTTTGTAAAGTGAAAAAATCTTAGATGCTCTGACAAATAGTCCAGTTTTGATGTTTGTATTGTGACGTGCTTCTCTCCCAGGTATCATTAGAGTATAAAGCAAAAGCTGGTAGATCAGATCAATTTTTTTTTTTAATACACTGCAGCTAAACCATTTCACAATAAAAAATAAATGTAAAACAAAAATACATTTTCTTAAATTTTGCAAAGCAGAAACACAAGAATTTGTTTTAGAAAATCCAAATGTCCTCTATTCCAGGCACGCTTGGACATATTTTGTTTTAGATTGACTTCAGCCACTTCAATTGTCTTCTACCAGGCATCTATCGAAATTTTAAATACTTCCATTCAGCCTTGGCACAGGAGCTCCTAGATGAACTTGGATGGTTTAATACCTTTACTAAAACATCTTAAATCACTCGGTTCAGATAAAACCTGTGTAAACAGAGAGAAGCCTCATGCCATACTCAAACAGTCCAATTTCAGCAGTCTGATCACAGCACCAAAACTCACTCAAATGTGCCTGATTTCAGATTTAAAGGGCTGGTGGGACCACACAACCCATCTAACTTTAGACATGGGGTAATGAACCCTTGGAGAATTATGCCTATTTTAACACTTAAATACAAGCCATGCTGCCCAACCTGGTTGCCACAGTTACAAATGTGGGCTTGTAGCTGTAAATCCCACTGACCAGGCCTGAAGGAGACACAGCCCTAAAGTAAAATCCAGACTATTGTAAACCTATAATAAAAGAAACCTGTTGATACTGGGACAATCTACACTCTGCTCAGTGGCTTTTTTTTTTTTTTTAATTGAATGTAACATGATGAATTTTGGGAATGGCACATCTACTCTCCTTCACAATTTTAAGGGGAATGTTGGAGGTGAGTTTAAGGGAGAAAAAAAAAATATATTAAAGGCTCTTAAACACAAGGATACCATCTATGATGCAGGAAGTCCCTGGACCACAAATCACCAGGAGATGGGGAAATACATCAGCAAACTGTCACTGGCCCTACTCCATCCTTCTGTTGCCTGCAGTTGGACACAGAATTCCATGGTCCAAGAAAGACCATGTTTTTATGTGCTCAGGTAGGCAGGGGGCAAATCATCATCAATATAACTGCATCAACTATTTTTTTTTTTTTCTGGAGTGGGGTTGGGGTATGTGTGGGGGAAGAAATTGTGAAGACTGAAATCCTACCACCTGCTTCATAAAACCACAGCTTCAGGTACCTGGCATGAATGCCAAAGAACTGATCGATGGCACCAGTAGACATCTTCCAGAACAGCACTATCTCTGTATGGGTGTCTCCCCATAAAGTTTAAGGAAGTGCCTTTTCAAATAACTGCCTTCTAGCCAGAGAGAAGATGGTGATGGTGAGAAGAAGGGGTAACACCAAGCACTCTGTCAGACGGAAGGCAACAGGGGATCTACAGAGTCCACTGAATTAACAGAAGAGGGGAGAAAAGGGGACAAATTGGAACAGCACCCCCATCCCTGCCAACAGACTACACGTCTTTTCTTAGAGGCACCACAGAGCAAACAAAGTCCCAGGCACAGAGGGAAAGCTTAACTTTTAAGGCCTCTCTTAGCAGAGAAGACCTGAAAGGACTCAGCTGGGCCATGAGTTTGGATGGCAGATGCCCCAACAGAGAGGAGCCTCCTGATAGAGGTTATATGCAGGCTACATATCCCTACTGTCAGGAGATACCGCTCCTTGAAGCCCCCTTAACAGGGGGGCAGAGTTAAACAGCATGTGGAAACCTGCTAAAAGGCTAAAGATCACTACATTTCTGAACAACTTTTAAAATACAGGGCCAGACTGTGCACTGATGGAGCAGTGGAGCCTGTTTTTCACAAAGAGGGGCAGGATCAGTCAGTGTTTGCGCTGGGGTAGCACAAACCCTGGGACCTAACATGGTTGTAGTGGAAAGCAGATGTGTTTCTTTTATGCCCTGAACGTGCTTGCTCCTCATCTCAGACCCCAAGTGCCAAGGAAAGGAGGGTGCCTGCCACCAGGCCCAGATATGTGGGCAGGAGGTGCCTGAGGCAGGTGTGGAGACACCACAGCGCGGGCGGCTGACACGTACCATAGCCCCAAGCTGCCTGGGGATAACCTGAGCATCTGGCAAGTCTATCTGCTGCAATGTTCTACACCATTTGTCCAAGATATTCTCTTCTCTCCCTCTGTGAGACTCTGTGCAGCGACCTGGTGGACCCCTAGGAGGAGTCCAGCTCCAATGCAATTAGCACGAACATCAGAAAATGTCTCCCTGCTGCACAACTCCATACAGCCAGGGCACAGCTTGAACATGTTTATTCTGTGCAAAGCTTATGAAGAATTTGCATTAGAAAACAGAGACAAATGGAAATTTTGGCTTTCACTGCTGTTTTTAAAGGAAGTGCCACCCAAAGAGCTATTTACCTATTATCTAGATTCTGTTGTTGATAGTGCTAGCTTTGCAATATGAATTTTTGAAATTTATTTAAAACAATATTAGGAAATTCATTTTACACCATGTAATTATATTAATAAAGAAATTTGTTTGATGTTAAATATTTATTCTTCTCTCCCTGTAATCATACTTTTGATGCCGCATACATTTAAAATGAAAAAATGCAATTTCAAGTCTCTTCAACCTAGCTTTATGATTGTTTGTCAGTCACAATCTATTAAAACATTTAGCTTCTGACTGGAGGGCTTGGGTTTAGGTGTTTTTGTTTTGTGATGTTTTGTTTGGATTTTTTTAGTGGTGATCTGTTTCACTTTGGTTGGCACAGTAAAAAAAGAAATTTGGGTTTAGCATGTAGAATTTAACTGAGCTTTATTTGTTTTATTGTCAAAAGTAATAATAGGGAGTAATTTAAGTACTTTGAAGATGGGCATTTAGCGGTCTTTAAAGCATAATCCCATTAAGATTAATAATGAATTACATCTGAGAAAGACTATGTCCCTTAATGTTAATGTCTTTTGTAAGGTGGATAAATCACTGAATTAAACAGCAAAGACAAATGTGCTGAGGAGCTATAGTTGCACTGGTTTATTTGATGTTGGGAGGGTCTAATTTTGGTTTTTATTTGTTTTGGTTTTGTGTAGTAGTGACTCCTGGTAATTGCAAACAATGAGGTGCATCAGGCCCAGCATCACCAGCCAGGCAAGGAGGGGATTGTCCTGCTCTGCTCTGGGGTGGGGCAGCTTCACCTCCAGTCCTAAGGGCAATTCTGGGCAGCTCATCATACAATAGATATAAAGGTGTTCAAAATCTCCTAAAGGAAAGCCATGAAGATGCTGAAGGGTCTATAGGGAAGCTGTATGAGGAGTAGCTGAGATGTCTTGGCTTCTTCAGTGTGGACAAGAGGGGACTGAGGGGAGACCTCACTGCAGTCCTCAGCTTCCTCATGAGGAGAGGCAGAGGGGCAGGCACTGATCTGTGACAAACAGTAACAGAACCTGAGGGAATGGCCTGAAGTTGTGTCAGGGGAGATTTAAGTCAGATACTAGACAAAAGTTTTTTACCCAGAGAGTGGTTGGGCACTGGAACAGGCTCCCCAGGGAAGTGGACACAGCACCAGGCTGACAGAGCTCAAGGAGCCTTTGGACAATGCTCTTGGGCACAGAGTGTGACTTGGGGGTTGTCCTGTGTAGGGCCAGGAGTTGGACTGGATGATCCTCCTTGGTCCTTTCCAACTCAGGAAATTCTGTGACACTGTGATTTGCATAAAGGCATTCCCAGAGATGACCAGCTCCCTCAAATAATCACCATCCACGTCCCATGACTGCAAATCTCACTGGAAGAGTTTCACCATTACCAAAGGTTTCCCAGTAGGTCTTGGTCATGGTGTGCACAGAAAGCTTGAAACAGACAAGATGGGCTGAAGACCTAAATGATAAAGAGAATCAGAGCTAGCAGCCCTAGTTCTAATTTGGCTCAATAAACTGTGATTATTAAATGGTAAAATTAAACTCAATAAAATAAGCAACCCATGGGTCTTTCACAGACACCAGCATTCAGGATACCAACTTCCCTCAGAGCTGCTGCAGCACCCCAGAGGAAAGAGATTCTGCTTCTTTGCCAGGAATGGCAGCATGTTTTGTGACGTACAATAGCTATGAAGTACAAGGCAGATCAATGCTAAATGTGATTTGGCTTTTTTAAGAGCAAGAGGAATGCACCCAAGGGCTGACACGGAATCTGCAAAGGAAAGCCCTAAGTTATGGCTCACACTAGCCTAAGGAAGAAGCCATTTCCCTTTGTCATCCTTTCAGGTCCTTGTAGCAGAGACCTGGTGGGACAGCTCTCCATTGCCACTCAGGAATGGTAAACGTCACTGGCAGGACACCAGCCAGTAGTTCCTCCTGTAACTGGCATTACATTTGTGCCAGTCAGCTAAATCCTGTTTAATTGATAAGAGCTAAAGAGATCCACATTACGCACTGGTACAACCACAAAATCAGTGCTGCTTTGCCCAGCAAATCATGGCATATGTTGCTTCTGATCACAATTGGTTCAAGGGGGCAACAAACCTCACAGTATGTGCAGCCTCCAAAGCACCTATTAAAATACACTTTAATGTTGTAATTGCTTACTAAAAAAGATGCATCGATTTCTTTCCCTCACATGCGAGAAGCAATTGCTCAGACCTATTCAGAAGAATGCACATAATATACTTGAAAAACTAAGCGTGAAAAATCAGTTTAGATTTCACTGAGTGTGAATTTGGGGAGAAAAATTATCCCTCCACCTTCTCACTACTAATGCAGTAGGGTTTATTTTTGAATGAAGGCAATATGAGCTTAAATTAAATGTCAAATATAATTTAACATTAAAGCATGAAGTGGCTGAGCATGTGCGTGTCAAAGCTAGCAGCTCTTCTGAGTGGTTAATTGCTATCTACAAAATAATAACCTATAAAAAGATCTCTCATTTTCAGTAGTGAGGCTTAAATTTACTGTACTGGAATAATTCTAACAAAATAGAGCTTAGAAGCCTTTTTAGTCACCCATGCCACATGAAGACACACAATGACAAATAAAAACATCTGCAATCTGGCTGCCTACTTCTCTGGGAGATGTCTAGACTCCTTTCATAATCAGCAATGAGAAATAGACACTTCTAGGCTGTAGTTCATCTTGTCCTAAGCTAGATATCTAAAATAGTCCACAAGAATCACATCTGAAAAATGCCTGTTTCTCTTCACTGACTGTAAAGAGAGCCAGCAGTGATTAATTCAGAGATAGAAAGCTACAAGGCAATGTGTAGTTTTGATTATTTTCTGCCAACATGATCAACTGACCAATTTTGCACTAACATTTTTTTTTCACTGACATCTGATAGGTAATTATTATTAGTGATAGAAAACAACTATTTTATGCAACATGCTGCCCACTTTAGAAAGTAGTGAAATCCTTGCCAAAAGAAACTCCCAGTCTGAGACTAGCTTTGGGGCAGGACTCCAGAAAGACATTACAGGAGCCAAATCAGCTAAAACTGAGCAAAATAGTCCCAAGAGACCTAATCTTCCATGCAGTTGCTTAATTCTAGCTACACAAATAGTCCCATGGGGCAGATATAGATGGTTTTTTAAAAATGCATCGTTGGCTACCAGTGGGCAGAGTTCTGTGTGCTGTAGTACAATGGACTGGCTGGAAACCACCACTAAACCAGCTGAGTTCTACTTGAAGGAAGGGGCAGTTCCAGTAGGGGAGAAAAACTGTCTGCCTCCAGAGAGGACAACACATGTTTTATTAATTTGTACATTCCTTTCTCAAGGTTAAGTTATGAACTAAGTTTCTCCTTTGTTGTTTTTTTTTTTTAGTGGCATTCCTAAATATGTAAACGTAAATAATACAGAAAATTTGAATTAAATGCATTAGGAACAGCTAGACAAAATCCTGATGTGCAAAGTTAACAGCAAAGCTGTCACTGACTTCAATTGATTCACAACTTCAATCCTTCAGTGTTTAGAACAATTAAAAATCTAAGATTTTTTCCAGAATATGAAGTAACAATATGTCATTATAATATTTCTATGCAAATATATCTGCAAGAAGAAGGAGGAAGAAATTTGAGATAAGGAAATCATTAAATGATTTCTGTAAAGGCATTATCACTGGGGTCAATGAACACAAAAACAATAAACTATAATTTTCATCAGGATTTCTTGTTTGTTTCCAAAGTGTTATATCCACCAATACAGAAGTTTTGATATAAAAGTTGACAAGTGTCATACAAGTTACATGATGGAAAGTGTTGGGAAGTTAAATTAACAGAGAAATCTGAACACTAAATACACCTTAAATAGCAGGAATTACTATATAATCATAAAACATTGAGTCCGGCCTCTAAATGCTAGACATAATGAGGAGTGACTAATATGGATGAAAGAAATTAAGGATAAGCAGGAATCATAGAGGAACAAGTACACAATCCTCGCCCAAAACTTTCTAGCAAAACAGGTCCCTCTAAATGAGGCCGCACTGCCTTTTTACTTTATGACTAAAAACTTTGAAATCTGATGAAGGCGTAAGTCTCATTGAAAATCACTGTGTTGTTTGCTCTCCAGTGTCCAAAGTCAGCACAGACAGCGGGCAGGAGCCCAACACGGGACGAGGCCAAGGCAGCTCGTGCCCTGGTGCCACAGCCAGGCTCTGCACAGCCATTGCCAAATGTGCAGATCTGCGGGAGGCTTTTACACAGCGGCACGAGGAGCCCCGGGCACGGTGCTGACATCCTCTGCTGCTGCCAGCTTGGCCAGTGCTCGCCGTCCCCGTGGGCAGCTGGTGCCAGCCATGAGCTCCTCCTGCCCGCCGGCTCTGGGCTCAGGGGCTGCCACGCTGGCAGCGGCGTCTGGGCACCGCCAGGGCAGCCCTGAACCGCCCCACCTGCAGCAGAGGGGGCACAGGCCCTGGTGTGCCACAGCTACAGGGGCTGAGTACAGCTGGGGAGGCACTGCAGCCATGCGGGTGAGCCCTCATCCCTGTGATCTCTGGCTGATAAAAACACTGAGAACCAGAGCATTATCTCCAGCCCTGGCACAGTGTGCACAGGACAATCCTCCTCTGCTGCCATCCCTCCCTTTGATATGTCATGAACAAGCACAGGGTAATTTCATGCTCCCAGCTAAGGTCCAAGGTGGTGTGGAGGGGAAGCCGTATGAAGAGTGGCCTGGAGGAGACTGAAGGGAGACTTCATTGCAGTTCCAACTTCCTTATGAGGTGAAGAGGGACAAAGACTGATCTCTGTGATGGACAGTGACAGGACTCAGGCCTGAAGCTGTGTCAGGGGAGGATTGGGTTAGATATTACAAAAAAGCTCTAGAACCAGAGGGAGGTTGGGCTCTGGAACAGGCTCCCCAGGGCATTGGCCACAGCACCAAGGCTGACAGAGCTCATGGTGCTCTTGGGCACATGGTGTGACTCTTGGGGACAGTCCTGTGCAGGGACAGGAGTTGGACTTGATGATTCTTGTGAGCCCCTTCTAATTCAGTTTATTCTGTGATTCTTTGTATTCATGATTTCCAGTCTGATGACTGCTAGGAGCTTGTGTCTCCTCCTCCACACGTAGCTTGTGTTAAGTTGTTAAAAACCTCAGTGCCTTTCCTGCTCTGTGACTTCTGCCAGCCGTCTCCTGTATGGGCTCACAAAAGGACATGGGACTCTCTGCCCTGGTAATAGGCACAGGTCCACGGCACAGAAAGCAGAAAGCTGTGATAATCATATCTTCCTCATTGCAGAGGTATCCTGTATTTTGATACCTTTTGCCAGCCTAAGACAGGAAAAAAACAAAGAAAGACGGGCACTTTACTGGGTATAAAAAACACCAACTCGGTTTACTGAAAAAGGGGATGCTTTTCCCTGTGGAGTGAATTGCATTGAACCTGCATTTCAAGAGCGACAAGAATGTCCCTGTGCAGTGACTCAGTGATTACATGGTGAGATCAGAAAGTGGGTAAGAAAAGGCCTGTGTGGAAACAACGGCAGTAAAACTTGGGCAGAGCGAATGTTACTTAACCTGGCACAAGGTCTGCTGACAGCAGTCTAGCCAGGAATATTATCTATTTAACTGCTAGTAATTCAGAACTTGTGCAGTAGAATAATCACTGATTTATATTGTCTGGTTGCTCCTTTTTGGCTTTGGTTCTCAGGCTACTCTACAGACCTAGAGATCTCCACACCTGCTACCTGAAGTTGGGTAAGATGGTCCCGTTAATGCCATGATGTTTCATCAACAAAATTCACCAGCAACTCTCTTCTGTATACTGAGGTCATAATGAATGTTTTAAAATAAGAAGTAAATACTTTGCCCAGCAAGAGAGAATCTGCATGCCTTACTGGTCATCATATCAAAAATCAACCTGCAGTATTTGTTGTAGGGTCTCCTAGTCTTCTGCAAGTTAAACTTCATCATAAATAATTAAGAACTTTGAAACCTCAAGATTTGCTGATTTAACAGAAAAGATGTGTTGTAGCACATGAACTTCAGCAAATTTTGCTGAGGTGGTTTAGATGTTACTGCTCTCAGTTATTTTTCCCATCTTTCTTCCAAAATTACTGCCCCTGGACAGAAGGACAAACTAAAACCTGGGCCTGTATCTCATACAGCCCCTTCAAACTGCTGAGATATCAGTCTACAAAGGGATGTCTTTGTAGTACAGGTGTCCAGTCTTTTTCTGTTGACCTTGACACCAGGCAGAATTGAAATAAATGTCTCCATCAAAAGCCTTAATAACAAAATATATA
>VWYP01019126.1:224271-348654 GCA_013400435.1 Pycnonotus jocosus
CCCCCCCCCAATTTATAAAAACTACCTCAGTTTTCTCTCCCACTTGTTCTCAATGGATTCAAGTCACAGCCTTGTATATCTACAACTGTCCTGTCTCTGCTAGCTGTTAATTTTAGCCAGGGTACTCCATTATAGGGCAAGATGAAAAGCAAGTTATGAAAGGATGTGAGACATAGCTTTCCTTAACCTTTTATATTTTTAACTTCCTCACTCAGGTCCCAAATACCTTTTCTAGTTCTCTCACAATTCTAGCATACAGAATGAAAACACAAAGTGCCAAACAGATGCAGCTATTTGTAAGAAAAAGCCAAAACCTTCTGTCCTTTCTCCATGATCTCTGACTTTCAGAATCTTGCTTTAACATTCATCAAATATTCCCTTTGTCTGCTGTCATCCCTCTTAAATACATAAAGAGCTCATTCATGAATGTATAAACTTTTGTCAGTCTCTAAAGTAAATGGAGTTTTCTTTTAAAATGCTTTAAATCAAACTCACTCAGTGCATGGTGCTCTGTACTGTTATACTCCTTTCTTCAGAGACTGTATCTGCTTTTGATCCTTTATTCCTGACTTCTCCCTAGCACTGATTTCTCTGTCAATCTGGGAGCTGTGCCCTGTGTTAATGTTTAGGCAGAGTATTTTGATGTTTTTCCTGTCTCACTTCTCTTAAAACTGGTGCTGATAAAGGTTAAAGATACTCAAGGATAAGGTAATTGAGACTTTTGTTCTCCCCCACCATCAGCACCCCATTTTATGAAGAAAAAGTCAAGTAAATGCTGAAGTACCAGAGATTCCATTTGAGATGCATCAACCTCTGCACCTGCACAGATAACAAACTTTAGTTCATCCCACTACAGTATTAGGGCCCAAACTCACAAAGGACCAAAGACCACAGTCCAGGAAAATGTTTCCCTTCAGGAAGCAGTACTCAGTTTCTAAATTTCCTACCTGAACCTATTACAGGCTGAGGGAAATATGATCTTGCCTTGCTAAGCCATTTCTGTCATGCTGTGCAAGGAGACCACTACTTTGGATTCAGGAGTCAGGCCACTTCTTCCCAAAAAACAATCAATCTTCTTTGGACATTGCTTCATGTAATACCTTTCTCTAATGGTTAAATCATCTTTATTCTTCTAGTGAGAAGACTGGCAACAAAGCAGCAGACACTGAATCAACTTTAAGACAGAGCATAGCTGAAAGAGCAAAGAAATCTTTCTTCAGTGTATGTGTGTATATATACACACATTTATTTTTGTATAAACTTTTGTATTACACTCACTTGCAGAGATAGAGACGTCTCTGTTAAGAAGCAATGGGGAACTCTGAGATAGAGTAATTGGAAACGTGTCCTTCTGCAGCTCCTATTCACTGCTGGTGTTCAGCAATAAAAAGAGAATTGCAACCATGAATCACAAACACTACTGTGCTGTCTTAATACTGCCTTTCAAGAACTGAAAAGACAAATACCACTTAGTCAAGGAGAAACCCTCATATATCTGATACACCTCCAAATGTTCTGTGATTAATCTTTTGTCTTAAAACCAAAAAAACCCAAAACAAACAGTGACTGAACAAAAAATTCCCACATACGACAATCCAGATTTCTAAAGCTTTGATGGAATGAGGCCACTGGTGAGCAACAGTAGAACTTTACATAGAAAAAAACCCCAAACACTTTACTAAAGCTATCAAAAGAGCTATTCTTTTAGGTAGTTTTGGAGTAAATAAAACAACACTTGCTCCTTTAAGTGATTTGTTTGCATTAAATGATTAATTTGCATTTATTTGTCTAATCCCAGAGAGGTTATTATGCTGGAGCATACTCACACATTCAATTGGGCTATTCTTTAAAGCCAAGTGGTGTGGCTTCTAAAGTGGGAGTGTGGATGTTGGATTGCAGCAGAGTTGGAATCCACTACAAAAATTGAAAGAGTTGGCTATTCCGTATTGTGCGTATCACGCTTGCTTGTTGAAAGAGCATCAACCTTTCAGCAGTGGGAAGTGGGTGGCCTGGGGAGCAGGAAGGATTCCTGAGGCATCATGTGGCTCTTTGGGAATCCCTGTGAGATGTGCTTGCAAAAGCTCTGGAGGCTGCCTCTATTCTTGCTGTGAGAGCTTTTTGAACAGCTTCCATAAGCCTCTTCAGGATTATGGTCTCATAGTACTTAACTGGAAGGCAATGACAGTTTGTAGTGCAGATCCTTCCTCAATGTCATGAACAGCCCTCATGGTCCAAGATAGGATGGGAAGGTTTTGGTTAGGCTGGCTGCCACTGCCATTTTTGCCTACATGCTCTTGCTGCTTCTCTTGCCCCATCACTGGCCCTTATTTGGATCAGGGAGCTGAACCAAGAGACTATAAAGAATACAAAGTCAGCAGAATTTTGTCCATTTAGCATCCTGGATTGGTTCACCATGATTGATCATGGGTTTAATGTAAGAAAGAAAAAGGATGCAGATAGCTGGGATAGCTCAGAAGAAAGTTTTTACAATGGTTTAACTATATTCTTAAAACATACCCTCAGTCTGTCTATCAGCCATCTATCTATCTATCCATCCATCCATCCATCTATCGGCCCCCGTGTGCCAGGATTTAGGAGCTGCGGTTGAAAGAGACACATACATAAGTGCTAATGCAATCTGAATAAATGGTGGCATTTAGGCAGGGGCAATGTGGGGGTGAGGCAGCCATTACATAATGTAATTGGAGATTTACCACCAAAGCTTTACACTTGGAGTGGGACAAACTGGATGTCCCAGAAACCAGCAGTTAAACAAACACTGAATTTGTAAACCCATTCAGAATTTGTAAAAAGAATTGTTGTTTTATTACTGTTATTTATCTTGATCGTGTTTGTTCTGCTTAGAAGAAATAAAACACAGGCGCTCTTTGCCTTAATTGCCGGGCCTATTCTTTAGTAAACAATGAAAAGTGATTAGAGATGTTTTTTTGGCATGCACAGTCCAAAACCACCTAGTGAGAGTTCAAAGAACAAAGCAAATGCTTATTGAAAGAAATTACTCAGCTAACTAAACTTGTATATCTTCGAGTCAGACATTTTTTCGGCATCTTTACCCCATTTACCAATGCACAATTACTGTCACTATTGTGTTGTGTCATTAGGCGTAAGGTTACAAGTGCCAGTCGGAATAAAAAAATTGCAGTAATGTTGGCATAATTTTTCATTATCATCTTCATTAACCACAGCTAGTGGGAGTAAGAGTTTATCCTTGCTGTTGTCATTGTCATGACAACGCTTCCAAAGCTTGTCTGCCGAGAGTTCACCAGATACAAAAAACTGAATGTCCTCATTATTCCACTTCTCACACTCTCACCCATGCCAAGGGTGATCTGAGATGCACAGGGCCCTTGATTTATCCCCTGTGATTTCTCTTGACAGCCTGGTATGGTGTCTCAGCTTAAGGCAATCGGTCTGATTTCACAGTTTAATTACTGCTAATCTGAAGGAGCGTGGCCAATGCTAATGAGCCAGCAGCAATCAAAGCAGTAATGGCTAAACTCACCCTGTTTCATTCTTCTTTTTTTTATTAAAACACCCCTATCCTGAAATAAGCAAGTAATTTCTCTTTTTCTGCAAAACTGCAGCGAAAGAACAGATGAGCTTCATGTACAATTTGGTGTTATTTCAGAAGCAGACCATTACATTCCTTTCTATTTTGCACTTAAACCTCTGCTTAATGTTAGTTTCCAAACAGCTTTGAGTCAAGAAAAGGATCAATAATTAGAAAAGACTCATTAGTGGATCACTAGCTCAACTGCAGAACATTCATGCTGGAACACTGGGGCCAAATTTTGGATGGAGGTCTCCTTGATTTTTGCAGCTGGGCATCACTGAATTATGCAGCGAATAAAAATATCTATAAAGGCACTGCAAAAGAGAACCCTGGAATAACCAGAAAGGGCTTTATTGTAACAGGAATTAATTACAAAACTAGATAACAATCTGCCCTGCAAAATTAGCTGTGCCTTCAGTTAACACCATCCGAGAGCAGCAACTTGAACATTCTCCCTTTTCTTGAGCTTCTCTCCTATTGCTGAAATAGATGAAGAAAAGCATGGAAAAAAATCTTCAGAAGTGATTTTTGTCAATCATGCCAGTCAAATACCTGGAATAACTATAGGAAAATAAAAACAATTGGGTAGGCCTTGCATCTGCTTTTCCATACATCCTGCAGCTGTGTTAGAAATTTCTTCAGAATTTTTCCTTGGTTTTTTTTCTTCCTCAGTAGAACTTCAATTTAAAATATTTACCAAACTTCATTATTTGATTAACATACAAAACCTTTCACTCTTTAATGATTCTCCAAACAGGAAGTCACTTATTAGAAGCAAAAGCCCCAATACCAGTGTAAATCCAGGCTACTTTAGCCACCTTCCTACAGATATTCCATTACTCTAGTGAGCTGTACATAGCTCATTTGAATGGAACTCCTACTCTTTGCAATGAAGAAGAAAAGCTGTGTTTTGGTGCTACTCTGTGTGATATATGATATATAAATGGATAGGCAACATTTTGCTGGTTAGATGACATGGGAGGAAGATGTTAAAGAAATCCTCCATAAAGAAAAGGGTTTAGAATAAAGTTTGAAGAATATGAACTGCTTGTCTCAAGCTTATCTGCCATTACTTAAAATTTGGTGTTTCTCAGTTAACCTGAAGGAAAATAGTTTTTTTCAAAATTTTCTGACACCTAGGAATACCTGACCAGTGCACAAAACACACATCTTCCTTGCAGAAAAAAGTATTTAATAAAACAATAAATATTAGGATGTATGATTTGCTTTTTACAGCAGCATCATTTAAATGTGTAATATAGCAAGACAGTGGCCCTTTGTAAGATTAAATCCATTATAAATCATTTAATCTCATCCATTCATTAAAAAGCTGTTCCATCAATGATTGTTTCACATTCATAGTGCTGTACTCAAAAATACAAAAGTCCAGATTGTAATGCTACATAGATCTGTTATTTTGCATTATTTTAAAAATTATATAACTTTCATTTTCCCTTTTCTTTTTTTTCACTCTGTCTCAGTACAAGGAAAATAATGCAATGGGTACTCACAAAATATGGCTATTTCCATAAGATATATGAGAGAAAGAGAGTGTCACAAGAGGGGAACATCATTCTAATAATATTTTGTACTTCATCATAGCACTGTCAGAAGATGCCAATGGAGACTCTAAGTCATTTTAAAGAACCACTTCATTTACAGGGAAGGAGTTCACTCCTAATTAAGTTGGAAAGCCTCCAGGGCTTTCTCCAGCCTTTGCAATTCTGATTTCCTTGGAGAACTCTTGGTAAATCTAAGAGATCCAGAGATTTCAGTGTGATTAAGACCCTATTGACACAGACATTAAAATGGCAGTAGTCAAACTATGCCATAAATCTTAAACAAAAAAAACCCAACACAACAAAACAACAAAAAACCCCCAAACACTCCCAGCGCCCCAAAAAACCAAACCCAAAACAAAACAAAACAAAAAACCAACAAAAAAGCCAACCCAACCTGTCGACAACACCTCAGGTAAATTGAACTGGAAGTCTGTTGGAATGACAATAATACAGCATAGTTATGAGGAACAAGTGGCAAAAAGGAAAAGAAAAAGAAAAATCTAGGTCCAAATTATTTGCCTCCCTTAGTACAGCTCCTCCTTAATACTCATCTGTCTTAGATGGTTCAGTTGATTCAAAGTTAAAAAAAACCCAAAACCACTAAAAAGCTAGGAATAAAATTCAAATTGTGTATGAAAGAGTCACAATACTCTTCTCACTTAGAATGATTCTATATGGCAAGAATTTAATCAGGTGCCGTCAAACTGATGTTGTATAGCTACACGAAAGATCTGAAGCCCTGTAAATAAAACATTTCAATATAAGGCTAAATTCTCTGGTTTGGTTCACTGAGAAACTCCCCAAACCTATCAGTACAACAGGCAGAAGAGAAGAAAGGTGGCACAGTAATAATAATAATAATAATAATAATATACAACTTTAAGACGAGAATCAAATAACCTGATTTCCACTTACCCCCTATTACCTCATTCTGAGCTAAACTGTTTATATCTAACATAGCAGTGGACTGTCCATATATACCCACTCTGACCCAGAAGGCAAGGAAATATGCATTCTTATTTGTAGTTTGTCCTTTTTTTATTGAATATCCTTCAGAAGGTCTAGGTTGATAAGAAGTTGTCAGTCAAGAGTAAGTAGCAAACACAGGGACTTGGGCAAAATTGAGGCCTTGTAAATTTGGGTCAAAGAGAGCAAGCTGCACTGAAAAGAAGTAATTTTATGTCATTCTGAATAATGGAAAGTACAACAGCCATTGAATTATCCTTCTCTTCCCATAAATGGGAATTACTGGCAGAAGTGGAAAGCCTTTTTGTTACAAAAGTGATAGAAGCATCAAGTTAGAGATGTCATTAACAAATGTAGGGTATTTTAGTGAAGTGTGGAGTGATGGACCCTGTGACAAAGGAAACACAATGATGAGAAAAGACTTCTAAAAAACGATGCAGGGACACATTAATCACACGGAGGCAATGAAAACCAAAGAACAGACTGTCCAGAAATCTCAGTTGATTTCCTTCCGGATGTGGTGAATTAGGAGGTCATCTGTTTTAGTCAGCTGTGGACTGGCATCCTGGTGCTCTCCCCCAAAAGGAGAACTGCTCAGATAATAATCTACCATAGAGACCCAGAGCTGCTGAGACTGCACTTCTTGCACTGGTAAAACTGCTCAGTTTTTAACTTACAATAAAGCAACTGCCTTCTGTTTTTCTAAAATAATGTTACTGCTGAGGTTTTTTCATTGCAAGACAGGAGTGAGACTGCAGTATCAGGTCACTGCTGTGGAAAAGGAGGGATCTGAGTAATCACACAGGAGAGTCAGGAGAGGGGGCATTTGAAGTGAACACAAAGGGAGAAAACTAAAATGAATAAAATTGGAGTGATCTTCAAACAGAAACAAACGTCAGAGCCAAAGGAAAATAAAAGAAAGCAAACTTGGTTTGTTTAGCCACCAAGACTAATTCCCCTTCCTGTTAGAAAAGACCTTCATAGATCAAAGTATTAGAGTGCTCTGAATTTCACTTGGGCTACCAGTGATATCCTGATTAGATTTGTATTTAAACAGAATTCTCATACATTTCAATTATCAGAATCATTGGAGCCAAGTGCTCTTTCAAGTTAGACCTAAATTATCCATTCTCTAACAAAAAGTGAAAAGGCATACAATATTGATACCCAACATTGCTCTGCAGAGCCATATATACTTTCAGCAGTCATGAGCACAAAGAGAAGTGTTCTGTATTCATACAGCTCCACTGGCAAACTTAACATTTGCTACAGCAAACAAAAGAAAGCTCATTCTTGGCTTTTAATTTTTTTAATATCCAAAGGCTAGTCTTTCATCCTAGTCTTCAAAATTGTTCTTTGGAATAATTCCTCCTGTGTGCTCAAAATGATAAAAGAAAATAATTAAAAGATACTACAAAAGGTACTGATTTTCATGTATTTGGGCTAGGAACCTTCTAAAAAATGCCCGTGATGATGTGCCATTTGAGGGGCAAAATCAAAGGTATCCCAAACCAGGGTCTCTTTAAACAATGATGTGTGATCTAGGGAGTAGCACATTTCCATACTCCTAGCAGTGAAGAGGAGTCTAATATCTATTGATACAGCCCTGAAAGATAAACATAATCAATGCTACTGACAAACACCATAATACCACCCAAACATGACAAAGAGAAATGAAAGCTATCCCTGTAACAGGTCTGGGCATCAGCAGCAATTGTAGCTGTTACTTAAATGCACATGGACATATATAGTGAGAACATTCATTTTTCACTTAAAACTCATCAGATTATGAATTTTGCAAATATGTGCTATTCTAACACCTACATTTTGACTCTAGGGTTTTAAAATTACAAAGACTTTTTTGGTTTTTTGCAAGGAGGTTCCATATTGTCTCAACTTTTACTTGCTGTTCTTCAGTATACCCTAGGGGTCATGCTGTTACCACGTCTTATGCTGTCTGTAAAATTATGAAGAGCATGCAGGATAATAGAGAGAATTCATCAACACAGTTTTTCAGCAAATAATCTTCCAGGTTATGCTATCCTCCCACCGTCCATTATTTTACTGCTCAAAGATGGTTCTGAATCACAATACAGCGAGAGAGATTTCATCAGTGCTTGATGCTATTGTGGATGTTGCATATGTTGATGCTTAGTGGCTGCTTCCATCCTCCCTTCTCTGCTGCTGAAAGCAGCCTCTTTGCACTCACTGTGTTTTCTCACAAATCTTCCAAACTATTTGCACAAGATCTTATTTCTACTCCCAGACACTTTCCTTATTATAGCAATTTTCTCTAAAGGATGATGCTGTCTACCTCATCTGCAAGACAGTAGAAAGTAAAAGATGCTTAAAAATGTTAGGGTCACCCAGATATACCCTTCTCACATATCTCCTGCTCAGTTTCATCTTTAAGTTCCAGTTTCTGTGTGGGACCACATGCAGCTGCCTGGGACAGAGACCAGATATTTCCCCATCTCACAAGATGTACCTTTGAAATCTTAATAATAATAATAATGCACTACAATAACAATTAAATACCAAAGACTGCTTGCAACTTTTCCCTTATCCAGATGAAGTAACAAGTGAAAAAAATCTACAATATATTTCTAACACCACACCATGAACATATCTGAATTATGGTTTTCTCTTGTTTGATAGTTTAAAAAATGTTAGGTGAAATGTTAGGTGCACACCTGCTATTTCCATGGAATACTTTGTCTGGAACGTAGGATAATCCTACCCACAATTCACTGTTCTCTTGCATAGAAAAATAAACAGATGCTGCAGTGTGAATTTATCAGTCAGGTTCAGGCCTTGTTTCAAGTAGGTAAAATGTCTGGGCTGGAAAATTTAGATGTCATTTGTATGTGCAGTGTGTCCTCTTGGGATTCTATAGAGTATAACTGTCCATTACCCAGCTCTACCTCACCAGGTGAAATTCCAGAGTCAGAACCTCACTTTGCTTCTCATCAGTGAGAAGGAAAAACATCAAAGGACCTTCCATTGCTAGAGAGAAACAAGGTCATCATCATTATCAGTGATAGCAGCTCTAAATGGATGTACAAAACTTTTGCAGAGTTGGAAATGTGGCACAAAGAAGCTCAGATGCAAACTGTTTTGTATTATTCAAAGCCTCTGTGCACAGCATTTTTCCTTTTTAACCCTTCTGTACCAAACAACATCTCTTTAACAGGATGCCAGCGCCCTCCCTGCCATTTTAGTGGCAATATTTAGTATTCACAGAGTCACGTTTCGAGGTGTCAGTAGCTGCAGCTGTCCTTATTTGTGTGGTCCCAAAAATAAGGTTTGGATAAGACTTCTACTTATATGGCCTGGTGAGTCTGTCAGCCTGCAGCCCCAACATTTAGCAGATGGTCATGTTTAGCCAGTGAGCCATGGGAATGACAAAGAGCAGGATCCCTCCCTCCTTACACCATTCAGAAGGCACTAAAGCACAATTCTGAGTAGGGGCTCAGTTATTTATATAAAGGGGGGAAAAATCATTCTTAATTCTAAACTGTTTAATCAGTTCAGTTGAAATTATGAGCGAAGTCAGGCCATTCTTCCTGCCCCTGCTATTTAGTTGTCTCACATGACAGCCAGTGTCATCCTCTACAATAATCTCTGTAGGACAGAGAGAAAACCAAACACACACCTTCCATTTCTAATTATTTTTAGTAAGTTGTATGAGTCATCTTTGTCAATATAACCCAGAGGATAATGAAAGCTTTCAGAAAAGCTAACTCAGGTTACTCTTTCCATCACACTATTAAGCGTGTCTAGAATTCTTTAAGTCATGCTCTGTAATTTTTTAAAAAATGTTGTTAAGCTTTGACCCCATGTTCCGCAAATAAGAAGAGACCTGATTTTTCTTATATGTGTTACTTGCAAAGATAAAAAAAGAAAAATATGCATGATCAATCTTTAGGCTCCCTGTTTGGTATCTTCACTTTATTCAATAAACAGCAAGAGGTACAACACATATGTTTAGAACTAGCTTAATTGCTAACAAGGAATTATTTTTGGTGGGTTTTTTGTATTATTTTTGTATTTGCTCTTTCCCAGCTATGCTAAAACAACAGCAGTGAATGGTAACACGTAGTGTCATAAACATTTTATACTTTATGTAAAAAAACCTATGTATTAATATTCTCTATTTGTCTCCTCTAAAATCTTTAGCAGTAAAAGAGGCAATATCATCCTAGCTGGACATCAAGTAACTCATCAGTGCAATGAAGGCAGTCTGCCTCTCTCTCGTTTTAGACCATCTTGTGACTCAGACAATCTCATCTTTTTGGTTTACACTTAATTTGCCTCATTATCTTTTCAAGCATAAAAAGATGATAACTTCTTTGCTACATAAATAGAGACTATGGACGTAACAAAACACTCCCCATGGACAAAAAGAAAAAAAAATCTCCTGGTTAAGATGCTTTTATTCTGTCTTTGCCTGTGAAAACCACAAAATAATAAAAAACAAACAAACCCAATCAATTAAACAAACAAACAAATCCAGACCACACTCTGATGATATTTCTCAATTCTCCTTTGCCTTAGGCCAGAAGCACCTGGGCTACTGACCAAGTAAATTGCCCCTCATCAATGATCAATTTTGGAGCTGTACCCCTTTGTGGTTGTTACTTGAGGGGGAATAACTGCTTTTTAGCTCTAGCCTGAGGATGTGCCTGTTCCTACCTCCAGCCCTCTTCCAAGAATCCTCAACTTAACATAAAGAAAGAGAGTGTGATGGGGGGGGGGGAAAATATCCTAAACAGCTGTCTGGGAAGCCAGAAAGATAGGAAGAGAGAGAATAAATTTATGTTTCTTGAGGTTTACCAGAAGAGCACACACTGAAAGCAGAGTGGGATGGGAACGTCTTCCCCTCAGAAAGATGGGAAAGGTATTAAAATATTAGTAATACCATTTTCCAGGCTTGAGCCTCAGTGGTCCATTCTCATGAAAGAAAGCATGTAAAATATCCAGACAATTGAAATCAGCTGAAAAAAGGATTTTACTAATCTGTCCTTATTTAGCCCAAAGCTGCCAGATGATATTCCCCTAGCATAGACTTCTAGTTTCTCTCAGTTAAACATTTTGTATTTTCCTGTGCTGGAATTGTAACCAGACCACTGTATTTATCAATTTTTGCTACATCTTTCTGTCTTGAATTTGTCCAATCTTTTCTTAAAGCTCTTTAAACACGTGGTATCCAAAGCATCCTGTATCAACGAAATCCTCAATTTATTTTGCATTAAGAATTAAAAGTGCTTTCCTGCTGCTTAGCAATTTCATGGTGCCCCTGATTCTTATTCTGTGGTAGCAGGAGATGATCAATGCCTTCCTGCATCCTCTAGATCATTTATAATTTTGTACATCCCTTTACATCTTTGCTTGTACACTGTTATGCACATCATGAGATTCCTTTTTCCACAGGATGAAGAGATTTGGTGCATTCAGTCTCTGCCTGTACAGAAACTACTCAATTCCCCTGTTCAGGCTGGCACCTTCTCTACAGCTCTTCCAGTTCCATCATATCCAGCTGGAGACAGGGTAACAAAAGCTGCACATAGCTTGTGAAGCACAGAAACATCACAAGTTAGAGCTGGAAGGTATTTTCTTCTGTATTCTGTTCCTTTTCCGGTAAGTCCTTTTTGTCTGATGAAGTTGCATTTTTACAAGCTTCTGGGCTGCGTGCCAGCATGATGTGAGATGACTTGATGCTTTTAGTGTTATTCTTCTAAACTCTGACTTCTCAGCAGTCATGTGTCCTGTGGGACAGCTTCCTGGGAAAGGAACGAATTGGCCATGACTGAAGTGTCACTGCTACCTGTGTACCAGCCACCTCTGCTACAGATATCATCTCCAAGCAAGTGTTGCTGCTCTGGAAAGGTCCCTGTGGGAGAAGGCAGGTCCACACCATGGCTGAGCAGCTGCATTAGACACCACAGTATTCTAATGTAATTAGAAAACAGCTGGGAAGGAACAGTCAATTGTTTTTTGGCAGTCACGGCCAATTTTGCACCAATGCAAATGATGAATCAAATCCTGCAAGTTTACAATATCTGCTGAGAGCATAGTGGCAGAAGCCATGCTAATGATTTTAAATCTTGTTTATGCCATTTTTGGCTGATGGAATAGTCCCCTGTCCCCAAGAAGCCTCCAGTGCAAAGGAATTCCCACATACTGCACCATAACACCTATTGGGCAGTGGAGAGGAGAGCCAATCAGTAGGGTATGGAAATCAGGCAGCCACCTTTCAGCTACAGACTAAACATAGTGTGTTCTTCATTACTGGAGCAAAACCCATGCTGCAGAGCCATGTATCACCCAGCCTCAGCAAAAACCCATAAAATTTTCAAGAGAGAATAACACAAAGTACCCCATTACTACCAGGCTGCTCCTCCCTGACTATCCAGCCCAATCCACCCACTATATGGTAATATATCAAAAATAATCATGCAGGAGAAGAGTGTTATTCCTTTAAACATGGTCCTCATACCAGTTCTTTAAACAAAAAATTAGTTCTCTTAAGGCTATCAAATACAGCCTGTAAACCATCATCTGCTCCTAAAATGTGTGCAACTTTATGATCTCAATGATGATGATAATCTCTAGGCCCATGTCCTCTTGCTGAGGCCCCCCACATGATCTTTTGAAATTATTTGTCAGCTAGGATTGAAAATGCTTCATGGGAGGATAAGTGCTAAAAATATATTTTTGTGTTTGTAGCAGTTTCTGTTAACATGAACAAATGGAATCCACTTAGCAATGTTTGCATAAGTGCAAACTTTGAGATAAAGATGTTAGAAACATTTCAAAATGGCCCTTTGCCCTTGTTCTGGCCCAAAAATAGCTGCATGTAAGTCTAGAGACAGCAGTACTTTTGGCCAGATAGTCAATAAATTTAATAGAATTAGCATGGGACAGAAATGCCATCCAAAAATGGATTCATGTTTAATCTGGTAATCTGATCCCATATGGCACTTTAAAGAGTGGGAGGAATTAGTGTTTGCTGCTTAAAGAAATTACCCAGAAAATGACTGCTGAAGACAGACCAAATAGTACCTCATCAGCATTCAGTGTGAAAAAGGCAAACAACACAGGAACAAGAGAAGTTAAAAGGTGAGCCAGCAGAGAAAGCCAAAATTTGTTCCTGCATGGCTGGGAAAGGGATAACAATCAGATGCTAAAGGCAATCTCACAAAGTACTGGGTATAAATAAAGAGCAATTAGAATATATCGCACAGGAGGGTAGAAGATAGTTTAAAAACCAAAGCTGACAATAAGGCAAGCTCCATCCTTAAATGCCCATTCACCTTCTCTGCAGTTCTGAGGTGCTAAGAATGTACAGTTTTGTCCCAAAATCATTCCCAATCATCCTAATAAGGGAAGCAAAAGTCTGGGGCACAAGGATCATAATGAAAAACTTGGTTTTGACACTTCACTGTGCTTTACAGTGCCACAGTTTCAGGACACATTTCTGAGAGGCAAAACAGGCCAATGTGGCTCTTTCTGCCTTCGTCCCTCAGTCCTGCAGATGTTTGTCTGTGTGACCTTGTGGTGAATAACATTGAGAAACTGAACTTACAAATAATCCTGTTAAAGAGTTACAAGAAAGGACTGAGTATAGTTTTAGTATAGCTGAGGTCAACCAGTTCATCTCTAACCCTGCAAAAAGTGGCAATGGCACAACTGAGGAGCCACCCCTGGAGTGAACAGTTGGAGCTAAATGGAATAAACAGATGGACTTGAAGAGGAGAAAAGCGGGAACAGCTCACGCTGCCTTTGATGCCAAGAGCGACGTCCGCAGAAACACGGCCTCAGAGCTCCCAGTTTGTGCTGTCTCTGGAAGTGTGTTAATATCTGCATAAACACAGTAAATACGGCCTTTGTGCTAAAAAAGGATTGTAATGGCCAGAGAATAAAAATAGCTGAGGGATGAAATGTGATGAACATCCAAAACACTTCAGATTCGGGCAGGCAGAACAATAATGTCATGATGCCTTTTCTGTTCTTCATCTATCAGGAGGCTCAGTTAGCCTGACCTGCCCCATGTTGGCAAACCTCCTTTCATGACATCGACCTTTCACTTGGCCCATCCCCAAAAATCCTACAAGATATGAGGAGCCCTTCTCTTTTACTGAAATTGTGGAAATTGAATGGCACCAAAACAATGCCTAGTGAAGTTGCAGATAAACCAGTGCATGGGTTGTGGCTTGCAAATGTATTTGGTGTTTCTATAACTTGAAAAAGACATGTAGCATAGGTTAAAAACCAAAGAAAAGCTATTTTCGCCCTTCACACCTCTCTGGAAAAGAAAGCATTTAGCAGAACAAAACTGCTGTTGTAAAATGAAATAAGATGTGACTGTTCCCATATGGGGATTACACAAAATACACCCCTAAAGAATTATTCTGTTGCTTACTTCTGGGGCAAGAATACAGGATTTATCTGTAAAACCAGCTCAGACCAGGGCAGTGCAGTGGCTAATGAAACCCATGCCAATATTAGTCCAAATCCTTTCCTTTGTGTCACCAGTTCAAGCACACCAATTTGTGACAGAGCTCTGAAATGAAAAATCACAGCCCAATGCACAGAGATAATACAGACAATAACTAAGCTTTTGCTGCATGCTTATGCACACATGCAACACCCAGCATTCAGCTCAGCCAGAGCTTGGCTGGCTCACCAAAGCCAAAAGCCCTGAGATACAGAGTCCAAATTGGGGTGAGGGAAAAAAAAATCTCTTAGGTGCAAGCTATAAACACAAAAACTCACAATACTTTTCAACTTTTATCCTGTGGTTCTGAACAGGCATAGGCTCTGTGTTCTGAACCAATGTCCAATGGCAGGATTAGTGCTATGGTATTACATCCTTAAAAGATATAATTTTCTATTTATATATAGATTCTATCTTTAAATAATATATTCTTTACATATTTTTTCTTTTCTCTATTTTATAAAAGTAACTTTCAGAATAAAACATTTTTTGTTTTGTTTGGGTGGCAGTTGAGGCAGAGGGAGGACAATATCCCCTTTTCTCTAAAAATTTACAAATTCTTGAGTGAGATTCCCTAAAATTAAATATAACATAAGTGCTCATAGCAACTTACATGTCCTCACTTGATCACCTGGGTTCTCACAGCCCATGGCCAGTCTGGGTGTCAGAGCAGCAGCTATCACCTCTGCACATTTTAAAAACTTCTTTGATGAATGAAAGAAAAACCCCTACCACATTTATGAGAACAGTATTTACTCACCAAGGGGGTAAATCAATGCAGGTGTCTGTGCATGTTTGGCCTTGCCTGCCCTTTCATACAATTTTCTATCTGTTAGGTGCAAACAGACCCTCGGGGTCCCTTTCACTAAGGGCTGGCCACTTCTGGCAGTTCCCCCTCTCTCATGCCAAACCAGACACATTTATGTGATTTTATGTGGATATAGTTTAAGGCAGAAAGGTTATTATTTGCCAGATTGTACAGAGCCAGGCTAGAGGCCTTCCCTAATTAAAAGGACCCAGGTATCATCAGGGACATCTTCCAGGCTATACTTGATTTCCCTTCTTCCATTTCCCCTTTCCCTCCTCTAAAGGCCTTGTTTAATTTAACTCTTTGCAGAAAAATAACAATAGGTGAACTGAGCTGACATAAAAGCAATTTCCCTACACTCACATTCCTTGTGCTCAGTTCAGCCAAGATTTCCTTATTTCACCCAAGAGAAAGGCAAAGAACACGTTCCTAAACCCAGCATTTTTTTTGCCCGGCAGTCTATCAGATTGTGCCACTATTAGAACATCCAGCTCACTGACAGCACAGTGGTCACTTTCCATCAGCTTTTGCAATAAAGTGTTTATTGACAGGTCAGAAAGGCAAAATGGCAGATTGAATAAACCAGGGCAACTGTAACCATAATCGTTTGCTAAACATACCCCAGAAGTGTCCTTCACATTCTGCAGTGTGATTAAGAGTGTCAATAAATTATGGTTTTTATTTCAGGATTTGGCTAAAGTAAGGATGATATCCTGCCTTTTTGACTGCAGTATTATTTTTTTATGGTCTTTAGATTGTGTCCCTTGTTTGTGTTCTTTCCAGTTCAGGAGTTCAAGTTCCAAGGACTTTCTACGTGTCAAATAGAAATATCACCACTTTGCATCCCTGAAAGGAATTACATTTAGAGACCAAAAGGTTAAACTCTATTATCTGGAAAGACCTAGTTCCCCTTGTATCCCTGTAAGTTGACTGCTTTTATGCAAGTTCAGATTATTACTTAATATGAAAAGCACAGGCTAGAGATGGGACAGGAGATATGCAAGACGTGTCATGAAAAAAAGTTGGAATTAATGGATGAGTCTCATCAATCTCATCTTGTATTTGTGATGAAGACAGTGCAAAGTGAATATACACCTTTAATAAGAAAGAGAATGTCAAAAACATGACAGTCATAAACCCAAGGTCAACTGTAGCCTTCAAAGAGTTTTCTTAAGCAGTTATGATGGATTCCCAAATTGCTGCAAGTTTTACATAAAACAGCTTGACACTATATTACCACACCTTTCACAGCATAAGAATTTCAAGGCTTTCAGCACATACATCTGAAGGAGATTATAAAACCTTGGCCTTATTCTTGGTTACCATGTTAGTGAAGCCATGAATGGATTCCCAAAAACAGGAATGCTAAATTTTGCCAATCAAGGGCCATCATTTTATCTTTGACTATTTATAAACAACAGCCTAATCTAAGCCAAAGCCCACAAAATTCTTGACAATATTACCAATGATTTTCAGAGAAAACCCATAATGCCCTTTCCATCTTGGAGGCTATGCAAGCATCCCACACCTTCATACAGTTGTGATGTTCAGCATCTTTCAGGCTAGTATAAAATTTAAGTTTAAAAATTTAGAGCAAACCTACACAATTCTTTAAAAGCACATGTGAAGTCTACTCTAAAACAGCATTTCCAGGGTTATTTTAGATGGGTAAATGTAAGCACTTTCACAGTTTAACAGCATATGTTTTGCCTTCAATCTCTATATAGTCCCTCTGAGAACATAACCTTACATAACTTTTTTTTTTTTTTAAGCTAATCCATGAAAAAGCTTTACCTTGTTCTCCCACAGCTCTCTCAGTGAATCCCAAAGTCTCTAAAATCCACGTAAAGTCTCCAGTTTTCAGGGAATGACACAGCAGTTCAGAATGTTTCCCAGAAAAGACAGCACCTTGAGGCTGCTGCCATTAAGCACTGCTCTTTGCTTCAGTTCCTGTAACTTCTTCCCAGCTTCATCTTCCTCCCCAAATCAGCATCATTATCTCTACACTGTTAACACTGCAGCTCATTAGCTGCAGCAGTGGGCAACCTAGCTCTGTATTTTTCTCCTTTCACTGGTTTTCCATTATTGTCTGCCCACCCAAGTGTGTTTGTTCATTTCTAGCTCTTTTACAGGAGTTTGTTCATGCCAAATCAGAGGACACATGTTAGATACCAGACACACAGATGTATTTATATGTGGGATTCCTCCCAATCTCCTTTATGAGAAATGATTTTTTCTCCCCAGCATATATTGGGAACTAAACCAGGAAAGCAAAAATACAAACAAATATTAATTCTGCAGAATTACCAGAGCAGAGCATTTACACTTGTACTGTGGCTCATACTGGCATCAGTTATAAAACAGCACATCCAAGAACTGCAGCATGTGTCACGGTCTTATTTCCAGCCATAGATTCCAAATTTCAGTTCTGGTCTGAAAGACAATTTCTGCGGGCAACTCATCTCCCACTTGAAGGAGAACAACTTTTGGTGCAGTCTCTTTTCAGGGGATCTGATCCTTCGCTGCCTCTCCTTGGTATCGATACTTTTGCACAAAAGGTATAATGTGCTACACTTCCTGCTGTAGCACTCACTCCACTCTCCTCTCCTGCTGAGCAGGTGAAAATGAACAAAGAAGCTACAAGGCTGCAGCAGTAAAAATCCTTACACTTACATTTCCAAATCGTTTCTATCAGAAACATAGCATTTAAAAGTCCTGGCAGAGACGAGGTTACTTTCAAAGACAGAGAAATTAAAATTTTCTGTCAACATTTCAAAAATTCAAAGGGTCCTGCATAATTTTAATACTATTTTACATTTGATGAAATTCTGGAAATAATAGTTACATCTTTGAAAAAACCCAATATTATTAGCTTTAATGAAGTTTTTAAAATCTTTCCTTCCTTGGAAATATATTTTAGAGTTTCGGTTGAAGGAATAAAAAAAGCACCTTTTCCTAGTTTGACTTCTCTCTAGAATGAATTTGATCCTTATTCCGACCACTGTGTCCCCTTTGCTTCTCCTTGAAGCTCCTAAATGAGCTCTGGACTGATCATGGGCAGGGGCTTGCCAGGTAATGGCAGCCAGAGGCAGCAGGGGGGGCTCACACATAGGGTTGCTTTGCTGGCCTTGCATATTTTCATCTTCATTTTCACTCTTTACTGATGGTAATGGCAGAAGACAGAATTTCCATAGCAGTACTAAACTTTGGAACTTAAATTTTCTGATAATTTTCCTTGGAATTTCTGTACATGAATGCTTTTGATGATAATTTATATCTATTTCTTGCATTGAGACATTCATCAGTAAATCTCAAAGCACTTTAGAAAGGAGATCAATGTCATTATCATCATTTTGAAATTAGCTTACCAAGAGATTATTATTTCTGGTACAACGTGATTGCTGTATAAAAGCAGTATGAGTGCAATAGCATTTGCCTTTGTGCCATAATCTTAACACTGCTATCTAAAGATTTCTTCAGCCAAATCAGAATAAGACTGCCTTATAGTCTTTTCTTCTATCTTGAAAAAAAGCCCAACCCACAAAAACAACAAAAGAAGGATTGAAAGAAATATGAGTCTTTTGACTAAAGGAAGAAATACAAGTTAACATCACTATATATTTTACTTAAATCCAGACATATAATTCCAAAAAGACTGACAGACATCAAAAAGAACCATGTTCACTAAAGGGAAGCTTTTGCTGCTGGAAGGCTTGCTGAGCCCCATCCTTCACAGAAAGGGCTTCATTGATATATTGTGGAAAACTGGCCCAATCTTGAATAACACTGTGCTTTCTCCCTCTAAACAGAGAAAAACCAGAGGCCTTCAGAGAATTTCATGCTAAAATGCCATATAGAAAATGGTTTGCTGTTTGCCATTCTGCTGCAATCCATGACAGGGCTTAAATGTTACCCTCACAGTGCAATGCAAAACTCAGGGAATCTCCAAGAGCTCCCTGCAGGAGAGGGAAAAGGAAAACAAATAAGTAACAGCAGCCAAAGGATCTCTGAGCAGTATGTCCTTTTATGAACATCCTTAGTACAGCACAGAGATACGATGAATTTTTTGCCTTTTTTTTTTTTTTCCCAATAAGTGCATGAGAAAAAGTTAGTTAAAGAGAAACCTATAACGGTTAGTCAAAACCCATAATTTTTGCATTGCCAAAAGAAAAAATGTGGACAAATGTGTGTTTTGAAATGAAGATACATGTATTGTAAATAAAAATTAAAGTTGTGGGGTTTAATAACTTGACTGTTTCTACTATTCAAGCATCAGCCTCAAAACAAACAAAAAAAAAAAACAAAAACAAACATACAGAACAAGAGAAAATTCTGTAACTTTTTCAATATTCTTCATTAGACTCCACCATTCACAGACCCCAGAGGGAACTGCATCATCCAATCAATTGCACCAAAAAAGCCTCCTCTGATTTATGAAAGGCCTCACCATGGAGTTTTCATATAGTAGTTATTTAAGTACTGAAAAGTCTTACCTATAGATCCTCAAGTAATTACACACTGAGAAAGCTCACGCAGAGCAGACTTTCAGCAAAGGGAGGCCACTGTAGGAACAAAAGCCTTTTTACAGCTGAAATCAGGCATGTATTACAGGTTTGTGTTTTTATAGGGCTGCATTAAGAGCTGAGCCCCAAGACTAGCACAAAATGAGAGCAAAGGGACTTCTCCAGTGATAAATCTGAAGAGATATAAAGGAATTTCCAGGACTATCACTATGATAAAATCCAGGTACAGGATTTTCCTTTTCAACTCTCTGTTTAAATAATCATTTCATGCCCTGAGATGGCAAAAATACATATGGGTATAGTAGGTGCTACAAACATCACCTTTCTACAGTTCAGTTTGGATTTTTATTTTTAATGTTTTCATCACCTTTATTTTCCACCCTCCACCAGCACAGTCAAAAAGAACAGCCAAGCTTCTGCTTGCAGGAGTAGGATCTGCTGCACTCCTGCTTATGGGATTTGGGCAGTGGATTTCCAGGGGAACTTCCCAGCCTCCACCCTTGTGGACCACTGTGTCATAGTGGTCTGGATAAAAAGAATGCTCATCCCTTTTCTCTGAAACCTCTCCTTCTCACACAGCAGAATGGAGCTTTACCCACTCTGCAATAGAATAAAACCAGCAAAAGCAGCAGCCTCCTCCTCTTTACCTTTCCCTCCCCCTATCCAAAGTCTCTCTAAAAAATTACTTGGATAAGTGAATCAATCCTCAACCCTTCAGAAAATGTAAAAAGACCCTGTTTATATGCTTTATCCCCTTTTTAAAAATTTATACACAATTTATAATCATCGACACATGTTTATGCTCATTTAGGAGGATGGGCAAACAGAAATTTTCAGGATCTTTGCCCCAAACTCAAACAAACATGACCCCTCTGGTCAGCTTCAATCAGTTCAGATGGCAGCTGTACATTCATAGATATTTTGGAAAATTTGTTGCATTTTGTGACTCCCAAAGAAACTACACCCCGTCAATGGCAACACCTAAATCAATCTACTCTGCTTCAGAGTTAGCTGAAAAATAGCTGCACATCATCAAGTTATATAGAAATACATTTTATATATGTTAAATCTCTACCAAAATGCAAATGCAATTTTAATACAGACGAGTGAGCTATTGTATCTCGGTGATGCACCTCAGGGGACAACTCATGTGAGCACAGTCACAAGGCATTATGAAGGCACTGGTTTAGTTCTTACCTCTGATGCTTATATACAGTGATATATTAATAAAGTTACCATTTCATCAATATCCTAGGACTTACAGTTACTTATAGGTGTCCTATTGTTTACAATTATTCCAGGTAATTAAATATCACAGACTGTGATACAAAGATGTATCTTTGGTTAAAATCTACCAAAACCAAGCCTCTCAGCTCCTGCATCCTAACCATTATCAAATTAAATCTTAACCTAGGCCCTATTTGTGTAGAAAGTATATACTAGTGCATTATGGGGAGATTAGAAGGAAGATTAGGTACCCAACAACAACAAAAAGAAGCTAAAATATCTAAAACTGTCTGCAGGTGGGCTTAATAAGACATCCTTGAGTTTTAGCCTGCATCAAGGCTAAGAATGAGCATGCAGTCAATCTGATTGTAGTTAGCAGAACACTTTTGTTTTAAAATATTTTTTAATAAAACATTTTGAATTATATTTTTTAGTCAAAAGTTAGAGAAAGCCAGAATTAATACCACTATCCTGAACAAAACCTCTTCCTACAAAGTGAAAAGGACAGGAATTTTGAAATGGTAAACCACATGAATTTGCACTGCACTTGTTCTTATACAGGATCACTGTCTTCTCCTGGGTCACCTAGCAGATGCTCTGAATGTTTATGAACATATTTTCCTTTGGAAGCTGAAACCTCATTGTAGTCTTAAGATAGGATTTTCAAAAGATTGAATCCCTAACTCCATTTAGGATCTTTCCCATAAACCTTAATCCTAACTGCTTAATGGGGCTTTTCTCTGGATGCTCTATCTTTACCATTTTTAAAATACGCAGGCAGCAGAGCTGAGGTTTGGGCTCACCTAGAACTCAAAATAAAAATACGGCATCAGGTCACCAAGATTTTGCTCTCAGAAGTGACTGATGTTTTCAGATTTGTTGTTGATCAATGTGCAATTTATCTTGGGGAAATAAGAGTGACACAATATTTCCCAACAGGTGTGACTCACTCACGGCTTTCCCCCAGCAAACTTTCAGCAGCAAAATCATCATCAGGTTTGGCACTGGGTGTACTGGCTCTCCTACAGCTGCTGTTCCTGCGGTGTTAATGACTTGTGCTTGTGTAGGATCACACTGAATGGCTGTGCCAGGAGGCTCCCTGTGTCCTGAGGGATGCTGTAGCTCTCCAGCAGCACATCTATTACCTGATGTCAGGCAGCACTGTCTCCAAGAGCAGCAGCATCTATCAGCTGCCACGAGCTAGGGAAAAAAGCAGCTGTTTCCAAATCTTTTTGATAAGATGTGCAATACACTCAAGCGAACCTCCCTTCCTCTCCCCTGGGATATATTATAAATATTATGAATTTGTATTATTAATAC
Source organism: Pycnonotus jocosus (assembly GCA_013400435.1). Taxonomy (NCBI): domain Eukaryota; kingdom Metazoa; phylum Chordata; class Aves; order Passeriformes; family Pycnonotidae; genus Pycnonotus; species Pycnonotus jocosus. The sequence goes on from VWYP01019126.1 coordinate 246,752, forward strand.
TGTATGAGTGTTGGAATATTTACTGTAAATGTGGGGCCTTAACATTTGTACAACTCAAGTGTGTCTAGGGAATCTCTCACTAAGTGCTGATATGCAACTGCTTCTCGATAAGTGTAAATATCACAGGACAGGATTGCACAACAGTTTAAGACAGAAAGTAAAAAAAAAAAGTCATATTATCCTACAGAGCTGATGCTGGAAAGTATGCAGCTGTATGACAGGCAGCCGAGGGTGAATTTTGACAGGGTATTAGGCAGCCAATGTAGCAAAAGTGTAATAAGATCGTTAACGAACAAGAGATCAATAGCCTTTTAATTTCTCCACCTGAAATACTGTAAAATGCTCTCTCTAACACGAGCTTTTTCAGGGAAGGATGTCAACTAGTCACTAATCAAAGCTACTTTCTGCAGCAGTGCTGCGCCTCACAAACCGCCCTCTAAGAAAGTGTTCCTGATTTACTTGCGAATCAAATTGCTCTCACAGTCCAGTGTGGGTTCGCTGTAATAGGAGAAAGCAACAAGGGAGGACACCTACTGATACATTACTTTTCTATTTTATTAGCAGGAACCGTGTTAAAGCCAATTAAATTTCATAGAACTGAGATCAGTTGCGCTCTTCTGGAGATTCCTGTGAAGGTTTAAAGCTAAAATGAAGAGCCTCCCACAGAAACCGTTAATTATAATTGTTCTTAATAAAGAGGGAGCACAAATGCAACCAGAATTTGAAACTAGGGCTGCTGATTTGGCAGGTCTGCTAATAAAGTTTTGTTTGTAAAGTCTGTTCTCAAAACTGACTTTAATAGTCCAGTAACATCAAAGTTGCTCATCACAAGCAAGACTATTTTCTGATTTTCAGTGCACATAAACGTATGACATTTTTAGTTAACTAGAAATTTCTGTCAAAACTTGGTATTTCATATTTCCAGCTATCAGGACCAGGAAAAGGCCATTGAAATGTGTTTTTCTCTTTTTGATGCAAAGCACAGATTGTTCTGTTGGACCTTTCATAATTACTTATGAAACAGGTATATTCTCAGTTGTTTGTAGTTTGAAGTGTTCAAGAAAACTAACCTAGAAGAGAGAAAGTTTAACCTAAAACCCTAGATATATAGTGCATTCTTTTGGAAATGACATTTTTGGTTTTATTTATAATTAAACACCACCCCCCCTTTGTCAAATTTCCCCTCCCTCCCCAAAATGAAAAATTGCATTTTCCAATTTTTTTTGAATGGCATTCTTGAGGAAATGCTATCAAGTGTTGCTCCAGGAAAGAGCAGCCATCCTTGTCAAGCTGCAAGTATTTCATAACTAACTCACAATAATGCTCAGGAGAAGGAAAAGCCAGACTACCCCAATATATTATCACTAAATTGCCAACCGCCAACAGCTGCAAAATTCCTTCTGACCTCAGCAAGCTTCAGCTTTTTAGTTTTTAGGAGCTGCCACCCACCTTCTCTCACATGCCAAGTCGTCACTTCAAACAAACTCTTCTATAGTTTCAAAAATCAGTCAAAACTCCTCTCATTTTAAAAATTGTGCAGAAGTTTGCTTCTATCACCATCATAGTCTCTCCCTCTCTTTCCCCATTTATTTTCCAGTTTCTTCTGATAATTTTTGATCACTGGACATATTTCTGCTCTGTGGCACAAGTTCTATAGCTTCACACTGGAGTCTTCCAACCCCAAACCAACTGCCACATCAGCCTCCCCTTTGGATTTCAGCCACTTAGACCTATCCCAATTTGCTTTGTCTTGGTTTCCCATCTCTTCACTCTGCAGACTTTTTGATTTTTTAAATTTATATTTATGTGTGTATATATATATATGTATACATATGCATAGAAAAGAAATATAAAAGAAATATAAAGAGAGATCTAAAATATCCTGACTTTTTTTCTTGTGGAAAAAACATTAATACCATTAGTAGAGTTCAGAACAAGATTCTGATGCAACTCCCAATTCAAACGTGAGTGGTGGTGAGTAGGGGTGTAGTATCCCCTTTCTTCTCTGTCATAATCTTATTTCCCGTACACAAAGGGTTCACACTGTAGTAGTCTGAATGTACCATGTAGTAGCATGAGCTTCCCAGCTGCCACCTTCTGGAAAAACACGTGCAACAAACTGCTTTAAAATTGGTTTCTATTTATTCATGCATTTGGCACTTTAAAGCCGCAATATATAATTTAATACAAAAATATAAAATCAATACTGATTTAGTTCCAACTATAAAGCAAGTTGAGCACAGATCAATTTTCATAACATGCTTATAATCATTTAAACACCAACTGATGCCTGATTAAAAAAAACTGGAGAAGCATTTTACTGGTTGCTGACTTATGGAAATAGATGAATTCTGTGAAATAAGGACTCTGCATTCAGTAAAACAGAGCCCTCATTCTACAATCCTCTTCCTCCCCAGCTGTTATGGTCACTGTACAAGAAGCATTGGATTAGAACTTCACAAAGAACTATTCTACTCCAGCATGTCACGCAGGATTGGCGATTTTCAGTCCCAGAAGCTTCCACAGAGTTGTGGACCTGAAGTTACATAATCCCAAAAAGGCTGGATTAGGTGGGCCATACAAAATTTACTTTTTGGGGATGCCAATGCTGTGGCAGGGACAATATGGGTCAGCCTCTGCAGGCACTGCCAAGAGTTGGTGACTCTCGGCCTGGCACTGTTGAGTATGAATTGACAAAATGGAGGCAGCTGGGCTGCTTCTGGGTGAAGGAACCCATTTTCACAGGGTTCTCAGTCAGTTCCTGTAAAGGAAATGATGAGTACTAACATAATGCATTCCATTACACTTGAGAAAGCCTCATGAGATGTTAAGTTCAGAGTCAGCTCCAGTGGGACCACCTCATTCTCAAACACATCATCAGCCTCTAACTTGCTGTATCTGCTGCTATTACAACGGAGTCCTGGGCTTCTGTGAAATCCTTGTGCCCCTTTGGGCTGGAGCCTCCCTCCAGCTGACCTGGGACATGGAACCAGAATCAAATCCACAAGGGAATATGTGAAGGAAGCTGCCCAGAGGTAGCTCACCACCTCTTGCTGCAAAAGGCACATGTTGGACCCCTGAGCCAGGTGGCTTAGACTTAAAATTCACCCTGAAGGTGAATGTGATGGATGCCTGGGCAGCCAGGGCCTCGTAAGGAAAAGGACCACCTATTCACCAAGATGAGCAGAGACAGCAAAAGGTTCCAATCCTTCAAGGCTGATTTCTATGACAGCACAAAATACTAACCCCCACTGCAGTAACTACTCATCATGTAGTGAAAACTCAGCAATGGTGAGACTAAGATTTTTGGAAAGGGTGACTTTCAGAGTCTTACTGGGTCAACCCAGCCCTGACACACAGCTCTGGATACATGGGCAAGTCTCTATAGGCTCAGTGTCCTTGCAGCAGGCAGCTCTCCTCCTCTGCCCAAGCATTTCTCCTTCTCTACCCTTGCAGTAAACCTCTGTTTGCAGCTCCTGACCCCTGCCTCACCTGCAGTCCCTGACACCTGAGATTTGGTGTCCTGATTTCTGCCAGTGGAAAGGGAAACAGCCTTTTTGGAGAGATTAGAGCCAAGATGAAGACCTCCAACTTGTCATTCATCTTTTTAGTAAAGCATACAACACAACACAGATAGCCTGCAAACAAATAAACCAGCTGATTATACCTTTGCCAGACTAATTTCAGATCCTTTCTTCAACAGTGTTTCATTTTGAGCTAATATAATAAAGGATTAGTTGCCAGAGGAGTTGCTATTCAGTTTTGGGTAAACTTGGATGAGTGACAGCTAACTGAAGTCTACAGCTGCCTCAGACATTATGATGTACAATTAATCAGATATCCTGATAAAGAGTCATCCATTTCAGACCAAACTGACAAGCTCAGATCAGGGGAAGGCAAGATTTTGCATTAGTGAAGTCTTTGCTGGAAACCAGCATTCCTCCATGAAGAGGTGTAAGCTGTGGAATGGATCCTCTTTTCCCACTGTTTCCTGAAGCTTTAAGTGTGACTCCCTACATTTTAGTTAAAAAATTGGCAAAGCTCCCAATACCCTCAAATCCATGATATTCATCTTTCCCCAGTAAACTGTGTTTTGATTTACTCTGGGGACAGAAACACAATCAAGAGTAGCAATCATTTCCCCATTGCATTTTTTTAAATTTTGATCTTATTTCAGATTAAAAACAGGAACACCTTTTTAAACCAAGAATTTCAATAAAGAGATGTCACTGCTGCAGTGATATCTAGTGATATAGATATTTCTTTACATAGAATTGTATTTATAGACCAAAAATTATTATCTCAGTAATGCATAACTGTCCTAAAGAGGCAGCTCAGCAAGTTTTTTGTTAGTGCTGACGATCTACAAGTTCCTCATATTAACACATTAAGTTGTAGGGGATTGTGTGAAAGCATTTTTAGGATCTATTCTGCTTATCTGCATAATAAAACTCACTCTTATACATTTCATGTCAGCTAAACGATGTCAAAATTTCTCACAACTTAAAATTAATATTCCAGCTGGAGAGACAAAAACTAATTCCTCACTGAAAGTCAGCATCGGTTTAACAATACACACCACTAAATAGGAAATCATCTTGTACTCTCATACCTGCTTCTGCAAAACGTAATAAACCACTAATGAATGGAAAAAGATGAGTTTGTTAGAGTGCAAGGGAAGCAGTTAAGATAGTCTGTTGAAAATATGAAATAAATTGAGACATCAACACCAGCAAAAAAACCCCACTTCAGTCATTGATGACTTACCAGAATTTACACTCCCTTCTAAGAGTCGTATTTTTCCAATTTTAATGGAAGATAGATGAAACTTTAACCTTTTGTGGGATTTATTCTCCCACTGATACTGGAGTAGCCCAACATAAGCCTGGAATGAGTCACACTTGGACGAAGGGGGGCAGCCCCCAAACCTTTCCAAAGGCAGAGCAGGTAAATGCAAGCAAAGCCTTGGCTGACAGAGGGATAGGAGTTATTTTGCTCTTTCGAAGATCAGAATGGACATTGACCTTTCCCAGGTTTATAAACAAAGGACAATCCAGGACCTAGATTTGCATCTGAGGCCTTGTTCCTCAAGGTCTGCAGGATACATGTTCCCAGACCTAGAGCTTCCAGTTCAAGTCTTGCTTGTTCCATCCTTTTGGAATAATTTCTGAACTACGTAATTCTTTTCTCCAAATTTGAACAGACCTGCAGTCTTTGTTGAGAGTGCATTTAGAATGTGGGGTTTTTTTCAATAGAAGCACCAATTTCCCAGAGGGTGACTATTTGCTACAGCAAGCTATATAATTCTTGGTAACACTTGCATATTTTAAACATTTTTATCCTTATATAGTTATTTAGAAATACATTTTGTTCTTTATTGACTTTGCTCTTTTCAATTGCATTCAACAATATTAAAATCAGATTTTTTTAAAATGTTTCTTGCCCTTTTGCAAAATTAAAATTTTGGAAAGAAAGAAAAAGCAAACTCTTAAAACTTGGTTTTATATGTATTAAATACATACCATTCATATGGAGGGCATTTAATTAATGCCATAATCATTCTCAGAATGTCTGTGTTTCACTTAAAGTGCGCCACACAGAATTTAAATATTTAAATGCAGAGCAAATATTGTCATATAATTTCATTTCCAAAGCATCAGTGTGACATTTTTCACCTCTAAATAATACAAATGAATCCAGGAACAATCTGCTTATAAATAAGCATGAACCTCTGGAAGCCCTGAATGATGAGCTACCACTACAAGCAGTGGAAATGTTTTCATTCACAACACTAGGGGCCTGACCCAGACCCTTGATGAGTATTGTAATTCCCTGTGTACACAAAACAAAACAGAAGAAGAGTTAGTGACTGGAATCAAGTTCTGTGTCACAGGTTGTCTTGGGAAATGGTATTTTTCAGTTCCCTCTCTTTTTTGGACATTCAAGCCATACCTCTCTTTCCTTGTTCCTTTTATCTCCCTCTTGAATTGTATTTCAGAATCAGAAATGTTTTGCTTGGTCTATTTGAAAAAGAGTTGTCTCTCACAGCTACAGTTGTCTCCCACAGCTACAAATCCACGTTTGACCTTCACACTGCATTTCAGTACAGCACTGCTTCATTTTTCACACATAATCTGATTTCATTATACAGGTCAGAATTACTCATAATGAAAAGTTGAACTAATAACAAGGGGCACAATTGATGCCTCTTGTCTCCTCATTAAAGCACAAGATTTTAGTTATGATAAATGGAACCATAACCAAATATACATGCATAGGTATCACCAGATATTTATGCTTTTTGCCTGTTTTTTTTCTTTTTTTTTTTCTTTGTATTCTTATTTTCTGAATAGAACATAATCATGTTGGTTTATTTAGTTTTATTTAGATTGGAAAGACTTTCATTTATCTGTTTGGGTAAGATGTTCTGCTCACAATACAACAGCAGCAGCACATTTTTTAATGCACAGCTCTGCATGAAAACAGAACACAAATCCCCAGCTCTCCACCCACTGTGCACTGGAATCTGTGGGTGACAAAGTGCAGTCAGAAAAGCACATTTGCAGCCTGTAACAAAACAAATGTTATGATGGAGAAGAGATGAAAAAATGGAGCAATTTTTAGAAAAGGTTTAAACCATCATTTACCCTAGCGGGAGGATGTGACTGACTTGCCACTTTAAGGCTTTATTGATTAATAAGATTTGAGGATACAGCATAGTAAGAAAAGTTTCCTTCCTTTTTCAAAATAAAAATAACTTCAAAAGATGGTACACAGCTATTCAAAGTTGCTCATATTTGCTTTGGGATTGAAATGAAGCCTTTGAGCATCAGGAATCCATTCCAGTGGGAATGAATGATGTATTTTGATTTTTAGACTTGCTATTGTACTTTTAACACGTCTTTTGGCAACAATTCAAGTTCTTATTAGTTTAAGTTGGAAAGACTTGCTTATCTGTGGTTGAACAGACCAAAGCCAAGGAGCCGAGCTCCTATATGCTACTGTGGAAAATGGGATGCTCACTGTTTTGAAAATACAAAACAAGGCTCCAGACCTGCAGTTGACTCCAAGCCTGGAGCCAGCACAGATTGCAGTTATGTATTGTTTTAAAGTGATGAGTTTTTATTAACCTAAAAAGAAACAATAATTGTAAATGTGTGTAAATTGTAAATTATTTTCACATGAAACCCCTGATCTTGGTTGGATCCAGTCAGTGTGCATCTTTGTCTGAGAGAAGGCTTGACTGGCAAATCTAAGACCTCAGTCTCTAATAAATAGCTCTAGAAGAAAAAGAAATTAATAGATATAAAAGAAAAAATGTGTGGTTTAATTCTACACCAGTTGAAGAAACAAGTGTTTTCACAAATGCATTTATTTAGGAAAAGCAAATTCTAATGTGAGTGCCATTGCCCAGGCTAAGCTAGAGACTTGCCCTGATGGAAAGCTGAAGCCAGAGAAATCTAAGACCAAAAGAGTTTTCATTTCTTCCAGCTATATTCTGTTTCACTTATTATTTCTTTTATGTCATGTACTAGAAAGGACTCCCTTTTTCCCTCCACAACACTTTCATTAAAAGAGAAATAAAAAAACCCAACCCAACAACAGTAATTCAAAGCTCAGACAAAAAATAAAGGACGCCAGATATCAAGAATGAAAGAATTTCTTTCTTTCTTTCCCTCTTAAAATGTCCTGGTTAAGAGTTCAAAGCCATTTTTTTTCCTTATAGGCTAAGCTGGAATAAAATGCCATGCCCAAGATTTCAAGTACAATTTTGAAAGTACATGTAGAATTCTAATTGGCAGTAGCAGGAGAAAATGCATACCTAAGAAAAATATCATTTTTCTTCAGAGTCACTAGCCTTTGCAATTTTCATTCTTTAAAGAATGTGGATCAGAATTTAAACCACAGTAACTAAGCTGCATTTTTCACTCATTTAATTTTAAGACACTGACCTAGACCTATTGTTTTCCCCAAGGATGCAGCCACATTCAGCAGCATCCTTGTCATGTGGTCGCAAGCAGACCAGTAACAGAGCTGGGAAATGAACAAAATCCTGTGCCCCAAAAGAGAGCATTGCATTCATTTATCATTTGTAAGCAGACCCTTGTGATGCTTCCAGTGTTGTGTAAGAAATGGAGGGCAACCAATATATGTTAAAAATTTGAAGACTCCCCCTGCATTAAAATGAAAACTGAAGAAGTAACAAAAAACCTGTCAAAGAATAACTACTGATGCACAGACTTTTCTTTGAATTAAACTGAGATGGCAGAAACCCATCACAATGGCTGTCTCTCTGCTATATCATTTCACTTACCAAATCTGATCACTCTATAGAAAAGATGATGTTTTCTCCCTGACATTTAAAACAGTCCAGCCACCTATTAAGGATCTACACCAATTTTTAAATCATGATACTTACAAGTGCCACAAGAAAGGGGCTCATTCTGAATGTAGGAAACTCTTAAGTGAAGATCTGTGGTACTAGGGTTGTTTGCTGCACTATGGACTTTACAAGGGCCATTATTTGTAAAAGCCCCCTATGGCCAGCATCTAAATTTCAGCTATCGATCACTATTGAGTCCTTGGGGAAACATAATAAACAGCAGAGTTAAATAGAGCTTTTTAACAGCCTAGGATTTGGGTTATGCCCTAATTATGAAGTTTGAATTTGTTTCTGTGTCTGGCTGTGAAAACAAAGCCCCATGCAGGCTATACTATTACAATCCCCACCAGCAGCAGAATGAGCAATCTGCACATTTGCTGTGACTCTGTGAGTGTTGCATCACTTCGTAAAGATGCCTGTCATTTCTCAAAAGATACAAAAGCATCCTGTAAGAAACCTCCACCACTCTAATTCTGATTTTTTTCTCCTCTGGAATGTACTAGAGCCTCATGTATTCTTGTGTACAGACTTGCTTTAGGTGACAACATGCTTTCAAGAATGGTTTCTGTTTGAATCCCCACCTTGGGGGTCAGTGATTCAAAACCATTCACAGATTCAAAAAAGAACTGTTTGCATTGTAAATGCTGGTAAGCAGCCCAGTATGAAGGATTGCTTTTAAAGATTTTCATAACTTCTCTCATTTGTGGGGTTTGTTTTAATCCTTTGGATATTTTGGCTGTTGTGTTATTTAGCTTTCTGTTAATACATGAAGTAAATTGTTGTTGTGCGTTAAATCAACTACATTTGGCTATTTGAATGCTAAAATGACCAGCAGTTTCTGTTTGTTTTATAGCTGATTAGAAATCTACCTTTTGCACCAAAGCAGTATTTACAGGGTATTCATGTAGCAGACACACAGTGTAATCTTCTTTCTCTGCAGCTGACAGCACACAGAGATGTTCAATGTAAAACTCAATGATGTACAAAGAATTTGACTGCTATGAGATAACCGGTCCTTTTCTTAACCCTCTCCTGATGGATTATGGGAAGCAGACAAAATAGGGATCTGCTACCAGGCTGATAAGTCATTTCTGTTCTCTAAAATAGGAAAGCAGGGCCATATTAAAGGTGAAACCATTTATAAATATAGTCCCGGGGAGAAGGAGATGGACAAAAGGTTCTATGTGACATTTGAGTACCTATCAAAAGAAACAGGAACACAAAAACTGAACAGATCAAAATATGCCTGTTTGCATATGCCTATTAATTCTGAGACAAACTTTTGAAGAGTACTAGCCAATATATTCCAGCCTGAGTAAGAGAATTGGGCTAAATTCACAGCAAAGCACTTAAATAAACCACTTGATTTTCAGAGGATATATGAAACTCAAATACAAAATATAATTGTCTACCTTTAGGCATAAAATAATGAAGCTGCTGACAAAATTACTAACTCTCAGCAACCATGAGTTCAACAAAGCTCAAAGATTGAAACCAAACATTTATACACAGGTCATAATTATTTTTTCTTCCCCCCTCCTTCCCCCATGTTTCTATACAACATCATATGTGATCCAAACTTTTACAAATACATAATATTGTCTTAGGCACAGCCATACCTGACACTTGGTTAATCTGATGGAAAAGCTCACTGTAACTGGCTACTGCGTCTGATCTGAATCCTTTGGTGAAGGTTGTGACAATAATATAAATTTTCTCCTTTAGATAAATTTACAACACTGGCATGTGTTCATCTCTCTAGGATTTAAGAGTGTTAATGAGCTGGTATCTTCCCAGAAGGTTTTATATATGTATTTACACTCCTGTATACACACTCACAAGCACATGTGCATGGGAAAGTTCTAATATATTTTGTAAGATTTTACCTTGAAATTGTCCTTGCTTAAAAACATTTAATCCTCTGAAAAAGCCCTTGTGATCTTTATTTCAACACAATAAACCAATGATGTAAGAGGAAGTTGATTTTGGGTGCTCTGTTTGGAGGCCCACCTCTTATTTGGCCCACCAAATTATTGCCAAATTTTCATTAATCTCTTTTCTACAGTTTTACAGAAGAATGGAGATACTGAAAGTGCCATAACAACCACAGAAACTAGACCTTGAAAATTTTCCAAGTGAAAATGTAATAAAATTATTTATCAACAAAATATATTTATAAAAATAATTTAAAAATATTTTGTGGATATGTATTGTGATTCTGCATTTCTCTTATCTTCAGTTAAACAGTTAATCTCCTTACTGCTCTGTCCAGGATGGTAGCATTGAGAGAGAGACCTTGAAAATCTTAATTTTCAATGTAATCTTATTTAAAAAATGCAGAAAAAATTCTCTTTCTTGAATTTTTATAGAAGCCTGTTCTGACAAAACCTTTATATTTTAGATCTAACACTTTTTCTTAGGTGCTCTGATTAAAAAGGACAAACTTCCTCGACACATTTTCTTCTCCACAGGAGCCAGGGTTTGTTTTGGTTTCAAACTTCACTTGAAGCATCAGACATCAAACCTTTGCCCTAGAAATTACAGGCTGCACAAACAGTTTCTGAAGGATGTGCAGGAATTTTATTTGCATGTTTTTTTCTGTTTCTGGTACTTTGCCTTTACTACAACAGAAATAACCACTGTGCAGAGAATGTGCAAGCTTAAATAAAGGAAGGCGGAGTGATTAAGGTCTGAGGTGATATTTATTGGATATTTAAAGCCATTCAACTTAGTAATTAAAATAAATCTGGTGACAGCCACTCCAGATTTCCTTTTTAAGTGCTTTAGGTAGTCCCTTTCAATTCTGATTTCTGAATTCTTAACATTACTTACATCAGTAAGATAACTTGCATGAGAGTGGGAAGAGAAAAAATTCTTTCTGTGAATTGGATCATGGAGTAAAAAACCCTTCAATTCTGCCTTCTATCAGGAAGGATTATCCTCATGGACTGACTCTTCTGCTGGAGAGACAAAAAGGCAGTTTGGCTTGTTACTTGGTGCCCAAAAGCCAGGTAGGCTCTTAGAAGCAGCAGGTTTGGGAGCCAGTTGTGCCCTTCTGTTGCCCATGCAGACTGACATGCTACACATGCAGAAGAAATGTTTAAAATATTAAGATTACAGTGACAAGTGCTCAAAATTTAGGAAACACCAAAATCCATCTAGCTCATAAATATGTATTTTCCTCCTGTCGTTAATTACATGATCACAGACCCCTTTTTCACAAACTCCTCAGCTGGTGCTCTCTGAATGAGCAAAACTGAATATTTTATCCTCACTGTGTAGTTTTTGCACTAAGCCTTGGGGATAAAGTGAGAGAAGGTAGCCTGCCTTACCCATGGAGTCAAAATACTTGAGGAAATGACTGCTGTGAAGTAACTGAGCATGCTTTTGGTTTGCTCAGTTGTAATAACTCTTCTATAACCTACCCAATTAATTGCATTCTTGGAAGGTATCAGCCGGTCCTCAAAGGGGTCTCCTGGGACTGATACTGGGCCCCGTGCTGTTCAACATCTTCCTAAGTAAACTGGCTGTTGGGATTGAAAGCACCGATTTTGCTGGTGACACAAGCCCAGGTGGTGAGATGAACACAGCAGAAGGGTGAGATGAACACAGCAGAAGGGCGACCCACCTTACAGACAGCCCTGGAAAGGCTGGGGGAGTGGGCAAAGGAGAACAACGTGAAATTTAACAAAGGCACGTGCAAAGTCTTGCACTTGGGGTGACACAACCCATGAGCCCAGCACACACCAGGTTCTGGGGCTGGGGAGCAGCCTTGCTGAAGGGGGCTGGAGATCCTGGTGGGTCACAGCCTAACCAGGAGTCAGCAGGGCACCTCTGCAGCAACAAAGGCAAAGCAGAGCCTGGGCTGCAGCCACAGGGCAACACCAACAGGGACAAGAGCTGTGATCATCCCACTCTGCTCAGGCTGCACCTGGAGCACAGCCCAGGTCTGACAGCACAATTCAAGAGAGACACAGACAGACTGCAAACACCCAAAGGAGGGCCACAAAGGTGATCAAAGGGCTGGAGAGCTTGCCACATGTGGAAAGATGTGAGGAGATAGTTCTTTTGTCCTTGGAGAAAAGAAGGCTCAAAGGAGCACCTTGTCCCAGTATTCCAGCATTTACAGGGCAGAAAGAAAGAGCATGGAGTCCTTCTCTTCACAAGGGGCCACATGGGTACAAGCTCCAGGGAGAAAGGTTTCATGTTAATGTAAGAACAGTCTTGAACTGGAACAACCTCCCCAGGAACATGGTGGAGTCTCCATCACCAGGGGTTTTCAATATGTGGCTGGACAGATAATCCAGGGTCAGATAATCTCATCTGGGTTCCCTTTCCAATGGAAGGATAGACCAGATGATCTTTAGAGGTCCCTTCCAATCTGGGCATTTTAGGCAATTTCAATGGTAGACAGTGCTGCCATTTCTCCCTATGCATTAAATGTCTTGAATATTTTGGGTTTATTTATTCCCTAGAATTAAATCCAAGTGATGAAATAAAGACAGAGGCCTATATAGAGTCAGGTAAATTAAATTAATTTGGGGAAAAAAGAATAATTAATGAATCTATTTTAATCTGAAATGCTAAGACTTTTCAAATGAAAACATATTGCTGTTCAATGTTCAATGAACACAGAAAGGAGTTTTTATGGGGAAAGATAATTGTATAAAAGTAATTCAAAAGCAAAAGATAAAATTAAAACAGCTTCAAACTACCAAATACAGATTGCCAGTTTTTGAAGACTTAGATTTGTCTCTATGAATACAAAAGAGTTATCTGTATGTAATTGAAATTATTACTGCTGAACTATGCATAAGATAGTGATTACAACAATGCTTCACTGGCCTGGTTAGTTGGGTTGAAATACTACTCCCATTAAAGTTGTTAGAAAGTTACAGGTTTCACTTCAGCATTACTGAATTTCCAAAGAAAATTTAGGAGTGTGGTGACTCACATGGTGTTCAGGCTTGATTTGCAGTGACAATGCCATTAGTGAGAAAGAAGATAGAGCCCTAAATTGCTTTAACTCTTTTCAGTACTTGATTTTTCACTACATGACACACAAACCAGCAGAACTGAGCTGGAAACAGTCTTTTTTTTTGCCTGGTGGAAAATTAGGAAGTTTCAAAAACCAAATAGTATTCATTAATTCAAACACAATAACCTGCATTTTTCCCTACTGCAAATTTTAATAAAGTATTTGAATCACAGTAAACACTTCATTTAAATGAGGTACAATGATTCATTGCTGTCTTGGCAATTTTTAAGTTCTAGATTGGATTTATTTTAAAATTTCAGAAAACAATATTCATGCAGTTATGCAAACATACCCAAGTGTGCACCTCAAAATCCCAAAGCTTATTTTTTTAAAAAAGCTTTGATTCAAATGATTCTTTGAAATTGTCTTCCATTAGAAAATTTTTAAACCCATTATTTTAAACAATCTAAAAGGAAAATGTTTGACTAGTCCCGTGAAGTGTACCACACGTGATGCATAAACCTAAGTATTAATTCTACATATTTTACTAAGTTTGGGAAGAGAAAGTAAAATTCTAATTTTTTTATGACAGCATTTATTTTATTTTTTATTATCTTTTGGTTTGGGTAAAACATCCAGCCTGGCTGGGACCTCAGGTCACTTCCCAACACCCCAGGCTGCTGTGCACTTGTTCCACAGTAAATATCCACATCCATGTCCTGCCTTCCTGGCAAACTGGAAGTCAAGTGAAGAACATCTGACTGTGCATCACTCCAACAAAAATCTTTGTTACCAGCAGAAGCACTCCTTGCAATAAGATCTGGTGGTTTCCTAATCTGCCGTGAGCCTTCCCAGTGCTCAGTTCTCAGCTTCCCAGTGATTGTTTCTCAGGACTTGTGGAAAAATTAACAGATCTTAAGGAATAAGTTCTGTTGGTCACATCATTGAAGTGCTAACATGTTCATTCTGCATGTAGCTCTGTTATAGTCCAATTGAAGCACAAGGAAATATATCCAATTTGGGAAAACTGTTGAAATGCAGAGAAATTGTTCTCCCAGCATGAATAAATGTTAGCAGATTTTGGCTAATCTGAGTTTTCATTAATAAGGGTTAGCAGATTTAGGGTGTATTGTAACTCACAATTTCAGACATTGTCTTATTTATTGCCAGTCTCTTTCTTCTTATTTTTAATTGCAATGCCAGAATTCAGGTAATGAACAAGAGCATTTGCATACCAAGGACAGTGACAGGACTTCTCTTGTTGCTGTGCCCCTGCAGCCTCCAGCTAATCTCCTGCCAGCACCAACCTCCCAGACAATGCCACCTCCCTCTCACACACAAACACTTCACAACCTGTTGATATTCAACAGAGGAATTAGAGCAGACCACTTCCATTTGCAGCTATAAATCAGTGCTAGGGAAGCAATTAGAAGTGCCCTAAAGTCTGATTTAGTTAAGACCATAGGAATTACCCAAGAGCCAAAAAAATCAGCTTGATTAGCACAGATCTGTTCCAGCAGAGCCCTCATGCAAGCATGGATTCATCACTGCCTTTAGCAAGAGGACTTGCAAACACAGTTTGGAGTGTCACATACAGATGGTTGCTTCTGTTTGCAAATAATCCTGTGAGCAAGATCTGAACCCTGCTAGACCAGCACACTCAACCCCCCGCTAAAAACAACAGAAATAACTTTGTACTGTAGCACTGCGGCTTTGGATGCAGTCTCAGCTTAATTAATAATCAACCCTTACACTTTGGAGGGCCACCTCTCAGTGCTGTCACACATTTCTTTCTGTACGCTTGCTTGCTTTTGGAGAAATAGCTGCAAGATTGACAAGTGCATGAAACAAAATTACCCCCCTCAATCCAGACAGAAGGTGTCCTCTCAAGGTCATGCTCAGACAAATGGCATGAGCTGTGTGCTAAATCTCCAGCAATTTACCTGGGCTGGGGTAAACAGAACCCTTCAGTATCCTGTGAAGCTCTAATGCCAACTCCTCCTCCTTTTCCTCCTCCATCTCCCTATCAAATTCACTGTGAAGTTTCAAGGGGGAAAAGTACTCACAAAGGTTATTCTAAAGCTCAAATCAAAATGCATTTTTAAACACTTCTGAACTCACTGCAGATGCCGCACACCAGACAAAGAGCTGCAGAAGGCCCACAATAACACACTAATTCCATCGCTAGAAGAAAGGCAGAAGACTTCAATCAATCTCGAAATTAACTTTGCATTTAAAAATGTAACAGCCTCTGCACTGCATTGAGTGTCAATTCTTTTATCATGATTACTTGTTATGTGTCAAACCATTTAGTCTCACCTCCTATTGTGCTGTGATTGAGTTCATGACAGCAAACATACTGGCCATAAAAACAATGGAGGCTTGAATGCTGTCTGAAATATTTGTTTCATCGAAGCTGAATAATCAAATGCACATTATGATTTTTTGTCAACAACTTTAATTTAGTTCTGTTTAATTGATTGCCTATGCCTTACCCATTTTTTTTCCTCCATAAAGGAGGCCTGTAGGGCAAACAAGAAGCAAGCTAGCTAGCTAAAGCTCATATTCTGTAAATAAAGAAAAGGCTGAGAACTTTCTTACAAACTTGTTTCAAAAATCCTCCTCTTTTCTTCTGGTATCCCTTTTGTCCACTTAAAGCTTCTGTATCCAGCTGGTGGCTTCAAACTTTATGACATGGATGCCTAAAACATTTTTGGTGAGCTACAAACCATTACTTAGATTACATCTATGATCTTGTTTTTTTCAGACATATTTTGGTGGTCCAAAGTCTGAAAATGTCTGGACTTGCTGGAGTTTACCATTCAGTGAGTGTGCAGGACATGTGGGATGGGCAAATGTACCACTCAAAGGGGCTGGAGTGAAAATGGAGGCAAAGCTCCCCTCTGCTTTGCTAATGAGCCCTGATGAGCCTGGCAGAGAGGATGTCAAAACCTGAGCTGCCTGGGAACACCTTGAGATGCTTCTGGCATCTGCTGTTGGACTGTCTCAGCCCCTTTCACACCTCTGTGAGTGCAGAAGATGCAAAAGCATAGAACAGACAGAGAGGAAAGTTTATAAGTCACATGGCCAAGAAGGGAAATAAATCTTCCAGCACACTCGACCGTGTTTTTTGTCTTCTGATAATTACTGTTGGCCACAGCAGCAGTAGACATGGGATCCTATGAACTAAAATTATCTTGGGCTTATTTGTTCTACTCTTTTCAATCATTTCCTTTTAAGATATGGAAAGCTCTGAAATTTGTATTGCAACCTTTTAATGAAATCCCTTCACTTGAAATCTTGTGTGAAAATCATTAAAGTTTTGATTCCTCTAACAACTAAAGAAAGGCCATGTCCTGTAGCATACTTTTTATCAAATTCCAGTTTGATAAAAAAAATGTTTTACTCCTTCTTTGAAGTTAGGTGCAAATTTTACCTTCCCTGTTTATAGCAAAGACATTTTCACCTAGAAAACAAAAATGATGCTTCAGCCTTGTGGTCCCAGTGTGAATATTTGAACACAATCCCACAACTAGATGAAGAAATATGCCAAGGTGAATATGTATAGAGGGGAAAAAAAAGGAGAATAGGCTGTTTTGGCTGTAGTTAAAAGCAGAAAACAGGGGGCAACACAATGATGGAAGACACGCATTGTTATTCACTGTGAATTTCGCAGATCATTTTCTCTGCTCCACAACCTTTAAGTGCTAGTCCACTTTTTAACCTGCTCCATAGATCTGAGAGCACTGCAGATCTGCCCACAATACTACTTTATTAACTGCAGATAATGAGGTATGCAGCACTTCAAATAACAATACATCAGTCAGCAGAACAGGGAGCCAAATGCCTGGTTTGGCTTGGCTTTGCTGTTTACCTTCGCTCCAGCAATTATAACGGCTTGAGGCTGAGGCTGGAAGAATAAGAAAGATGGTATAATTTATCTTTTTTTTCTTTCTTTCTTTTTTTTTTTGTTCCCCCAAAGAAAACCTTTGTAAATAAGCAAGATAATTTTGTTTTAAAATTGAATTCATGTTTCTTATTTATCCTTCATCGTGAGTACCTTTTTGTCCTACAGGCAAAGTCAACCACGGCCAGAGATAATCAAAGGACTTTGGCTCTTCTGCCCACTTTGACCATGGCACAGCACTGACCATCCAGACTAAGAAAGGGAAAATTTAGTATGTGACTCCTGCTGAGCTGAAGGTTGGAGGACACTATTTCCACTGTGTCCAGATTTGTTCCTCACATGTCAGCACTAAGGGCTTCATCCTCTCTCTCTACCCCTCTGCCACACTTGGCCTGTTCCCTGGACTCTGGATTAACAATATTTTTTTTAATAATAAAAAAAAAAATTACTAAGTGGTGGCTCCATTTTCTATGTATTAACCTCTGAAGGATAGGATGGAAGGAACTAGACTGTCTAATTTTCCCAGTTAGACACAATCAGGTCCCTAACTTGCTGTGAGAAAGTAAAAAGTGAGAAATATTGGGAAGATGAGTTTAAGAATAGAGAACAACTACACTGAACATTTTTCTACTTCAAAAAACTATAATGAAAAAAAATATTTTCATGTGTTTACTGGCTTATTTTTGAAAACAGATATTAAATTAAATCAAAACTGTTTCCACTCACAATGTCCAAAACTAAAATGCTCACGTAGCAGCCATTACAAAAATAAAACATAAATTGTACACTGATATTTCTAAGATCTTAGAAACAATGTAAACAAATAACTGTCCTTCAGATCATGCCATGTTCCTGATGAAGGCCAAGCATTTCTTTATGCTCAGCAAAAAGAAAAAGACAATTAATTCTTAGATATTTTTTGTGTACATTAATGTTTTCTGTCCATCTACATTTATAAATATTTTTAGACCAGATTCAGAAATTATATAAGTGAGGGGATTATTTTAATACATTCACAATTTAGTTACAAGACACCTTAAATTGCCTCACTGAAGAAAACTATTTCTTATTTTTAAAAGGGAAAATGAAAGGAAAAAAATCACCCCACCCAGCCTGTGGTAATTTTTCTCTGGTTTTGTCCACATTTTCTGTCTTACTCACAAAACCCATGATTAGTCAGAAAAGAATCCTCTGTTTTGCTATGATTTTCCATTCAGAAACCATGGCATAATCTGAACTGTGTTTGCTTTATAAGCACAAATTGATGAGTGAAAACAGTTCCAAGACTGGTACCATTTCAGGGGGAAAACTGAGGATAAGCTGGAAATGCTCATTATATTATTGGGATTAGTTACAGAACCAGAGAGCTGTTTACCCACAAGCAAGACCTGCTGATATTCCTCCACAGCGGGGCTGGAGAGGGGCAGTGGATCCCTGGGGGTGATGTGGGATGCTGCTCTCATCCTCACATGACAGAACCAATGCCTGAGTCACTGATCCCCTTTAGGATTACAGGACAGGTCTTTCAACATCCTGGGTGCAAAATCCCACAATTAGAAGGGCAGAACCTCCCTCTTAAGGAAGTTTCAACTCCTAATTCTGCAAGTCTGCTCTCAGAGGTCAGACATGCACCATGTAGTTACCCACAAAGGCAAGAGAGTTGGGATTCCCTCCTTACTCCTCCTGTTGCAGCCATGTCCTGATACCAGAAACACTTCAATAAAAGAATTCCCAATGTCAAAAACACATTAGTTGTATAAAATTGTGGCTCAAAAGCCCAACCTAACATGCCAGGTTGTCAATGTTTCTACAAGCAGTGTATTTTATAAACCTGTCTGAAAGGCCAGACAATATCTGAGAGCTGTCTGTTTGCCATCATCTTCATAATTAATCTAATACTTATCCAGTGGTCACTAGCTGAGATTGACAGTTTTGTGACAGAGGTGTAGTAGTTTTAGATTCCAAATCAATTTAAATAGCAACCACAGAAAGACTGAAAATTAATGACATAAGGAATGGTTTATAGCAGCAGGTTTGAAGCTAAAAAAAGTTATTTTCTGCCTGTATTGAAATGGAAAAAATCTTGCTGTATTGATATGGAAAACTCCTCTTGAGCACCTAGAAGCAGCTAGGGAGTGAACAATAACTACAGATTGCAAACACCAAGATCAATGGCAGATGAAACATGTGGTAAAAAGGGACAGTCTCCTCTAGAGGAACACTGAGCTTGGCCTAATTTCCATTGAATTGGCTATTGTGTTTTGAATTCAGACTAGGGAATTGCAACTGTCATTTTTGGCCTTCCAACCTCCTCTCTTTCAGTTCCACAGCTGGAGCTCAGATCCAGAGATTGACCTCCTGGCTCAAAAGGGTGCTGCAGAGCAAGAAGGGAGACAGCCACACACCTACCTGACACCAGCAATCCTTCCCAGCCATGAACTGGCAAAATAATGTCTCTTTTGAAAAAGAAGGGAAGCCAAGGAGATTTTGGACTTCAGAGATGTTTTTGTGATTAAATATGTGGGAAACTAATTTTGCATGAAGCTTTGTCCCAGTTAACTTCAGGACTATGAGACCTGAGGGAAAGGTATTTGCAAATGTATGTATAAATTTAAATAGTTCCCTGATTTTCAGTTTCTAGATAGCTGTAATTTTCATTCACCAATTATTGCTGGCTAACTGCTGCCATGTACTGGAGTCTTTTAAATGAGAACAGGTGAATTTGAAAATATTTGCCTAAGCACTTAGCAAAATTTAGACTCACAAACTTATGTCCATAGGAAGAAGTACTCATTGTGTGTTAATAATGATAAAAGGAGCAACTAAGATCTACTTTCCTCCTATAAATGCATTATTGTGCTCTGCTGCATCAAAGCAGTGGTGACCTGACCAATAAGCTGCTGCAAAACTCAAACTAGTTATGGAGACAGAAAATACTGACTGAGAAAAGGACAAGAAGGAAAACACCAAGGTAAACTTCCCACAAAATCTATATTTTGCATTGTCAAGACCTTTCATGAAAAGCTCCATCTCTGCTCTTTATATACATAGGAAATTAGCATATAATTTGATGACCTATCAAAACCTATGCTTTGATTACAAGCAGCTGCTTTTGATTACAATCAATGAATCACTAATTTGTGCTCAACCACATAACAGTTGGACTCCATCTATTATTCATTCTTGAAGTGGAGATCCTATTTAGGACTGGATTCCGAATTTGACTAGAGCTTTTTACCCTCTTGGCTATTAATAATTTTGTTTTGAAGTTAGGTCTCTAAGGTTTCATGATGGCCTCTTTTGTTATGATTAAACTCTGAAATAATATGCTCAGCTGTTGCCCAGATCTATACACCTTTCTCCCTGACTTTATGTGAGGAATGGGCTTATTTAAATTTTCTAACAATCACACAATATTTTTTTGATTTTCAAAATCTTTGGCTTTCATTTCCAGTGTAGACTGAGCCATATTCACACGGGACTGGTATGACATGTATTGTCAGTGGTTGCATGACACGAGATCTGTAGATCTCTGGATTTCTTTACAACCAATATATGTATATATATATTTATGACATGATGAAAAGATATACAAATGTCACATGGCTTCTCAGTTCAAGGTATTTAGCCTGAAGTCATGGGATGTAATCCACCTTTGTCATTATAAAAAGTGTGCATAAACAACGACATTCTTCAGACAATTCCAAACCTTTCAAGCTCCCAGATGTCATGTTCAACAGCTTTGATTATATTATTGCTAGTTCAAGCTAAGGAACAGTATGGTTTTTTTCTTAGATTACCAATGATATTGTTCACAAGAGTGTGTGAATGACTTCTACTGTGGAAAAAACCTCTCTGGTCTGAGCTGCTTCCAGAGTAAAACTGTCTGGCCCACAAATCTCTGTGACCTCATCAACTGACACAAAGTGACACCACATTTGATAAATGAATGATGATTAGACTCAAAATGAAACTAATGCTCAGTGTGCTGATTTTCTATCAATTCCAAAAGAAAAATAATTCACCATCAAGCAAGTAAATTAATTTATGAGCCCAGAATGTTAAAAAATGCCCTGTCATTCTGTTTGCGTGGTGGAACTGATAGAGGGATGCCTGTAATTTAAAAGATTTTATGCTAAAAACTGTTAAACATGTTCAATCTATGCAGAAACACTTCATAAAGGAGCTGACACCTCAGAGTCTGAGTCCTTAGTCTAAAATTGAAGAAGGCAGCTCAGGACTGTGGCTCAGCCTTGAAGAGCATCCCCAGTGCTTGGTGGGGGTGAACACCATCTTTCTTTCCAGTCATGGGTTCTCTTACCCTTCCGACCCTTTATGAAATGTGGCAGAAACTGTGGCCCTAAAATGCAGCTGAAAAACAGATCCAAGTACCCTGAGATGATTTCCCAAACTGTAAACCTGAGGGAAGGAAAATATTAATATCTTGCTTATAGCAGGGGACTATGGAGAAAAAAACCCCCAGCTTTTACAAGACAGTTTGCTTGGAACAAAATATTCTTTCTTAGATTTACTCCTGAATTGTACTCTACTTCTGTGTGTGAGATTAACCACCCACAAGAAAAAGCTGAGTGAAGCTGAGATACCTTTTTAGTCCAAAATGATGGTAGTAGTTGCAAGTGTAAAGTGGCACCCACAAAACCAAAGATGCAATTTAAAAATCACACTTCAAGCTTGACAAACAGAGGCTCCCAGGGACCCCAGTGTAGTCCACATCTCTAATGAGTGCCTCCTGCTCCTCCAACCTCTGCCCATTGACTTCAACATGAATTGTTCCTCATGATTTTTTAAATAGTCAACAGAATGCTGTAATCTGTAACTCTTACTCATGTTAATAAGTGATTAACCATCTCAACAGGATCTAGATACACATTGGGACTGCTCCTGAGAATAAATTACTTCCCATTGAACATGAGGACTCAGGCCCATTTTTACTTACACATTGTATGTGAGATTCACAAAAAGCCTGTGAAAATTCAGCCCGAGGTCTCATTGCAAGAGCTGCTGGGAGTTAAGTGCCTCTGAAGAGCTGGCACGTAGCACCAAACAGCTGACAATCAGTCAATCCATGAGACAAATTTTGCCCTCAGATGTATGTTGCTTCCACTCAAGTCAGCAAGTTACACATACTTCACCAGGGAATTTGATCATAAAATAGCTGCTAAAGCAGACTGGCATTTTAGAGTCCATTTTTCAGCAAGGTGGTTTGTTAGAAAAGTTGCCATGTAACTAAATGTTTAACCACAACTACATAGATTTGAAAAGTCAGGGAGGAATATGTCTTTGCAACCTTTTTGTTTCCCAGGGAAAGCCACATAACTCACTAGCCCTTTTACAAACCAACCAACCAACCAACCAACCAACCAAGGAAAAGAAATGGCTGCCTACTCGAGAAAAACCTCTGTGAAAGAGAGTGGCTGAGTGGAGCCACACAGCAATTCAGCTACAATGGCCAGTAGCAGACTGAAATCTTTGCAATAGAGTTGTTTCTATTAAGACTCAACATCACCATATGCTCTAATTACTGTTAAAATGCAGTTTATCATGTCTGAAATCTTTCCATTTATAAACACATCCACAGCCCAAGGCACAGGTAGGTACACAGTGGCAGCACACACTGAAATTATTATCAGCAAAACAAACGTAGGAGGGAAAAAGTCCTTGCCAAATTGACAGAGTTTTGGTGCTTAATGCTCTCTATGTGGGACCAAGCCCAGGTGAAATCACAGCCTCTACTTTCTAAGAAATCCCCTAGAAAGTAAAGTTGAACCACTGTGGCTCACTGCACAGATCTAGGCTGAGGGAATCAAGTTAGTGACATCTTTGTGTTGAACATAAAATGGTCTTCTAAATGTTTTCTGGTTTAGCTGAATTTGCCTGAATGCAAGTGGAAACCAACTTGAGACCATGTAAAACTGAACTCAAGGATTCTTGAGTGGCTCATACTGTTTCAAACATATACATTATAAAAGATATAAAATCTTGGTGTGATTATAAAGGTACTTTCTTATGAAGACAAAACCTAAGGTGGGCAAAGTTTTCATTGATGTGAGAGAAACAGTATGAATTATCATTATTCGCTATATATATATATTTACTAAATCTATGTACTCTATAGTGTATATATATATATATACACATATATGCACATTCAATGCTAGAAAATTGATAACCCCATCAGACAACAAGGATCAAGTGAATTCACTGAAAATCAGGTTCCTCTCTGGTTTGCAGGGGCACTAAAGAGCTTTGGTAGGTTGCAGTGTGGGGTTTTGCTATCAAAATATGCTACCAAATGGTGAAATACAGAAAACACATTAGTGGAGGAACTGTATTTCATTATGAGGATTTGGAGTTATGGTGAGTCATTCCCTAAATTTCTAGAAGCCTGGTGTTGGTGAGATGTGGCTGTCTCTCGAAATTTCTTTTTGTTCATTTAAAATTCAGTTTCTTTAAATGAAAGGCAGACACAGAAATATCTACACACAAGATTCATGTGCTCTTTCATTCAAAGTTTATTTTTTCCTCTTAGTTTTCATGAGCATAAGCAAAGAACTTAAAGACAGTGAAGAAATAACAAAATCATGTAATTAAAAATTCAGTAATTGCTAAATTTTGAGTGGTGCTTTAGAACATGAGTGGGGTGATATTTTAATGCAATTATTAATGAAAAAGTCCTATAAGTTGGATGAATATGATATGCAGCATTGAAAGACAGATATTTTCGAGCAGTAGCAATTATCTCGCATGAGATTTAAAAAACACTGGTGAAACATATGTGACTTGACTTTCACATGAGAGGTAATTGCACCTTCTCTAAAGTTCACTGTGGTTCCTGGTGTTCTGGTGCTTTTCTCTGAAAATTGACTTCATCAAACTAACTATATGAAAGACAGAACCTTTTATTTAATAGCTTTCCATTAACTATCATTTTGTCATCTTAGTATAATCTTTGGTAACATGTCTGACCAATTTGCCATGGGAATAAGAAATCGTGAACTGGGAGAGGCTACTGAGAGGAGCAAATAAGTTTCAGAAACTGTAGGTATCTCCATCAGATATTCCCCAGTCTGCTGTATGCCAAGAGACTTCATTCCTTTGTTTCCCTTTTATCTTTATTTCTATTTAGACCTTCCTTCTGAAACTGAAGGTCTAGGGGTAAACCAAGTTGTGTGTTATCATCAGATATTTCTGAGAATGATAAAGAGGACAGGATAAATGCTGTGTACGACAAACGGCATAAAAGCACAAAGCAAAATGGAAGGTACCTTCAGAAAACAGAATTATTTCCAGAAAGGCACTTTCCTGCACCTTGATGAATATTGGCCTTTCTGCAATCCTGCAGCCTAGTGCTGGCTGGTTTTCCTGGTAGTGTATTGCCATAGCACAACTATGACATAATTCCAATTTAAAAAGTCCCAAAACTATTGTTCCCTGATATCCATGGATTGGACTGGTTGTGAGTGAGAAGGATATAGATTAAAGTTGAATTTTTAAATATTAAACCTGCAAAGATCTGAAAAGCTGGGCAGCAGTACCATCAAAATGGACAGATATACACTCCTCAGGGGTACCATTCCCAGGGGTGGCATGCTGCTCTTCCTACTGACTTCCATGGTTGGGAGCACTTTAAAAACATTATTAAGAGTTCTAGAACTGTCAATATTCACTGCCTACTGCCTGGTGAGAAAAGTGAGTATAGCTGCATGGGCAAAAAACTGGTTGTGACCTTCATTTTCCAAAGTTTAAACCTGCAAAGAAACACAGTCACCATTTTGTTTCACCTTTGTGGAAGAATAGATGAGAGATCAAATCCAGCTATGGTAAAAGTTTAATTAACACAATGCCAGCATTTCGTATTGCCTTTCCTTTAAAAAAGAAGATGCATCAACTAGGAATCTTGAATAATCTGATAGATTTTTTTTTTTTAAATCAGCTTGTATTCTGATGTTTGAATTGGTCTCAGAACCATCTCCCTTTTATTATAATTTTCTTTAACTGAGGGAAAGGAGGAGCAGAAGGCATGGGTTTTGGGAGAAAAACAAACAGCAGAGACTAAACTTAGGTCTGCGTATTCTACCTGTGATGCCAAAACTGCATAATGGAACTAAAGGCATTTATTTTCGCTCATGATTTTCCCTGTTCTGTTGGTTTTTATTGCAAGACTTAATTAAAATTAATAGCAAGTCAGACTGGCTTCAGATTGTTTGGAAACACTGCAGAACAACTGGATTGTATCTCCACCTACTGTTAGTACTCAGCTTGAGAGGGGTGTAACTATGGCATTTCAAAGCACAGGCATAAATGATGCTCCTGGATAGAAGCTGGGCAGGTCATGAGTGAGAAAGCAGCAGACTGAATTATTGGAGAAAACTGAGTTTTGGCTAAACCCTTTATTTTACTATTACTGTAAAAGGGCTGCAACTGGGAGCTTTGAGCTTCTTCTGTCTACTGTTTCTTTTCTTGTGTCAAAATCAGGTGCATTAATGCAAAAGGAACAAACAGCCTTTCCTCTTATTTCCAAACATTACTTCGGAGATTTTCTCCTTCTTTGTATCTATGGCAAAGTTTCTTGTGAAGCCAGGGCTCACAGAAGCACCAGCATGCTTTGAAGTGCAGAGTTTGAACACACTTCAGAAAAGGTTTCTCAGGAGCAACCTTGTATTTTATATTAATGAAAAGCTTTCCTCTGAGATTATGCATATTTCCCTGCAGATACTGCCTAAGAATCTTGCCATTCCTAAATATCCCTTTTTTCCCCTTAGGCTAAATAGCCAAAGGGCATTTGGTAATTTCACTGCAACAACTTCCTCCTAGATACCATCCTGCCAAGGGCTTTTCCCAGCTCTGAATTAGGCATCTTAGAGTAAGAAAAAGGCCAGACTGAAGGGTTCACAGCTACCACATCACTGGATCTGCCCAGCCTGGCCTGTAGAAGATGAGTATGATTTCAGCCTGCCTCTCTCAGGGCCTCACTTGCACAGAGGCACTTAGCTGCATTGAGGGCTCAGGCAGCTAAACCCATTCTTCAGGTAAGCAGAGGAAGTTTGGTCTTCTCTAAGAGCACGATGATAGTGCCCCTTTTCATCCAGTAGCTCAGTATTTAAAGCATCTGACCATATGATGTGGGCCCCTGCCTTGACCAGACATCTCCCCCTCACCTCAGGGATCCCTCCTGCCGGACAGCTGGAGCCAGCACAGCTGGAGTGTCCCATGAAAGCTCCTCTTGCTCCATTCTGATGGCACTCTTCCACTTTGTATGGTCCAATTAAATATTCATTGGGCCAGAGAGTAATGAGCATGCCACTTTAGCTCAGTAGTTTTGTCAGCCCCTAGAGACAGAGCCCCATCTCTGCTGATGTGGATGTTGAAGTATTTTCTGTGATGGATTTCCCAAAATAGACACATTCAGGTAAATGCATACCAAGAGGGTCCAAGCAGATTGGCCAAATGCTGTGGTGGGGAGGGGAATCTGGGCTTTGCATCCTGGATCTGAGGTGCTGGTTGAATCAGTTAGTATACCCAAGGAATGAGGGGTTTTTTAGATTTACCTGCTGCTCTCACTTGGACCAAAGAATCCTGGGAAGTTTTTCTTTCATTATTGGACTAAGTTTGGAAAATCAAGCGCTCAGTGTCAGGAAAAGCCAGGATTATGGCTGCCTCATTAAATTTCTCTTGCCCTCTACGTGTGTGTTGAAATGGTGTTTTATAAGGACTCCTCTTTGCTCAGGGCACAGTATTTTTTGAACCTATATTTGCATTTGGCCATTGGCCTTATTTACCTCACATTACACAATGCCCTCTGTGATGACAGATGTCAGCTGTAAGGATAGATTAATAATTTTCAATATTTTCATTTCATTCTTTGGTACTCATTTTCCTAGTATACAAACACTATATAATTTTAATGCATTTAATATCCTCCTAGGACATGTGGGCATTACTCACTCTGTATAAAGTGGATTTGAAGCACAGAGAAATTTATGTCAAAAGGTACTCATTAATTTTGGGTACAATTTGAGCTGTCTCTTTATTTTTTAGTATTTCATATATTCACATATACTTCAGTTTATATATTTGTTGTGTGAGTGCTCACCAAACCCATGGGTCAAGCCCTATATGGAAGGCCTTGTATCTCTAGAAAATGAGAAAGAATTGGCAAAACTGGTGTAAGAAAATTGCCTACTGTCATAAAAGTCTCTCTGATAAAAACAAAATGAATTTTGCTGTTTTAACTGAGAGACTATCCTGTTTCATTCACTCTATACTTCCTGACTTAATAAAGAAGGTGGGGGACTCAATCATTTGCTTTACTGCAAAGTCCTAGTTCACTGCCAGACCTGACTCTTCCTGCATATGAATGAAGCATGAGTCTGTAATTAAACATGCTAGTTTAATATACAGGGGAAAATGAGACAAAATTAAGGATGTACAAAAAATGTAAGTCAGGCATTAAATTTTGAGTGCTTAACTTTGCAATTTTTTTCAAAGAAAATATTCTTTTCAGAATAAAAAATTATATCCACAAGATTTTGATTCAGAGAAAGAAGTACTCTCCCCTTTGTAGTTTAAATCTTTGGCTTCATACCAACTCCAATATAGCTTGTCACTTGACTTAATATCCATTATCCATACCTATCTCATTTAGGCTACTGGAATAAAGTACAGAATCAAAGAATCATGAAGTCCTTTAGGTTGGAAAATACTTCTAAGATCATTGAGTCCAGCACTGCCAAATCCAATACTAAAACCTGTCCCTGAGTTCCACCTCTACACATCTTTAAAACATCTCCAGAGATGGTGATTCCAGCACTTTCCTGAAAGAAAGTCGATGTATCATCACTGGTTCCACATCTCTCTGCAGATGCAGGGAGCCTCTCAAACAAAAACCCGTGACTTCAGAACACATTGTGGAGGAAGTTACTCTATGTAATGCCTTCCAAATCTGAACTCATCTTTTTCCAGACCCCTGGTTCTTCGCCTACCCGGTCCCAGCATGAAAGTTTCTCCCCATGGTTGTATCTTTCCTGGCCAATTCTCCTGCAGGCCAAGGTGTGTATCACCCCTGGTGGCCTTGGTACATTTCTTGTTACAAGATGCCATTCCTGACACCTTTCCAAAATCATCTTGACTGCTGTGTCCTGTGGAATTGCTGATGCACCAGGGAGATTAAAGTCTCCTCTGTTAACCAGGTCTGTGTTACAGAAACTTCCTCGATTTATTTAGAAAAGCTCTCTTCTATTTCTTACCTTGATCATGCTGTTTATAACCAACTCCAGATCATGGTCCACAAGCTCTCAACAAGATTTTTATCTACCCTGACCAATGATGGGATGTATTGCCTGGTGAATGCAGATGCTAAAATGCCACAAGCCTCTTCAGGGCATGTGCAAATCATACATA
Source organism: Pycnonotus jocosus (assembly GCA_013400435.1). Lineage (NCBI taxonomy): Eukaryota > Metazoa > Chordata > Aves > Passeriformes > Pycnonotidae > Pycnonotus > Pycnonotus jocosus. The sequence goes on from VWYP01019126.1 coordinate 275,441, forward strand.
TACACAGATTTACAACTACTTTGGAAAGGGTTTCCTGGATTTCCATTAAAAAAGGGCAAAAGATGAGTCCTTGCAACACGGCTTCTCCTACCCATCAGCATCAAACAAAGGTAAAAGGAATGAATCACTGGGACAGTTAAAAGAAAAAAAAAACCCATAGCTTCTTCATACTGGCTTAGGTTCAGTTTTCAACAGTGCAATTTCAGAAATGACTGAGCTGTTTTTGTTGTAATTTTCCTAAGAAAATTCAGCCAGAGGCAGAGAGTACGTTAGGTATTTTCAAATTATTAAAGTTTGCAGCTGAAATTTCTAACAAGAAGTGCCAAGAAACTTTAATGGTTGGTAATGTTGTCCAAGGTATAAGCTATAAACAAAATAACTAAGAAAGAAATTTCAATATGCTTGTATGTGGCATCTTTTCACCATATCCTGAAAGTTACCATGAATGGAGACAGTCTGTACCTCCATCAAAAGTGCCTTTTATCTTCCAGAGAAAGCACACATCATACAAATGTACTCTCTATTCTGCTTCCAAAAGCAGAAAAAACTTAAAAAACAGATTAAAAAAAAAAGGCAAATACTCAATAGAATTGCACAGTCTTGAGCTCATGTGCTGCACTGTTTCAGATTCAAGTGAATCCATTTAGCAAGTGCAGTTGTCATAATTTTGTGTTAAGCTCTCAGGACTGGTGGGGACAGCCAGCTTAAAGAAAGACTGCAGCACATATAAACACCGACCTGTACTTCTGTCAGTCCCCAAATTTAAAAAAAAACCACTTCATTAATTTTGTGGGGCCCTCATATCAGCCTGGTCTTTAGTATAAATATGATAATGGATTTAGGATTTTGATTCAAAATGTGTGCATAGCTTGCTTTTTATTTATTGGTTATGCTTTCTGGGTTATCTCTTTTAAATTAAGTCTGTGATTAACTTTGATGTGTCTATCAACACTAGATCATAGGCTCACTCATCCAGCACTTCTGGGAAGCTGAAATATTTTAATGACAATCTAGAAATGAGAAAAACACTGAAGAAAAAAAAAATTACTGAGGCTCCAAGAAGGTAACACTACATTAAAGCCTACTTCTGAGATGTCTATGTACAACTCAAAAATACATTCAAAGACAGAGATGAACTTTAAACTTTAGTGTTTCTACAGTGTCTGTCAGTTATTGACTATCATTGCTATAATGAAAAAAATGTGAATTGAACGACTAATAGTCCAAAAATTTGATCTTTGCTACAATATTACCAGATCACTACAGAATTAGTTGATTTTGAAGGTACAACCCAACAGTCACATCAATTGTATTTTCAGATCTTATCCAAGCAACAGTCTATAAATAATTTTTGTGAGAAAGTCAAACAAGTTGAATAGATCTCCTGAAGTGTCCTGGAACGTGTATTCCTGGTTGACTGCAGCAAAACATGAACTATCTTCACAAAGAGTTACTTTAATAGTCCCAGGAGTCAGTTTTATCTGTGTAGCACTTTAAAAGAAAACTGAAAAAGCTAATGACTATTTTGTGTCTGAAAAGTAATGCAAAGATGACTATATAATTATTTAACAGGGGGGGTTTTTTGTTTGTTTTTAATTTGTATTATATATTTTAATTTGAGCATTTGGTATCTCCCAATGTGCTAGGCAGGACTTCCTCCTCCCGCAGCCTTCTGCTCCAAAGCTGATTCAGAGTTATGTGCTGGAGCCAAGAGTCTGTAGGAAATGCAAGACCTTAAGAAAATCAGCCTTGTTCTCAGGAAAAAAGTTCTGACTTAACAGAGCCCCTCCCCTGATATTGTAATTGTAATTTCAAATGTGTAGGGGATATCTCCTTTTATGTTTTCCACTGATTGTGCTGATAGTGCAAGACAAAGAAGAATGTTTTGTTATTGCAAACAACTATAATTTTGATGTATATAATTCATTTTTAATAAGGACAACTTATTAAAATTTCCCCACATATTTCTCCTTAGAAATGTATTTAAAAGAGTCTGCAATAAACTACATTCTACAAAGCAAGGCTATTTATAGGCAAAAACTGAAGCCCAAGTATGCTGGTTTCAAAGAAATTGCTTAAGGAGGTGCATACTAAAAAGCTGAGCTTGTTTGTGCACAAAAGCTCAAACAAAGATTTTTACTGGTAATTCAGAAACTTGGTGTGCATGTAGGTGGGCTAAAAAATAGCAAGTATACAGTATTTCCATATCAAACAAATTTTGATATCAAAGATTGCTCCTGCAAAATGTAAAAAAGCAACTTTCCCTATAAATAGATATCCTGTCTTCAGAAACAAGTTTTCAGGATTATTTTACTGGAAAAGGAGGTAGTGGACAAAAGATCTCAAATGAGATGTCCAGCTAGAGCAGCTTAGTGTGGTATTTCAGTCCTGCCCCTTTGAAAGCTACCCCTGTGTTTTCCAAACTTGAATCCCTCAGCTTTCCTCTTCAGAGTGCCTGATGAGAACTGTATTTCTCCTGTTCACAGCTTCCACAGAGGATGTAGAATACAGTGCTTTATGCCATGCAATGATGTCCTTCCACTCTGACTGATACCATCAATAAACTCTCTACTGACACTTGAACAATCAAGGGTTTAGGTTTGGATGTTAACACAGACAGAAATCAGGTGTTGCTGTACATCTCTCCGCCTTTAGGTCCTGCCCATCCACCCCCCTGCTCCTCAGCACTGGTTAGGATTTCACCCTCTGATGAGTGTGAAAAATGGAGCAAATCCATCGAGGAAAACCAGCCCTTTTCAGCAAATCCACTCAGCCTGGGCTGGGATGACTTCCTGAGTGGTCCATTCCTTGCAGCAAATGAGCATTGCAGCAAAGAGAGAAGGGAGAATGTTGCAAGAGCAAGGAAGGTGTCTATTTTACCCCTTCTCATGAGAAATGTCATATTGGCACTCATGTTTTGCCATCTGCCTTATAACAACTGTATAATATACTCCAGAATTGCCTTCTCTCTGTGTCCTGTTCCTACTGCCTGGGCTTGGCCCCTGCATGCCATGCTTGTATGCAATTAATGGGCAGGAGGCCAGTATGTGATATGCAGGACCAGCCAGCAAAAGTACATCAAGTTCCTTGGATGCTTCAAGGAAGAGAACTGGACGGGACATCTGTTGTGGCCTTCAGCATCCATTTAAATTGGGATGATATCAAGAACAACAGAATAATAGAAATTTAAGAGGGAATGAATGATGACTTATATGGGTTAAACTCAACTTCTGAAAAATACATACTTGACATATCTGGCCTGTAGCCTGCTGTGCATTTTTACATTGTGTTTTCAGAAATAAGAGGATTTTTTTAGGTTGATCAGAGGCAGCTGTACTTTTTGAAATGGCTTATACTGTATCTGTACTTTACACTACACTAATGGACTTCTCTGATGCAGCAATCCTAATCCATTTGGGCTGCTATGGATGGCTACATTTCTGTAAACTGGAGATAGTTTTGTTCCCAATTTAAACATGGATTTGAATGAACATTAGTGATGGGCAAACTGAAATTCTGGAGCTGCAGTTCAGTTTGAAAAGGACTGACAGATTTGTTTATCCAAACTTCCTGGCTTTACACAATGCATAACTGCAAACGACCTCAGGAAGAGAAAAGCCTGTCATGACACTGACCACTTCGTGTATTCAATGAAAACTAAACCCACAGAGGAAGGAAGTGCAAGAGGATGGAAACACATAGTTCAAATGACTATTTTGTTATAGTTTTGGGCTACACCAGTCTGCCCAAATTGGAATTCTTACTGGTTCATTTATTCATATTTCTATTAAAATGTGAAGGCTGGAGGTGACCAGAAAGTGTGCTGACAGTATTTTCATGCTGTTTGGCTGTATTTTCTAGTTTCAAGGGTGTGCTATATTGCTCTGAAAGCACCTTCTCAGATATACCAACAAAACTTCTGAAACTCATAGCATTCTCTGAGGGCAACAAGTAAATTTCTCAGCACTAAACTTTCAGCACAGCACTATTATAACAGAATCATGGAATATTCTGAGTTGGAAGGGATCCACAAGGATCACTAAATCCAACTCCTGGCCCTGCACAGGATACCCCAAGAGTCACACCCTGTGCCTGAGAGCACTGTCCAGACACTTTTTGAACTCTGTCAGGCTGGAGCTGTGAACACTGCCCTGGGCAGCCTGTTCCTGTTCCCAGCCACCCTCTGGGGGAAGAGCCCTTTTCTAACATCCAACCTAAACCTGCCCTGACACAACTTCAGGCTGTTCCATTAAGTCCTGTCACTGTCACCACAGAGCAGAGATCAGTTCCTGCCCCTCCTCTTCCCCTCACAAGGAGTTGTACCTGCAAATATACATAACAATAAAATAATATATGAAACAATAAACAGTACAGGACTATATAAATATACAACATTCAATATATAAATATATTATATTTATTGTGTTGATTGATTTGTTTATTGAGTTTTGGTGTTTTTACAATTTTTATTTGGAGATGGTCCATGATACCCAGGAACATAACTCCATGCAGTGCTCTAAATTTTTAAGAGGGATCAGCATTTGATCCTGTAGTACTTGATTTGAACCTTAAAATGTTATAAATAAAGTAAATCTATTGACTTCTAAACTTCTTTATCTATGAATGGAAGCAAGAGATCTTCTTGGAGTGCCAGAAGAGAAGGAAGGCTAGCCTGTAGTCACTGTCTTCCTACAGAGAAAGCATGTGTATGTCATGGGCTCAGCCTTCAGAAAAATGACAATTTGGACACTTGTGGAAAGAAGAAACAGAATTAAAGTTTTTAAAAAAAGAATTTCTAAATGTCTTTTGGGAAAAAAAGTTGAGTGTGTTTTCAAGAAAATCCTTTTGGCTTTGTCACCAATAAAAACTTTATACAAGAGTAAGCCTAAATTACAGCTTTTTTCACCCTCTGCCTTTACTCCAAATCTCTCAAAATCTTTTTTGCTTCAAAAACAGCAGCCAAGTAACTTTTATCAAAGAGAAAAGACCAGAAATCTCAATGCTGCTAATTCTTGTTTTTCAAGTTAGGTACAACATTTGGTGCTATCTCCCTGCCTCCTGTGTGTATCACTTTGTATGAATGCCTAGAAGCAGAAGTGTACAATTCAAAAAACCAGTCCAGCAATTAGAAGGAAATATTTATACTTTGAATTATTGAGTTTGACATAGCCTGGAAAGCAGACATGTGGCAAAAATACACATTCATCTTTTTGGCTAATGGAAAATATTTCAAACAATTTATATTAGTTATTAAATACAAAACATGAGTGCAACAGACAGATTTATGCCTAAAAAGACTTCTAAAGCCATCAAAGATAACTGCACCTAGTTAGTGAAGTATTGAAGGTGCTATCAGTTGTAACTAAGGTGATTGCAACCTCTGGACACTTCAGCTCTGTTTCTGACCCTGTCAGGCAGCAATCAGTGCCCTGGAGTCCTCTGTTTTCTGGCCTGACAGAGTTAGCTGCTGCCTTCTGCATTCAATACAAAGTGGGACCAAATGAGATAGATTTAAAAGATCTCTTAAAAAAGAAAACCATGACAAAAAAAATAATGGTTAACCAGAAAATCTGGGGTTTTTTTCCTGTAACTTCTTTTTAAAAATGCATTTTTCATAGAGCTGGAGGCGTCCTTACTTGTTATTACAGGAACAGCTTCAATTTTGCACATTTTTCAATGCTGACTTGCTGTCCACAGGGTGCTTGTAGAACAGCACATGGTGCACTCTGGACAATTTTTCCCCCTACTAGAGAGCCACAGTACAGCTTTGGCAAGCAAGCATTTTAAGGATCAACAGAAAAGTTGAGAGTTTATTTTCTGTATTGGTCCAATTAGAGTTACCCTGCAACTCCCAACGTCTTTCTATTCTCTCACCTGCCATAGCTGTCAGGAATTTGGAAGTGCGCACTCATTTAAATCGATACCAGATTGCCTTAAAGCCACTCACACAATATGCTCTAGACTCTATTATTCTCTTCAAGAAGTTTCCTGTTTCCCTTTACATGAGGCTCTTTCTCAATTAAATTCCATTTAGGCATCTTTTCCAGTGTTGGTTATTAAATGAAATTGCTTTTACACTACAAAGATGATGAATATATATATGAATCCCACACAAATATTTGATAAACCAAGCACACAAGTACATACACAGAAAGAAACACATACTAAGATATTTGTCTATGTATGTGCAATATGGAAAGTAAATCCCATTTTTAGCATCTGGTTTTGTATTTCTGTGGTTTGTGCAATATTCTCATCTATAAATCCCTCAAAACACCTCCAGGATCTTCACCTAATGTGTACAGGCATTAACATATTGCCACTGCAGCTGACAGGAGTCATGTTTGCTGAAAGTCAAATGTGTGTTGAGTCAAAAAGTTGAGACTTCTCAGCATCTGAAGGATGCAAGCTACAAGATAATTGGGATTCAGTTAAACTGGGATTTGGAAATTCAGCTCTATTCAAACTTGTACGCCCACTGATCAATTTTTTTTCCCCCCTGAGTCTTAGAGAGCCTTGTGCCTGCGTATCTGATTTATGATGTATGGGAGGTTACTTTTAAAAATATATTCACGGACCCAGAGAACTCTATACAAGAAATTAGACTAATATAATCGAAGACCAGCTGGCAATACATGTTGGGCAAAAAAGGAAGATGTGACAACTTCAGCTAAACCAACAGACAGAATTACTTGATTTGGTCTCTGCACATCTTTAAAATCATGCTCTGTGAACATTGTTATGACAGGGAAAAACAAGTTTTTTTTCCCTGTAAAATTAAATGTCACTCTTGATAGCATAATATCTGAAACATCATCCTTCCAAGTCCATAGCAATACTTTACACAGAAAATTAAACTCTCTCTCTGTTTATTGAGTGGATAATGCTGTCTTCGAATGTGTGAGAACCCCTGCTAGGTGAGAAATTAAAAAAGAAGCACTATAAAGTCTAATGGTATGTATGAAATACAAAAAAGAGAGAAAAAGGTAACTTAATTGGTAATCAGAAGAAATCATAAAACTAATCATGCAATTAATGTCTTAAAAAGTCAGCATATGAGGTGTGTATAATTACCAGAAAACAATGCAGTGATGGTTTTGAGGATTAATGAATTAATGATTGTTGGGGGGAGGAGGATTTGATCTGCAATTTTAAATGTTAGCTTTAAATCCATGCTTACACTATTACTTTACTTTGTTTACAGGAAGTACTCTCACCATACACAAAGAGAATTTATCTCTGAAATTAGTATTTTTTCAATATTACATTGGAAACGTTTTCCTTGATAAAGATGCAGATGTGCTCCCTTTTCCTTGATACAGCTCCCCATCCTCCTCTCCTGTTCATGAAAACTGAGGACTCTTGGCAAGGAGAAGAGTTTGGGCAGCACATACATCAAAATGACACAAAGCCTACAGAAATTCACCAATTGCAGGTGCCAGAATAAATTAAAAAATATCTTGACATATATAAATATTTTAATTTTCTCTTTAAAATGTAAAGTGCTACACCACATATTATCAATTGTCCTTTGTTTTGTACACACATTAAAAATAAATTTGTGTTCTGCTGCTGATTGCTAATTTACTGATGATCTTATATATCAAGATGTTAATTTGTTGATAAAATGAGGTGATAGAAAATTACAAATGATTTAAGACTGCTGTACATCAAAACATAAGCATTCCTTTGATTTAGTTGCCAGCTACAAAGATTTCAAACCCTGGTACGTAAACATTGGTCTTTGTTCCTTTTTTTTCTCCCCATCATGTGGTTCAAATGCGTGCATCTGCTGCTAGACGCGATAGCAATGCATGACGGATGGAGGGACGGATGAAAGGATTCCTTTCTTCATGACAACAGAGACCCAGGATTCAAAAAACCTTCAAGGAAGGGCTGAGAGGATGGTCCAGAGAAGAGGATGCTGGCTTAGGGCTGAGGAGATCTGGGATACGAAATGCGTCCCCAGGGCCAATAGCCCACCCCTGACTTGACTCCTCATTTGTAATTGAAGGATACATATTATTTCCCTACCTTCATGAACTTTTATAAAAGTAAATGCCTTCAAGGCTGTCAGGTAGATGGATGCTATAATTAGAGCAGAAAGGGAGTAATACAGGTAGGAGCTTTAAAAATTGTACAGCTAATAAGGCAGAGGTTTTTAAACTAAAAATGGTCGAGTCCTTGTAAAATGTTCCACTGCTAGAAATGTAAGCCCTTTCTATGGGAAGCTTGGCAGAGGCTGGGTTCCCACAATGTCTATGGTGCTCCAGGACTTGACCTGCTCATGATTAGTTCAGGTCTCAGCAAAACTCCTCTCTTCACCTCCAGATAATATTCTTAATTGGGGAAAGGAGGAAGGAAGGAAAGAGCAAAGATTTGGAAATGAGACTGAGAAGACATCAAGCCAATTCTCACGTCTGTTGAAGTCTGTCTTTCCACAGGAGTTACGGACACTCCCAGTTCATTTCTACGTTCCAGCTCCCAGCAGTAGCAGTGGTTATGATATTTGGCTGCACCTCAGAGGGGTTCCATCACCCCTCCCTTAATGGCTGGAGCCATTAAAGTGCCATTCAGTGGCAGAGGCAGGGCTTTGAGACAGGTAGAATAAATATCACAGGTGAAAACTGTGGTTGCACATACGGTGTCTGTTTGTTGGAGGACTGAGGTGCAGCTGGGCAACACTAGCCACTTCTCACTGAACAGTCACTCACACCTAATAATCTCTGAAGTCCCTAAATCCAGACTGATCCAGCCACTGCTTGATGCAGCCTCATTCTCATGTGCCTGCAGGAAGGCACTAGAGGGAATAGCATCATCACTTCTAGGTGTTGTGGCCCCAGGGCTGTCAGCTGCCCCAGAGAGGATCCAAGCTTTTTTCAAAAGAAATGTGATTTTGTTTTCAGTGCATTTTCTTCTTTTAGTGAGTTTGGGACTTCTTGTGGTGCAAGCTAGAGAGTCTTACAGGAGTTTTGGTATTTCAAGATCACTAATTTTCTGTTTTGCTGTTGCTGAAGCTCTGTGACTCCCTCTATGACACACTGACTACGCTGTCATCCCAGTGAAGTTAGTAGCACAAGGCTGCTGGGAGGGCTAGATGGGATCATATTTTGGTTTTGTGGAGCGATGACTTCACTAAACCTCACTACTGAAGCAAACATACACCTTTGTCTGATTTTGCATAGGGCTGGACCTCTGCTGTCCTTTGAAATCATAGTTTGTGTTGTGTAGATAAGATATATTGTTTCTCTTTCTGCTGGACACAGACAGGAGATATTTGGAGACAAAAAAAGACATAGTCTGAATCATATACATCATCATCAGTTTTCTCTGTTGCATTCTGCAAGATAAGCCTTGTCTTTTCTATTTTTGAACCAATAATATAAACATTGATCTACAATAATAGGATCTAATCAACAAGAGAAAATATTATTTTCTCAATAGCCAGAGAATACCTGAAATGTGGATTTCTGAGTCTTTAAAAACATACAAGTGATCTAATCAAATTAGACCAAAAATGTGCATATCAAACCACAGGTGAGTGCTCGGAGAAGAGTGAAAACAAGTGGAGCAGCAAGTCAGGACACTTGTACCCAACACTGGCCGTGTGATGATTCTCTCCCAGTCTCCACTCTGTAACATGGTAGGATTTAATTTGGAGGATCTTGAGCTCTTCTGTGGATACCACCTGATCCAAAATATGGTCTGACACTCTGTGATGTGAAAGCCTCCATTTCTGCCTCTAAGCAGAGAGGAGAGGAAGGATATTCCCGAATCTCTCACCGTGGAGGCGCCCCATTTAAATTGTCCACATGTACTGAAATTTTGGAATCTCTTGACTAGTCAGAACCATCCCAACTCTTTCCAAGCTTAACATATTAAGAGATTTAAAGCAAGTTCTAATGAATTTGCCTTTATCTCGCCTAATAAAATGTCCAGGAAGATCTGAATTTTTTACTGATGGAAATTTGGTTTTTATGCTTTATCAAGGGGAGCTTGAATTCAATATTTAACCCTCAAGCATAATTGTGCATTTCCTTGAGATGAGAAAGCAGGGCAAGGAAAGGCTGAACCAACAAATCAATGGCTCCTGCAGTTCTGCAGTCTGTCTCCTTATCCATACCCTGCAATATGACACAAGGGTATTCAAGAATTTCACAGAGTTCTGCTTTGCTCTGACAATCCATAAAGTCAACAAAAATTAACTCTCTCATCTTGAATTTCCCTTGACAAATATCCAACCTCAGGAAAATTCTACTTATAGCACTAAAAGAAAATTTCTCAGTACAAGTCTTTTCTAGGCCTCAAAGCACTCAGAAATAATCTGATTGATTAATTTTCCTTTTCATAAAAGTAATTAAAATCTCAAAATTTCTAACTGTATATTTTATAATCAGAAATGTTAGCACTTCATCTTGATGTAACTTAAAAATTTCAGATCAATTTAAGAGAACTTAAAAGTTAAACATGAAAGTATCTGTTTTGATTAATATGCTAGGTAATGCATGAGCTAGAAAAATAGATTACTGGAATTTCTACCCTAAATCCACAGTTTACTGTATAAAAAACTTATGCTGTAAAGTTCCAAAAATGAAACCTCATTTTCAAAATTGCTTGGCATTTTGGATTTCATCTGATTCAAAATGTAGCTTTGAGCACTCACTAGCTTTGAAAACTAAATCACAGTGACACATGCTAAACACTGAGCCCTGAATCCAAATAATTCAAAATTAAAAAGTACTTTTGAAACTCTAGTAAGAGCCTTGATAAAAAAAGTGAAATAAAGTTTTCAGCACAATGCAGAAGAATTTCTGAGTCTTCTACTAAAAATATTCAATCATGTCCACAAGACTGTTTTTACCCCCTAGTCATGATCTGCTTTAGTTTATGCTAATTTCTTTCACCCAAGCTGTTCCTTAAACCCATTTTTCCTGATTTTTTTTTTTACAAAGCAATTCAGCATTATTTAATCTTACATGACACTCAGCCAATGACTTAATAATTAATATGCCAAGTAAAGCAGGTAAACTAAATCACCTCTTAAATTAAGAAACCAGATCCTTTCTATTAGAGCATAAACATAATTTAAAACATTGGTCTTAATAACTCATGCACTATTAAGGAAAGAGCAGGTGGCTTAGTGTTGCTAATGCTGAATTGATATTACAGAAAAATATGAGAATCTTAGGTTGGTGTATTATGTACTTCAGTTGCTTTCTAGCTGTACCATCAGCATTTAAATCATGAAATTAGATTCCTATTCATGAGACACACTCTTCTGAATTTTAACATCCATATTATAATTATTTTTAGAAATTAAGGGATAATGTTTATTCCCAGTGGATACTATTTTTTTTTCTTTTATTATTAAAATAGTATGTTTTTAAACATTAACTACCAAACTGCAGGAAGCAGGGCAGGTATCTCCTGGACAATCAGTAATCAAACATGTTCCTTCCATTAGCAGGTTGGGTGAAAACAGAGTCAGTGTACCCTGAGTGCCCCAGCATTACCAGTTCAGCAAGGGTCACTGATGGGACTGCAGGCAGTTTTCTTTAGCTCTGTTTTGCAATGGCCATTTAATTTTTTTTTTTTTTTTCTGACAGACCTGCACCATAAAGCTCTTGTGCACAGCTCACAGCTGCTCAGCATCCCTTCCAGGCAGAAACAGAGAAGTTTGTCTCCTGCCTGCTCCCAGACCAGAATTCACCCTTAGTTTCTGCAGAGTAGCATTGTACATCCTACACTGAGAGCCAGTAGCTTCCACTGTGATACATTCAAGGAGCTGAAAATAGGGACATCCTGTCTCCTGCTGCACTATGTGCCAATTTTGCAGTGGTTTTTTGCACTTTGTGGTGAAGATGTATCATTTAAATACATACTGCAGAGCAAGGCTGAAAGCAGATGCCTAAATTGTGGTATGTAGAATCTACTGTCATGTCTTCATAAATTATGAAGGTAAATCTGTCACAATGGCCACTTACTCATAGAATTTTCCTGAATACCCCTTGTATATTTTGAACCTTTGAATATTCATTCATTTTCCCCCTAGTCAAACAAAACAGTTGTTAAAATACTGGTAGTATTTGCATCTAGATCTCTTTTTCATATTGGGCACATTTAAATGATGGATTTAGCTACCCAACAACAGAATGAAAATAACAGGGAAAATAAATGCCACAGGAGGAAAAATCTTTACACTGTGACCTGCAAAACAAGATTTTCATTAAAATAAGTGTAGTTTAAAATGCTTTACTTTAAGATCTGCAAAGACCCTGTAAGAAATAACCTCCAGACCTCGATGCAAACTCAGTCATCTTTTATGTCAACAGAAATACCAGTTGAGGCTGAAGTTTACTCTTTTAGATTAAAAATAAGAAGAAAGAAAAAGTAAAAAGATCTGCAAGCAGGGATGTGCCCAGTAGGAGTTTTCTAGTTGATAAGTTAATGGTAAGGTCCAGGGCTGTCTGCTGATTCATCATCACCTGTGCCAAGATGATGTAGTTTTACTACTGTAAGAGTTTCATTAAATGTCCTTGTTGATACTCAGACCTGACAGAAATTGTTATGAATTTAACACTAGGATGGAGGCAGAGTTAGTGATCTCACAGATAATTTAACTTGTGACAAGTCCTTTCACGGGGAATACAATTTTCAAAAGGAGACCACAAAGAGTTCATGAGTGCATGTGAAGCATAGGTGTCAGGGGCAGGTGCTGCTCACACCTGCCAGACAAGCATTTGTGTCAGGGCACACAACACAGACTTCAGATAAACCACTTGCTATTTAGATGACAATGGTTCAGGTTTTGGAGGGATTTGGATATATAGGCTCTATTCTTAAAATTATTCACTTAGGTGCTGTAAAACACTTACAAGCAAGGCTGTGCTCGTGTAAAAGAAGAGAATGAAACCTGCTGTTATCCAATGCCAATGGATGCGGAGGCTTTCAGTTCAAAGCTTTTGTTGAGTGTGAAATGTGGCAATAAAAGAGGATCAAACATGCAGTAAAATGCTCTTGTGGGAGCTAGAAAAACCCGTAGTGCAGTCAGTGTTAAATAATATGCTCACATCAAATTGAAAAACAATGTGGCCTGTGCCAGAAGAGCCGTGCATGTGACGTTGTCACTTAACTAACAAGAGAGCGCTCCTCCAGCACACGGCCCAGGGCTGTGTGACTCTCCTGAGGATGACAGGGAGCCTCCACTCAAAATGTCATTAGTAACTCCAATCCTGCCTGCTAGGATTTGAACACCACTCATTTGAAAAGAATAACCACGGATATGTGAACGTGGGAATGAGAGACAGGAGTCTTTGGTCCCAGTTTTGGTCTTATTAGCTTAATTTAACAAATAATTTCCCATATCTTCCTGCTGCTGCTTGAAAGCTGCTTTTGATGAAACTAGAAGCAAAACACCGCCCTGTACTTTCAAGCAGGGCTCACATTCAACACAGTCAGTTAAAAAGCTAATGAGGCAGGGATGTAGCAACAGCTCCTTTCACTAGCCTGATCAACCACTTTACAAATGAACATGGTGCTTCTTTAAGAGACCCAAACATGCTGAAATGGCCCTTCAATCAATCTCCAGCTATATTTGCCCCTCAAAACACAAAGAAAGAGATGAATGATTTAAAGTTGCTGTGGAGCTGACTGAGAGAAAGAGCCAGACACATGAAAAATGCTATTTTTGTGGAGAACGGCAGCTGCCATGGTGTAGCACCACTTTGTGGTCTGGGGCTGCTGCTTAATAAATGACAGCACAAACCCTGCTGCAATCCTTTAGGAAAACTTCTTCAAGACAAAACATCCTGTATACATGCAGTGATAACCACACATTAGAGAACGAAGCATAAATGGATTGTATGGCAAAAGCCATCTGTTGTACCTGCAGTTTATATTTAGTACTGTATGATAAAATATCTCCAAAGTCACATAAATCATTGTGATATTCTAACCCAACCTCTATGATCTCTATTCAGAAACCACAGCAGCTGTCTTTAATAGGGACCTTTCCAACAGTAACAAAATCTGACCCTATTAATGAAATTAAAGCTTAAAATTACTAGATACTAGATGATGGAAATATTGTTTTGTTACAATTAATAAAATTCAACCCTTGGACCCCCATAAAACACTACAAATTTTATTAAGCTATAAAAGGATTGGGTTTTAGCTTACACTAACATGTCAGTAGGAATTGGGCTTATATGTAGATGCAGATATATGTAGTCTATGGAATAGGATTTACAGTAGCAGCATAAAATTTATAAAAAACTTCAGTTCACAGTAGAAATAAATTTTTGTAAATTTATCCCTTAGTGAATTCTCATAGACCTTATAATGGTTATTAGTAGCAGATTTAAGCCCCATTAAAAGAGACAAACAGAACAAAGCTCTGCCTGCTCTTCCCTGTGCTTGTAACAACAATTTGCACAGGTCTGTGAGATGCCAACTGCAATTTGTTCAAGCTTTAAGAAAGCCCTGAACCTGAGGCAAGTTATATGAAACCTGGTCTGTGCTTTCAAGACTAGCAAAGGCTATGTGGTGGGTGTTTGAAACTCAGACTGAGGTTGTACTCAAGGAGTCCACACCAAAAAATTCCCAGGGGGATCCCTGAAGAGACCATGGCAATGCCATGGGCAGCTACGCCACTGCATTCAGAGGGGACAGCTTTTCCTAGCAAGCAAGGCTGTGCTCTTCCTTTTGGGATAGCTGCCAAGTGGTGTTTAAGACATGGAATTAGACCCGGGAACTGAACCCAAGGACTGTAGGAAAGCTCTTTAATTTTCCTTGTCTTTTCTTGGTATGCAGGAACAGATGGGTGTAGTAGACCTTCTACTATTTGTGCTTTGTCTTCCATTGTAATGATTCTAATGTGTTTGTTTGAGACCTAATCAAAGCATTTTATCCACTTTTTTTCTCAGCATTTTCAATCGCAACTGTTGTAGGCACATGGTCCCGAGCTCCTTCAGAGCTGGAAGCAGGAACAGGGGAATAAGCTCTGTCACTGACTATGTCCAGAACATTTATAGTGAGTTCTAAGAGTTTCTCTCGGACCAAACAATACTGCCTATTCATGCAAAGCCCCTGGTGACACACAGAAGGAAAATAGCTGCAGGGAACTTTAACTTTGTTTGTCAAGCTAGTTCAACCAGCCAAATGTAGAGAAAGCCATGAAAATGATGGCATTCCTCACCCTGCACAGGCCTGGCAGGACTGGGAAAGAAGGTTCTATGTATGATTATGGGTGATTGCCACCCCAAAGACATCTGTGACAGATACACTTATTACATGCAGAGTGTTCGATCCATGGCTTTGAGCAGGTGAAGGAAGACAAAGAGAACTCATCATTATTTATCATGTGCCAGATGGCAGGAATGCCAGAACCAGGATGGTTCTCCTAGGGACACACCAATATCATCATCAGTCAGCAAAAGAGGATAAAAAACAAATCCTTGGAAAAGGCACAAGACCAGATTGCACAAACAAGTTAGTAGCATCCAAAGCATGATATTTCCTTACAGCTAACATGGTAATTCCTGCCTTTTCCTTCTGCCTTCAAAAATTTCTCCATGTTTTCTAATGTTGGAGCTCAAAGTGCCAGTATAGAAAGGAAATCTGATACAGTGTTGACAACCACCTCATTTTGAGCAGGAGATTAGACAAGATGGATCCAGGGACCCTTCAGACAATGTTCTCAAGACTCTGTATTTGCTTGTCCAGATGCCTGTAGAAGCAGACTTTGAAATATGACAGCAATATGAGGAAACTCGACCATAGAAACAGAAGCAATCTTGCACTCAGCATAGATGGGCATTACAGCCACGGTCATTTGGGACACAGGAAGAATAAGGCACAGCTGACAGTTCACCTCTGTCCTTCCTTGGAGCTACAGAATTTGTACAGAACCAAATGCTGCACTCCTGAAGGATGGCTGGCTTACCTGGGCAGTACAAATGTGCTTTTCCTGCTAATCTAGAGAATACACTGTTCCAAATTTCATAAATGCATCATACAGAAAAGAGAGAGCATTTAGAGGATTTTTAGGTATTTGATGAAAAACATGCTCAGAGATAACTGATCTTTGCAAAAAACCCACAAATGACTGGTAAAAAAAAAAAAAAAGAAAAGAAGAGAAAATGTCATAGTTTTAGTAGAAAGTTATAAGGTTAAAAAAAAGCACCCCAAGGAAAAATACCATGTGAAGGGTTGTATCAAAACGTGCAAGCACTGCTGAAGGTTTGATCTAAGTGTGTGGTAGTTAAGTCTCCCTTACACTGTGTTGTAATATCTAAAATAGTGGGTCATGAATGCTCCCCATAATACTGCTGCATCTGAAAGATCTTTTCTCTTGCCCAGTCCTAGTATGACATGGGAGATGCAAACAGTCAGTTCATCATGCTATTCACAGGTAAAATTTAAATTATAAAAAGTCGCAGAAAATTGCACAGATGTCTTTCTGGCACTTCATAATTTTCCCTTGGTAATGTACTTAAGTTGTAACAATCATCTGAAAGACATAAAATATGATGGGGAAGGTGGAGGAAAGGGAGCACTTACTGCTAACTCTATACTGGTGAGATTAGCACCAGTCATAATCTGATCTGATATTAATTTCTGTATGAGAAGGGGTTTTCAGAAGAAATCAAATGCTAAATACGTCTATGTAATTGTAAAGAAAGTAACCTGTGAAGTCATGGGCTATTAACTAATCACCATACTCCAACTAACAGCAGCATACAGTTGCTAGGTAACCCCTGATAAGATGTGCTGGCTGAGAATTGCTGGAGAAAAGTGATTCCCTCTGCCAGCACCACCACCACCCAAACCATCACTGAGTCAAACTGATTACAAAGGAGTTTCTGTTTTGACTGATTTTATAGGAGATAAATGGTAACTACACTGTGTTTAGACAGACCAAATCTGCACGCTGGTTGAAAAAATCTAAAAAAATGCAATCAATGAAGTGCATTTGTTGCTTTTTCAATGGGTTCATTTACCCTTGACATCATAATGCTGCATGCTGCAATCCAGCTGATTTATTTTTATTTATTGCATTATATTTCATAAAATGTAAAGAGTCAGATGACTGGAAGCTGACTCTGAAAATCAATGAGGAACAGATACCTACTGGCATATATGAGCCATGCTTCCCTTCTACAATATTTTAATACTTTTTACTCTCTATTTCACACTATCACATTTATGTGTTTGATAGAAACCTGAAATTCAATTCCATCTGAGCATTTTTTTTTCTTTATTTTTATTCACCAAGTAAATATTAAATAAAAATAAATGCTAAGTCAATTCAGTAAACAGCTTTTGAGGAAATCTTATACTGACTTATTCTGAATAGAATAGAAATGAAAACAAGTCTAAAATCAAAACAGAGAAGACATCCCTAATATCAAGAATTACATGAAAACTACTGGCAGAAAGGAATAGGTTTAATTTTTTTATACAACTGCTTAGATTCAATGTAGTACCCATAAACTGCAAACCATTTTGGCAAAAAGACTTAATGACTTCTAACAACTACCTGTAATGCTTTCCTTGCCCTGGAAAATCACTCTCAAGTAAATTATTTAAAAGCAATGAAGATAAACTCAAAGGTATTTCATCCTTCTAAATTTCTGAATATTACAGTGTGGAGGAGTTGTCTCCCTCTTCTGGATGATCCAGACAACCTGAAGGAACTACAGCTGCTTGAACACAAAAAGACTCAGGTTTGTGGTGAGCATAAAAAAGGGTCAGCTGCTCTCATGTATATGAACTCAAATGGACATTTTCTTCACGGTAAGATCTCCCTAGAAGCCCCTAGGAAGGGGTGAGGAAGTGCTGGAAAGAAAGAACAAAAATAAGAGATGACAACACTATTATCATCTGAGTTAGCTTTCAGATTCAAGGACGCACCAGGGGTTTCTACATTACTAGAAGAGAACCACAGTTGTTTGCACACACTTGGAGTGGCATCACTATTTTTGTGTCCCCATCACACATCTCCAGTGCTGGCATCAGCCAGAGC
Organism: Pycnonotus jocosus; assembly: GCA_013400435.1. Taxonomy (NCBI): domain Eukaryota; kingdom Metazoa; phylum Chordata; class Aves; order Passeriformes; family Pycnonotidae; genus Pycnonotus; species Pycnonotus jocosus. The sequence continues at coordinate 293,466 of VWYP01019126.1, forward strand.
TCTTTCCATGGCATACATTGCTCACAGCTTGATGCAACAAACTGCCCGACAACTATATTGAGAAACAGCTTGTTTGGTTTTTCTAATTTGGAAAACAAAGGCGCACTGCAAGCTGTGCTGACTGGGAAGTCATACATCTTTAACACAAAGTAAAAAGGAAAAGAAAAGAAGGAAATATCCTTTAGATACTGCAAACGCCTTCCTCTTCCCTTGCAAAGTGCTCTGTCAGCATGGCTGACCCCATACCACTTCTCAACATCAGCCAGGAAAGAACAAACTCTTTATTCTATTTATGTTCAAAAGTTAGTATTAGGGAACTCACTTGTAAAGAGAGGGTTTCAGTCTACTAGAAAAGACTCTTGATCAGCTATGAAACTAATGCAGACTACAGACTATTCACTGCTTAGGCCAGCAGTTGTCAGAGGGTTGGCCTGGAAGGTAAATCACCCACTGGGCCATCAATGCATGGGCTACATGAAGTGTAGGATAGAACTAAAGAGTTCTCATATGGACTCTTAGAAATGCACAAGGGTTGGGAGACCTGCTGGACTTTGAGATCTGACTGCTCAAACTCAGTGTACTCACTCACTCTGTGGGCACAGCCTCAGTGCTCTGTCAAAGATGGCCACAAATGCTTGAAGATCAATCAGGAATCCCCAGGACAGTCTTATCAGGCCGACATGGAGCTCAGTGAACATTATTTGCACCATATGCATCTTCAGCCAACACTGAAGACTGCGATATCCTAGTTTACCTAGTTATTTATATGGCACAATCTTCTTGACACCTTAGATGTAACAGAGACCTATTCAGTCTTAGCTTTTAAACTGAATGCCATTTAACTATGCAGCCCCAGCTTTTGGCTTTCTCTCTAATCAGCAACGGGAAATAAAAGGCAATTCCAATCATAGCTGGACTCTGCTGATTATAGAGCTCAGCTGACTACACTCCTATCACAAATGATTCAGTTAAGTGTCTGTACAACTAAGTTTGGGGTGGATAATGTCACTTTTCTAATCAGTAGGCTCATATCTCACTGGAGGGTAAGGGTGCAGGAAACTGTGAGCCAGTCTTTACAAGCCCTGGGAAAAGCCAGGGCCAGTCTGGTGGACTGAGGTCCTGGAAACCATGGATCTGCCATTGCCCACTCCTCCAGTATCCCATGAAACAAGAGCTGGGGTAAAGTTTCTGTAAACAAGCAGGATTGCACCCAAGAAATAACTTGCATATACCATTTACCTTCTCAGGAAATGATCCAGCAAGCCTCTGAGCATCTGCTAATCTGTCAGGTATTTAGCATGAGGGGATGCAGCCCAGTGGTTCCCTGTACCTGCTACACCACAGTAATTAATAATAAGCATATTAGGGACCTGGCATGAAGCAGTAAAGAGACCTTGCTCTGGAAGTTGTACATCCTGAATGGGCTGGGCAGGAGTACTGAATTCAAACCCTGCAAATAAGCCATTTTACTACAAAAGAATTCTCTGGTTCTTGTTCTCCTGAGTCAGAAAAGCTACAGTTGACACAATTTTTCATTCTGGTCTCCTGATTTGTGGTCTGATGGCAGATTTTTTAGGCTAGGTTTTAAATTAAAGGCAAGTGCCAATACAATATATTGTTGTGACATATAGATGTATTAAAGATGGCTTCCTTCCTCTGCTTCTTTGGGTTATTTGCATTCTTAATCAGAGACAGAATTTGGCTGAGAATCTGGGAGTCCTCACAATGAAGCAGAAAATTTAGCAGAAAATTAATTGCTCAAAATGCATCAAGTTGCCATATTTTGTTTATTTCCTGAGATTCAATTACGAAAATTGCCAGTCTGCAACTCCAAATTGCATGACAACTGTTGAACTTACAGTCTCACAAGGATAATCACCCCAGAGCACAACAATACACACATTGTTCCACTACCATCAATTAATATAAGGTACCAGTAATTAGAAAGGGCAGAATAAACTCCACACTTCCTTTATTCCCTGACTGGGATAATGAGGATGTCATTCTATTGTCTCCTGGGTGGGATCTTTTGGCACCTCTGTTGTTACCATTTTTTCCAAGGCACTTTGGGTACAAACATGGTTTCACTTCACAAAATGTCTCAGTGCCCTCACTAGTCTGTTCATCCTTGTCAAATCAGGATTTCACACATTGTTTTCTGCACATTCCCTAATCTTAGCAAAAGTTTCATTTCCCCAGCCCATTGCCACTGGCTATTAGTCTGGCACAAAACTCAAGCTCAGAATGAAAAAGATAAAACAGAGAAAAGACAGCAGACACAGCCACTATTGCTCTGTCTTGTCACACCTAACAAAATATGGTTAATAGCACTGTTGTGTTATTGGTGAGCCAGAGGGACAACGAGGTGTGTCTTGTCATGCCTTGTGAACATTCCTGAAATATTCTGTATCTGCCCATTAGTGTTTCCAAAGTTCAACAAGTCAATAGGCAAAGGAACACTTCATTGTCTAATGAATAAAAACCAGCAATAACAACATGGTATGAGCCACTGTGGATGCTGCTGACCAACAGGGTCACAAACAACACCTGGATCTACTCCAAGCTTTGACTGTTGAAACCAAAATAATAAAGTATTAAAATGGCAATTTAAAATTTCACACATTAATAGTATTTTTTTTAATATTGTGGCATCCTGATATGATCTTATCCATCTGACAGACTTATAGCATTTTTGCCTACTTGGTACCAGCAAAGTAGAGAATTTGAACTTGTTTAGAAAGGAGACACAATTATTTTTATTTTATATATTTATTATATGTTCAAAGATGTAATGAAACACCATCAGTATGTTAAAAAAAAATCTGCTGATTCTGGCTCATCTGGATGAAAAACTCTCTTCTCTGGTTTAGAAAAGAATGATTTTCCTTTTAGCATTCAAATTTGCATGCCAATATACTTTGCATATAATTTACATAACATACAGTATCACAACCACTTTGCCTCTTATTGTAAAATCCGAGATCAGCTCCTAGCATTTCACAGCTAGGATTATTAAAACATTTTGTAAAGTCAAGTCTGAAGATTAGCTTCATTCTGATGCTTCTGGAATTGCACACTAATGGGCAGGAAAGGTGAGTGTCTGGTTCTGACATTGGATGGGACTTTGGGTCCTAAAAAATTCTCATGGGCCTGTTTTTAAATCTGGGTAATTTCATTTAATATCTTTATAGCTTGTATACTTAATTTTAAAATGAGAAAGATGATAATTTTTATTTCCTTTCTTTCCTAATCTTGTCTTTTTTCAGTGATTATCTTAATCACTCAAAGACACAGCTTTCCTGTCACTTTATGTGTGGGCAGGTACCCAGTGAGATCCCAATCCTGTCTAAAAAGCATTACTTTAATGCTCCTGTTAATCAAAACTAGTCAGCCTTTTTTCAATTAAATGATTTATGCAAAGAAATATCAATTTGCTGCAGAATTATTTTTTAATAGGTCCACATAAGTTTTAGGGAAACTTTGAATAGGGAATTTATTTTCATATCAAAAGTCTGATTTTTTGTTAATGTTCAGTTGACAGAAAGCTCTACCACCATTTATGGTTTAGTGTCAGAGCACTCCTATAGGAAACCAAAGCCCAAGCCTTCACCCATTGACTCAGAACAAGAATCTTGATATAAACCAGGAGCTATGTTGAACAAATACCTGTCCCAGGGTCTCATAAGCTATCTAGAATATTAAAATAGCTAAAAAAGGACAAACAATTCCAGAAGGCTAAAGCTCAGTATAGCTAATGAGGTTCAGCCCACAGAGAAGAGCCATGCAGAAAATTAGGGTGTCCTTTCTCCTGCATGAGGGCCTACAGCTCCCCTCAAATCTGGGTCTCTATTGTTTCTGTCATGAAAAACTTCATCCAGATGGGAAAACATTAATGCTCCACAATATCAACAAGCTCTGCAGCACACAGAACTATCTCCTGCTGAGCGCTGCCAAGTGCGCACGTGGTACTTTTGTGAGGAAAATCAGAGTGCACATCCTGAAGCTGCCTGTGATGCTTCAGCAGTGTGCAGTAGCAGCTCCCTGCATGAAGGCAACTGGAAATGGGACCCAGGACCACAGATGAAATCCATGAAGCACCTGAAGCCTCTCTCTTACCTGTGGTAAGAACCTGAGGATATTACTTCATACACAGCCATCTTAAAAAGTTAAAATTGGCTGCAGAGGTTAGTGGTGTGAGTACTCACCAATGCTGGATATACTGCTTACAGGTAGCACTCATTGCTTCTCTCCAGATACTGCTTTGAGATGTACTATGGCTTAATTTATGTGTGGCTTAAATGTTTAAGACCAGGCTGGATGGGGCTTCCAGCCACCTGGTCTAGTGGAAGGTGTTCCTGTCCATGGCAGGAGGGTTGGAACTGGACGATCTTTAAGATTCCTTCCAACCCAAGCCATTCTGTGATTCTGTGATTCTATGACTAATGCTTCTCTAATCATAATCTCTCCACTTATAACAAACTCAAACCAGCATTTCAGTAGAAGCTATTAGAACTAGTTTGGTAATTTTTCCTATATATCCATCTATTTTAGCCAAGGTTGCTTATTATATATGAAGGATTAGCAATCTTCTCCATGAAGAAACAATTATGAATTATGCTAAAATTAATAGTAAAACATATAAGAAGGTGAAGTGAATAAAAAAGAACTTGGTTTAAATTATGCTGCCTAACCTCAACACAGGCTGCTGCTGCTGTTCTGCTGCAGAAACTGATGAACTTCAGAGTTAATTTAGTGTCTTAGGAACGAGCAAAGAAAAAAAAAAGACAGCTCTCTAAGAACCACCCTGTTCAAATGGGAAAGAGTTAAGAGGGGGCCATTAACTCTGGGGCCATGCACTCCCAGGTGTGCATCTTGCTGCAGCAGGTAGCACTAGAAGAATCTTTCTCTTAGGAACAAGTAATGGAATTTCCCAGAAAATATCTAACTACCTTACATTAACTGGCACCTGCACACCAGACACCTGTACAGCTGAACACCCATCTGCTAAATATGCTACATGCATTTCCTTTCTCTTTTTTTAAACTTGGCAAAGAAGATGATTAGGGAGATAAAGTCTCTGAAAAACATTTTGGACAAAGATGCCAGCACAGATTGCACAGTTAAAGATATCAGGTCTGCCAATACATGCACACCACACTCTTCAAGCTACTTATACTTGCCTCACAACAATTTATTGCACAAATTACTGGAATTCTGAACCAAGCCATATCTCCATATTCCTATAGATTTCATAAAGAAAGGGTGCAATCCCCAGAACAAGCAATATTTGTATTCTAACTACTCTCTTTTCTTGGTCAGTAGGAATATCCTTTCTTTCAGAGCAGGCTCTGCCTATCTTTCTGCTCTCTCCTGCTACAGGCAATATAGCTGAATGTTGCTGATATATTTTTTGCCCAGTTCCAAATCTAAAAAAACTCATGCTTTTTGTAATGCAATTTCTCCAGGAATCCAATAAACTCAGTGAAGGCATTTTGAGTTTTAAAAGGACTGAGTCACACATTGCTCTGTGTGTGCACAACCATCAGCAGCTGAATGGAACTGTCCAGTGCCCAGTAGCACCCACAGATCTGTCAGGTAAATGTCAGAAAACACAAGACCCTTCCACAAAAGGATGTCCTCCTTTATACACACACACACACATATGTGTATATGTGTATATATATAAAGGGTTATTTGTAGGATCAGACCTTAATGATGTGTCTATTTTTTTTAGAAAAGTCATAAAACCCCCCGAGAAGCACAATGAAGAACAAGATACTGTGGGCAACTAATAATAATAATAATAATAATAATAACAGTAATAGAAAAAATGACAGTAATAGTAATTAAAAATAGTAAAGTATTTCAAGGCAAACATTTCTTTCTGGACAAACCAGATTTTCATACTAGTAAAGACAGGAAGAAGTATGAAGAAATATTTTAAACTGAGTATTTTAACATGCAAGTATATTAGTTGAACAAATTAACTGATATAGGAAACATATTAGTCTTTACTTTTGGATAAATTATAATACATTTTTCCCACTATATGGGTTTTTTATATGTTGTCCAATCAGTAACAGCCTGGCTCTTCTGTTCAGTGCACAGCACACAAAATACAAGTTAGCTCTTCAGGCTGTGCATGTGCACACACAGATACAGAGATACACACACAAAATCCTAAAGCAGCAAACTGCACTTATCTTCTTCCCATTTTTATATCATACATATTTCATTAAGCTTCATGCAGAGTGTCTTCTGATTTATGGTAATTGTCAACAAAAGCAAAAAATGCCGACAATTTTAACCCTGCAGTACCGAGGATTTAACTGAGATAAAATTAAAATGCTTAGAGGGGAAAAAAAAGCCCCAAACACCCCAAGCCACTGGGACCTTGACCCTTGAGATGTTGTCAATTTTTTGTTTTATTTTATTGTGTTTGTTGTCTGTAGAAGCAGATGCCAGCAGCCACATCTGATGTACCGGACACCTCCAGTGTTATCCCAGCATGCTCATGGCCTGGAGGACTTGGAGTAAGACTAATTTCCATATCAAACCCAATTTAGATGAAACATCTTGGTTAAAAAAAAAAAAAAAAAAGAAAAAGAAAAAAAATCCAGCGCATCAATAGCCCCTTGATTAGATTTTCATCTCCTGAGCCGACAAATATGAATATTTATTACCATGAATGCAGATTTCCCTCTTTCCATTGCTCTGATCTTGAATATTATCCACTGCTAATTTTTATGAAAATTTGGGCAACATAATGTTTTCACATAAACTGACAGTTCTTGAGATAATCCCGTTATTGTTTGGTGGGAAATGACAGTTTCCGCTTATTCATGTGTTAACGAGGGATTAAATATTGTTTTTCATCACCATAATCTAAGATGGACTGGAAATTAAAATTCAAACACTGTGCATTAGCAGAGCTTTGAGGACCAGAATTTGTTTGCATTCACTTAGTAAAGATCTGTAAATTAACAGTTTAACAATCAAGTGAAATCCATATCATAAAACCAGCACTGACATTTGTAAAATGAAGTCTTTACCTGCTAAAGGTAAAGAAGCAGAGTGACATCCCTTGGTGAGAGCAGAGTGCACAGTGAGCTGCTGGTCCCTGGGCATTAATGGATGAGGTCACTTTTCCCTGGCACAGAGTCCTGTCCCTTTGCCTTGTCACAGGTGCTGACACACTCTCGATGCGCTCACATTGAAAAATCACATTGAAAAATCACATTGAAAGATCCCTCCATGCCAGTGCTCTCCACAGCACTAAAAGCAGCAACTCTGACCCTGGGGCTCCTTCCAGGCATGTGCTGTGCTCATGCCCTCCCCAGCTCTTGGTGTGCAGTACATAGACACACACAATTCTCCACTGGAATGGGGGTTTTGCTGGAGCTGCTCTGTATCTACCACTTCTCTCCTTATCAGTTATCTCCTCAGTGCTTGTGCATAATGCCCAGCCATGCAAATCAGAGATACCTACATGTTCCAAAGTGAACACAAAGACCTGCTGGGGACATTATGCAGTTCAGAACCACTTCATGGTTGTTTCTACAGAAACTTTGAGTTAGTAAGTCAGTGAAGTATGTTTGCATTCTTATTACAAAAAAACCCCAACAATTTCCCTTTGATACCAGTCAAAGTGCACACAGAACTATAACTATGCCTAGTCAAAGCAACTCCAATATTTTTTTTAACTAGATCTTAAAACGATCTCATTGGGATAAGTCTGCTGATTAATGCAAAAAAGAAGCAAAACAGAGCTCTAACAAACTAACTTAATAGGAATCATCACATTCAAATGTAGAAACTTGCTGAAAGTTTTCTGACAAAAATTTGCTTTAATATGTGTAACAGATAAAGCCTTACATTCTGAAGGAGTTTGAAGTGATGGACACTGCAGCCATGTTGGCTTTGAGGGTGGAAACTTAGTGATGTACAAATGCAGAACAGTTCTGAGAGGGATGAATAAGAATGTGATATCAGACCTTCCCAGAAAGCAAAGATCTTAAGTTTTACTTAAGTACTTAAAGCTTAGTACTAAAAACCTAGAATAAATGACACAATTATTTTAAGCCACAGCTGAGGTTTTAATTCTATTATTCTTTAATTTTAATGTGCCTTTACACCCATGCTCTGAAAGTGACCACCCTGAAGCTGCCTGTTGTGAAGGGTCCCTGGCCAGGATCTCACTTAGATGGAGAAGCAAACAGCCTGAGGAGTCCTAACTGGCACAGGACACAATGTGAGTGACTGACAACAATGTGACAGTACAGACAAATGTGGAAGCAGGACAGGCTCTGGGTCCTATTCCTGTTCATTTTACCAGCTCTGATGCAGCTGTAGGACCCCTGACGTCAAGGATTCCTACAGAAAGGTTGGATGTCTCAAAGTTTGACTCTTAGAACCAGACCCTTATTTTCCTTGCTTACAGACCCAGAGCAGAGGTCCTGACAGGTGTCCCTCCATGCTGATCTATATGGGAACCTTTCTTGCCCAAGGTCTGCTAGAGAGAGGGCTGAGGGACTGGGAACTGCCACTTCTTCCTCTCCTAAAATAGTTAAAATATGTGTTTGAGATTACTTGAAATCCACGTGTTCCTGCCAGGATCAAGCTCCTATTTGTGGAGATGGAAGAATCATCCCTCTTTACAGTTTCCGACCATCTCTATCTCTCAAACTTCAGACTATTTAGGAGAATTCATTCTGCAGCTTCCCCAGCTGACCCATTACACCACCCAAGATTTTATTTTCCTTTGAGTCATAATAACCTGGCTGCTGGTAGGAGGAGGTTGCTGAATTTCATGAATCTGTAAGATATCAAGTACAAACAATCATGTTCTCCTATTTAAAGATTCTTCGTTAATATTTTGAGTGCAGGCTGCCAAATCACAGCTAAGGTGAATAATAACATTGATTCTTAAACGTAATTACCCTGCAGTTTGCTCTATGTAGCCAGTGGTAGTATCTAAATCTCTTTTCTCTGCAGATTTATAATGCTTTGTAAGGGAAACTCTGCTTTAAAAACAATGGCATGACACGGCCTAAACCCAAAATAAATCCTTAAAACAAACACAATGCTACTTTTTAACCAGCACAATGTTAAATAAAACAAAAAGGAACAACACTGGTAGGATGCATAAGTTCTTAAAGCCACAAGGCAAACCGTATCTTGTTTCATTTTACATGATACTGAATAAAAATTGAATTGCTGTAGTTGCCATGGCAACTGCCACATCACTTGGCACTTCTGCTCCTTTAAATCACACAGTGCTACTGTAAAGGAATTCATGAACCAATGTGACACTTGAATACTTGTGCTTTATATACTGTTTCAGGAGGAAAACATAAATCGATATAGACTGATAGTTGTCTCTGAAAATCAGGTTTGCTGTATTTTTCTTTACATTATAATCTCCTCATTTTCTTGTCGTGTTCTTTAAAAATTTGTAAAGAAGATGGAGGGCGTTGTCACAACCAGAGCACAAGAAAAGAAATTACTACTGACACATGATTTCCAAACTGAAGCTGTGACCTGTCATTCAGATGTCAAAATACCTCTGCTATGCAATATTCAAATCAAATACAGGGGATAAACATTGGAACTTTGCCCCTCCACAACCAGAGATGGTGTGATATGTGACAGAAGATAGTCTCAGGAGCATCCAGGCATCTCTTTAACTCAAAACTTAGCAGCAGCTTAAAAGGAATATCTAACTAGATACTTAAAGCTGAGCACATTCTAAATGTTTGTAGATTTGGGACCATGACTGTTATTGTCTTCGTATGCTCTGTATATAACATGCAGTAGCAGAAGATAGTTGACAAAATAATGCGGTAAAATGATACACATATTTCTGCTGCATATTTTTGTTTTTAAACATTTAACACTTTTATTAACACTCTGGATACAATTTATTTGAAAAGCAGCCCTCTAGTGGGCTATGTACTGTAATGAATAGTTAATAAATAGCATTAACATTATCTCTAAATATTAGCTAGAATGCATTTTTCAAAAGCATACAAGGTCTTAAATAAATGAGCCATAGGTCATCATCATTCTCTTTGGAGAAATTTAATGTTCTGTTTCGCTTTATTCCTCAAATTTCTTAAAGTGTTACTTCTAAATGCTACTGTGTGACTAAGTTCTGATTAGCATAACTTTACTATTCATGTGTACTTACAAACTGTAATAGTGAGATATTATTCACTGTTAGTAAAATTTCACATAAGTAGTATATTACTACTAGAAATCTATGTAAAATATAATCTAATTTTTAAATGTTACACAGCTTTAGAATCTGCAATTTCTGTATGTGGGATAAGGTAAGTTTTTCTCGTTATGCCTTCACCAAGAATATTTCAAGGATTGTACAGCTAAAAGTTTTTTTATTTAATGTTATTGCTCTTATTTCTATATATAGACCTTAAGTTGCACCTTAAGGCAAAGAACCACATCCATGCCTTGCCCACAACAGTGCATGTGGCATCAAGTCCTGCCTCTCCTGGAAATCTCTGTTTGCCTGCTCATCAACAGAGCCACAGTGATCAGCAAAAGCCAACAGCAAGAGCCGTCTGTGGGAACTCCAATCTCACATAACAGGGAAAAATAAACCTGTTGAGCTCCAAGCCATGGGGTTTGTAAGAAAAAATGCTGAAGGCAGGCATAGGGAAAAAGCCCTCCCTGGCATCCCCTGGTCTAAGAACGCACTTCTTACCCTGTAGTGCAGAGGTGTCTGCCCTTACATGTGCCTGTGCCTGGCTCCAGCCTGATTAGTTCTGGTAAAAGAAGGGTGGGTTTCAGTGGAAGTTGAAAAACTTAGATGTGCCTTGGGCTAAAACTTGAGTATTTGCACATGCACAGCTGCTGTTCCTAAACCATGGTCAGTCTCAGACCTGCCTCCTAGAAATGATCTTGGGTACAGCATCCCTTCCACTCCTGGGTACCCCTGGGCAGTACCTGCTCCAGGCCAGGAGCATTTGGCTTGCCAAGATGTCACTGTAGCAGAGACAGCTGCAGTAGATCCCAGGCTAATTTGGTCTTTAAAATGCAAAAGCCAGCACTTAGCATTTTGCCTAGTAGTCAAAGATCAGAAAAAAGGTTTACACCTTATTCTTCAACAATTGAAAATGACTTGTCAAGTTCTGTACTCCAATTTTTTATGGATTTCCAATCCAATATCATTCTAGGTAAAATCTGGATATATAGACATAAGTGACAAAATCTGGCAACATTAAGGAAGGTAAGAAGCTAGAAACCTGACTCCTGCCTCAGAAGCTTGCACATCACTGGAAAGTCTGTCTTATCATGTCCTCTAGCTTCACTAGAATTTTTAAACTCAGATTTCTTTATTGTAGTAACATCACTTTATGCAACATCAACATAATTCTACACCTATCAAAATATCTATAAATGAGAATATCCTGAAACATGTCAAAATATCACTGCTCTATTTTAGAACATCTAGAGGTGTGGAGAAGCATTCATTTTGCATATATTTTGGGTTATTTCCATTTGCTTTAGAAAACTGTTCTAATTTTTACGTCTGCCATATGAGAGCCATGATTCAAAACCTACAAATGAAGTTATGATTCCAACGATTAGTTTCTTCTGTGCATTCTTACTGGGAAGTTGAAAGAGATAATTTAATATACCTTATTCTGAAGTGGGTGCTGTTTTGTCAGTTCAAGACAGGAACAGTGCCATTCGCTTGCTTTGTTTCAGGCCTTTTTCATTGATTATTCAAATCACAGGCTCTTATACCTCAAAACCTGATTACACTTTCCTGAGCCACTGGAGAGCCTGACTTGTTATTCTGAAACTGTGGTTGAAAACAAATTTCATCCAAAAACTGAATAAACATTTATCCATGTCACAGTAATTCTGGTCACAGACAACCTGAGCATGGAACTGAACTTAAAAATACTGTGCTCCTATAATAATTCAACAATGTTTATGTGAAGAGATAGAAGTAGTAAAGTTCCTAAAGGATGCTGAAGGGATACCTGACATCATGACCCCTGTGCAGGGCTGTGGCTCATGGTGTCTGCTGAGCTCCCTTGGGCTGGAGAGAAACTCCTGGGTACAATCTCAGCTGGGATAATGTTTGTGTGGGACTGGGGCTTCTGCCACTGCTGATTCCTGAACTCAGGAGGAGTCAAGTGGAGCTGTGCAGCTCCTAAGGAGGCTTTACCCTCATGTGAGACAAAATGCTGTCCCCAAGATCTTGCAGGAGTGCTCAGCCATGCAGAGCAAGTTCAACTCGGGTAGTAGTTCACATCAAGTTGGGGCAGAGGAGAACAAAGTTATGGGTCCTGCTCAAATGTTATTTAGCGCTTCATTTTTTTTACCAGTATTGTGTCTTTCATGGCATGATGCAAATAGACACTTAAATAACACAACACATGCATTCATACCCTCATGGACACTCAGATATAGGAAGTCCTCCTACAGCTGAAGATTACCTCAGAACTTCAGAGATTTGCTTTATGTGTAGGAGATCAAAAGAAAATACCTCAAAGGTTCATTGTATCTGAATAAACAAGAAGGTTTGAAGCACTCATGATGGATTTGTGCGGCACAAACATGCATGACAATGAGACCAGCAAATCTCACATGGATACTGTAGAGGAATACTACAGGCTTTTTAGTTTTAGTTTTTTGCAGCTCCTGTTATAGCTGCTGGAAAACTGCAAATAAAAAAGAAACATCTTGGCAAACATCCAGAGATAGTCAGTACTACAGCAATGCACAGATCCTCAAGATTACAACCTCAGCACTGGTTTTCTCTACAGCAGAGTTATTCTGGTTTTCTGGTATAATAACCTTCTTGAAAACAAGATAAGTGTCAAAATAATTCTCATTTTAAGAGTGATACCCATATTATCAAACTCTAATCTAACTCTCTGGATCCCTGTACTGTTGAATATTCTGTTGCAAATGTTCAATGTTGAGGTGGATGTACTGTGGAAATACAGGTAAAATCTGTTCTAAAATGGCCCGAAAGGAGATAGCTGCTTCCCCACAGTGCTTTGCATTTTATCATTCACACCTCCCCATGAAATATACAGAACTTTTAAGTCAACATCCTGGAACATGAGCAGCTTCTGAAGCCACAGCTTAGGAACTCATTTTTAATCTTGCTAAAGCACAGCCTACCCTACACTGACACAACGCAGCTAACTCAGGCCCCGCTGAAAGAATCACAACTGTGGAAATCTTTTACATGACATAAAGATGATGGACTGCATTGCAGCTGTGGTAGACTCCAGACCCATGTTGATAATGACTATATAGCACATGTTTATGCAGTGACATAAAAGCAATTCATCAGCCCTCCCTGGACTTGACTGAATGGCTCAGTAAGCTTGGTGTGAATTTTTATAATCTGTTGTTGCTTCTGAAATGTTTTTCTTGAGATAGGAGAAAGAAAGAGAGAGATTGAAGAGCTCTGAAAAGCATTTCTCATCTCCAGAGAGGAAGAGACAGTTTCCTTCTAGCACAGCCAAGGCCTGGGAAGTCACCAGTGTCCACACATTCCTTACTGAGACACAAATCCTGTTATCATAGATCGACACCTATAACAGATTCCACTGTCCAGAGCCAGTCATGAATTACTGCTGAGCTAAGGAGAGTTCCTGCATTTGTTTGGGCAGCAGCTCCATTTGCCACTACCTTCTGGGCTATATTTCTCTTGAGGTACTTCAGATATGAAAATTGCCTAGCAAAATCAATCCTTTTTATTTTACAGGCCTGCATGTGAAGATTATATATCCATTAACTTTGTCATGCATCTCACCTGCTGTCCAAATAAAAGGGCCATTTCTCATTCTCTACTAAAGTTTTTCCAAGTACTTTTGATTTCAGCATCTTGACTTTGATTTACTGTCACCATTATATATAATTCCATTCCTAATTCCAATGTGAAGTAAAAGGAATCCTTATCAACTAGAAACTCCTTCATTATCTTTAAATACATACTTTCTATTATTTCAATAATAATTATTCACCAGAGTGAATAAGACACAAATTGCAAAACTGGATTACCATAGTTAAATTTAACCTGAAATAGCCTGAATCTGATACTGTATCAACAGAGAGACAGCTTGGTTACAGCACTCCTCTTTTTTTTTTTTGTTTATGTGAGACCACAGAAATGTATTCATTATGTACACGACCATATCTGATAAGACTTAGAAAGGGGAATGTACACAGCTGGGAGAATTCACATCCAACAAAACACATAAGCAGCTGAATAAATGTTCTTCCATCACCTTACTTGGTCCAAACCACTTTGTTATTTCTCTGCTGATCACCCTCTTTTGGATATAACCCGGAATATATCTAGGTCAAAAAGTCTGCTTGGATTGGGTTAACAGGTTTTCACTCTTTGCCTTCTTATAATAGATATTTGGTAGAATGTAAAGCACAAAATTCTGTCAAAGTCTTCATTAATCCAAGTTGTATCAGTGCTTTTTACAAAAAGTTATGACAAGCTAAATATATGGAAGGTGAGTTCTACAGCGACTTTTTTTAAACCAAACACAAGAATCAGGCTGGTGAGGTCTCTGGCCTAAGAACTCTTCAATTTTCCCCACGCTGTTAGCTGGTCTTAGAATCTAGGAAGTCTTCAAGGTTATAGCTCCAGCACATCCTTAGACTGCCATGGTTACAGCAACCCTACTGCTACAATGGGGATTAATGATACACTTAGCAGGTGAAAACTTCCTGCACTCCAACTCTTCAAAAGGGAATGCTTTCTCCATTGACCACATATAATACAAAACATGATTTAACAGTAAGCATCAGAAGTGGACTTTCATTCTCCAGCTGATTTCTCAGCAGACTGGAATCTGTTCAATGACTGGAACTGGACAAAATACACGGAGGTATTTCAATAGCATGGATGAGTCCCATTGGGTAAAATTATACTGAGTCTGGCTTCCACAGCCTGTACCTCAATCCTGGTTCTCCTGTTATTTAACAGAAACCAGGGGCTGCAGACAGCACAACCACAAGCTTCATCCTGGCCTGAAGTCAGGACACAGCCTGAGGTGCACAACCATGCCCCAGGACGTACTGCCCAGTTTCTAAGGTTATGCACCCTAAGACACATTCCTAGATAAACCAGTTAAGGAGAAATAATGGCTTTCATCTTCTGATGATCTCACTTATCTTTATTTCCAAGTTCTAGTTCTTTCAGCTTTGGCCCTCAGCATCACAGTAGGTCTCAGTGTTATTACCTCTTCAGGACCAAGTCTTTCAATAATGTGAATGAAGTTGCACAGGGAACCTCACAAATCTTGTCAAGTTAAGTTCTTAGGCATGAACTGATAAAAATCAGAAATATAAACCCCAAAATTCAGTAAATAAAGTAAACAACCTACTCCTTCAGTATATTACAAGTTAGTAATTCATTATTTTCAATACTGAGAATAATGCAATCATGAGAAAAAGGCATTTGCCTAGCCCTGTGAGTGTTCACCACTAGGAAAATTACTGAAATGAAAAGGAAAAAAAGAGATAACTGTGTACACAAAATTAGCACGAGAATTAGCAATCAACTGTAGTTCATACAAGGTTCTTAACAGATAGCATCATGTTTATTAATAAATGATGAACTGCTTAGTGGAGTTTTTGCTTAGTGATATCACTATAATAACAGACACATGTTTTATTTATGTTTCAAGTTACATCCAAAATAAGCGAGACATTCAGATGTCAGACTCTCTCCAATATCTAAAGATTCTTTACCCCAAATTTAAACTTCCACTGATCTAGATGAGATAGCATTCCATCAAAACCAAGGGGAATAATATGACGACTTCAGTCGCTGTGCTCATCTTTGGGGATTTTTTTTCCCTGTGATACAACAAAGCAAAAACTGCATTTCTTAAAGCTGGCTGCACTTTTCTCATAAGGATGGTATTTTTTTTTTCTCTGTGGGATACAGTGCTATTTGTGCAGCAGATTGTATTTTGACAGATGCAACTGTATCATAAAAAGGCCCTTAGCACTATGAGTCTGGTAGCTCACAAACATTCATGAGCTCCAGAATTTCTTTAAAAAATCCCAATAACTAAAATATTTCTAGAATGTAAAATGCCTGAAAGCCACTTACCTCCCCCACACCAGTCTGCAGAATTTTCAGTCCAGTTATTTTTTCAAGCTTCTCTTTGTTTATGGCTGTAAGGAAAAATTAAGATTGAAAGAGTTAAAGAAAAGCTGGAATATGTATGCTTTTACAGCATTTCCCACCAACCTTATTTCCTTCATCAATATATTCATGACAGTTCCTACGTATTCCATCTATGGAATATCTTTCCCTGAGAGTAACTCTACTAGTCAGTATTTTGAGTGCATATTTATGTTATTAATTGCTCATTAATATGTGAAAAGGAAAGTCAAGCTAATTCTATTTTACACAATATTACACACATTTAACACAGATACACAATTTGTTTGGAAAGTTCTTTTCTGAGGATATTTCCCTATTCCTTGCATTGAAGAGCAGAACAGTAGTTTACCCTGAGCACAGCACTGCACTATGTAGGACTTTTCACAACAGATACAGATTCTTATCTTACAGGTAAAACAGAGTTTATTTCATACCACCAGGATGCAATGCACTTTTTTTTTTTAAATTGAGTTTTTCCTCTTTATCAGCATCTATATCACTAAAAGCATTACAAACTAAAATAAAACAACCCAGTATAAAACAATTAAATAAAGGTAATAATCACTAAGACTACAATTGTAACCCCAAAATGCTCAGGACATGAGATTGAGCACTGTTGTACAATTGCCCATTCTCCTAAACCTGTGGTGTGATATGATTTTGGCCTGTGACTAAAGAAAGCCTCAAGAAAACAGTGCTCAACCACAGTTCTTGGAACAGCATGAGGATGAGATTATTCCTTGTGGGTGTACAGGTAATGCCATCCCATTCTGGATGGGAAGATTTTAACCTCCGAGATGCAAACTTTGTCAGTTGGACTCGTGGCCAAAACCCAGGCAACCTGTCTTGGTTTATTTATGAGGAGCAATGAAGCCTTGCAGCCTTGTTAACCTCTCCTTCCTTTAGCTGCCAGTAATTCAAGTGAGTCATCTGGGTTCTCTCTGCTGTCTTTGGAAAGGGATGCACATTTAATGTGATGAGTCATCCCACACATCTTACACATATCTGCAGGCACCTACCACTTTTCTTTGATTACGAACAAAATTTGAAAGATGCAGCTTCTCAGTTTTGGTTGCCTAAAGCAAACCTTCCAGTCAGAAAGGTCAAGAAGTGCTAGGACATACTGCACACTGTAAATTTACATGAACATACTTGAGGGAATTAACTTTTTTTTTCATTTACCAAGAATTCTCTTTAATTGTTGCCATTTGAAACATTCAAAACAGCACAGGTTGCAGCAGACATTTCTTGAAGATTATTGTGAACTGGTACTTTATTTAGCTTGTCCAAAGTGTAACACAAATGACTCATTCCAGAGGTAAGTCAGATCATTAGGCTCCATCTCATCACTTATGGAAAGATTTTTGTAAGAGTTTTGACACGCAAAGACTCAAGAAGTTACACCTCTAGCAATTCTAACACAGAAAAGCTTTTCTCACTGCCTTCCACAAGGGGTGAATATTGCCCTAAATTTAAACAAAGATGAAAGCTCTGTACACCTTTTAGACCCAGACACTTTTATTTTTGCATCTTTTTTAATATGCTACTGATGAAGCAGAGAGGAACATGGAGTCCCAGGCTAAGAAAGTTTAAATGCATGTTTTGCTGAATGACAGCCTAAAACCTGCATGCAATACTCACATACTTAACACCTGTGAAGTGCTTTACACATTCACAAACATTTATTCCACCCAGAGCCTAAGGGACCATGTGAAGGTGAGCTGACTGAAAAATGAGATTTGAGACCATGTTTTGCAGTGTTGTATATTTTGTGCAGTATGAATTTCCAAAAAACCAGTAAATTTTTGCAAAGATATGCCATGCTACCCTACTGTCCACCTCACACCCAGCAAACATATTAAAGGCAGATTTCTACCAAGTGCAAAAATGTAGATTTATAAAATGAGAAAGTTCCACAGCCTCCTTCAAAGAAACTGAATGGTCCAACAAATGATTCTTTGGCAGCTGAGGATAAAGAAAGCTGCACAGCAGAGTGGCTGCAAAATAAATGGCTATAAGTAAACAACAAAGCTCAAATCCCACTGTGTAATTTCTTACCACATGAACAGTTAATAGAAAATATTGGGTCTGCTGAATCGCTGAATTTTATAATTACTATTACAGATTTGACCTCCTTTTCATAGGTTTCCTGCAGACATTAATTATTGAAGCTTTGATATTAAAACAACAACAACAAAAAAGGTTTATTTAATACCCCTGCTTTCCCCCTTGATATTGGCTGAAACACAAAGGACAGGTCTGACAGCCATGCTAACACAAACCCTGCCAAAATTAGGAGGCATGAAGGCACGAGGTGTTATTGATTAAATCATAACCGGAAAATGGTCAAGCCCAGGCTCTGTCAGATTGTGCAGAGAGACACAGCCGACAGTCTCGGGCGTGCTCACTCCAGGCGTGTACAGGGGAGAATTTTAGCTAACCTTGAGCTGCACAAGCTGCCCAGGAAGGTCAAGAAATTCTGTCAAAAATGGTGTTGAAGCTGAAGCAGCAACTACATATCAAGCAGCTGCTTCAAGCTGTGGAATGGTGAACGCAACCACTTTAACCTTTTCTATACAGAACTACAGTGGAGAATTTAAGACGAGAAGACACAGTCAATATAGGTAGATGGAAGAAGTAGTGGGAAAAATGTATCCAGAACAAGCTACTAATTCTCTGAAAATTGGCTGAAATTTTTGAAAATATTTTAGTGCACTAACTGGTAGCTTTTATTCAAATACCAGTATACAGCAGCTGATGTTTCAGTTGAAAATTTTATGAAAGTGGAAATTACAATTCTGGGTAACACAGTATATTGCATATTTCACTAGTTATTTTTTTTGGTCACAGTTTAAAGTCCTATAATAGTAGTGGAGAACTGACAAACTCATCAGTAAAGAGGCATAATAAGAAAAGCTATTAAAAAAACCCAAACAACAAAACCCCAACAAATTCCCCCTCAAACCAGTTAGCAACATATAAATCCATTTTTTAATCTTCCATTGAAACAAAAACGGCTTCCAAACACACAAAAAGGGAGGCCTTTAAATTAAATTCACTAGATGAAGGATATGCAAATTACCTGAAGAAGCAGAGGCCTATAATGTTCTCAAAATTCTGCAATAGCCTATTTAATTAGTATTTTAATTTATCAGAATAATTCTTTGCACTTGACAATTTATGCAGTATTCCATATAATTAAGCACGTAGCTACAGTGGAATAATTTTGCCTACTCTCTGTATACCAGTTATTTTAACCTGAAAGAATCTGTGGAAGTCTCCTCTGTGATCTAAATTACAATGGGGACAATTTAATAGCTTTGCTCTATTAGAGAGCATGATGAGGGTGTTACTGAGTGTTTAAGGGTAGGGATTGTCACTGCTCAGTCTTCTCTAACCTGAGGGAGGTCTGATGTGTTTTCTGAGGGCAAACGTTTATTTCCTTTAGCAAAGTTATCTGTCAGTGGCACAGTCAGGAATTGGAGTGCGTGGGTTTGGCAGGTTTAACCTCAGAGTCCATCAGTTATTAGAAGGAGCAAGTTCTGGAGGGCTCTGAGCAGAGCTCCAGTCTCATTACCACGCTCGTGGAAAAAGGTTTTCCATCAGGCAGGCTGCCAAGCACAGCTGCAGCCTCCAGCTGGCTCCTGGGAGCACACACTGGCACGAGGGAGGGAAGGGAACCAGTGAAAGGGTTTCAGCAGGAAGCCTCCCCACTTTGTCTCCCAGGCTGCTGCAGGATTTACCTGCCACAAAGCACAAACCACCCTTAAATATGAAAAATGTTTCTGGGAAGATGGCATCACTCGCAAGGAAAACTTGATTTTTGGTGTGTATCTGACTTTGAGTGTGTGTTGTATTTAATTGAATGTAGGAAAAAAAGTACTTATGGGCATATGATTCCCCTGACATCTACTACCTGCCCATTTTAGAATGAGCCAATTCATGCTCTAGACTTGCTAACTATATTGACTGGACCTCCAGCCGATAAATTGAGGGCAACTAATTCAGATTTACTGTAGGCTGTCAGAGGAATCCTACAACCACTGTTTTCTTCCCATCAGCTTGTTGCAAAGCTCCTTGCAAAGTGCCACATTTAGAAGAATTTAATTTATTTTCCTCTCTGAGAAAAGGAAAGAGAAAAGGAGGAAGGGAATTCCAGAGACATGGTGCTTATTACAGTTTTTAGCTTGTTAACAAGTATCTCTAAGACAAGAAAATGTTACATTTATTTACATCAAGTTAGACTTTTCTTTCTCTTCCCCTACAAGGAACCCTGGAATATTTGGGAAGTTTCTTGATANTTCAGAGACATGGTGTTTATTACAATTTTTACCTTATTAACAAGTATCTCTAAGACAAGAAAATGTTACAGTTATTTACATCAAGTTAGACTTTTCTTTCTCTTCCCCTACAAGGAACCCTGGAATATTTGGGAAGTTTCTTGATAGCATGGTTCAGAGGGAGTGCCTTTGTCTTGGCAGGGCCATGCATTGTGCCATGCATATACACAGCAAGTCAAAAGCACAACATGGAATATTCAAAATGCATCAGCTCAAAACTGGAGTGACCAACTCAAGTGTCCAGACAAGGTGGAAAGAAGGGTGCCTGTACTAAATTTTACAATGCAATTAGTGAGGAACAAGTACACAAGCTGCAGGCAGAAGGTATTTTGTCTTCCAATCTTTACAGGGTGATGGCATGAGAGAGCTGCTTCATGTGTAATTTCTATTTAACTGGCAGCCAGGCCTGGAATGGAAATGGTTGCAGAAAAGTCAAAACTGCATCGCTCTGTGCTAGCAACAGTCTGCTAAAATACTATGTCATATTCAATTTTCAAGTCATTTTTCAAGTGATTTTAATTAGATATTGTTTCAATCTCATGTGCATTAATTTAATTTCTGATATCAACATTTCAGCTTTCAATCTGTTCAGATGCAGTACCTTGCTGCCTGGAGTAATTTAAAATATTGTTTGCATCTCCAGCAATTTTGAGAGCAAACATCCTTTGCAACCTACTCTAGCCAATAAAACTAGCAGATGGAAATTCAGACCGTGCTCACCACTCCCTGTGCACCTTTGAGTTCCCACAGATTTTGGTATGAGGCAGCTAAATCTCCACGCTCACAATCAAGGAATTTTCTATCTCTGTTTTTCTTTAATTCTGTACACAAAATACACACCAAATCCCTTTGTCAGGGAAATAGCAACACTGCATGTTTCCCTAAGAGGGAAATTGGGCCATACTTGAATAGCTGTCAAGAGCTGTATACTTGTTAAACTTATTCACTGAAACAATGTCACTTTTCTCACTCTAAACCATCTACCTCTTACACCCATGCCCAGGTAATATTCAAGGCTAGAGCAGCAATGATTTTATACAGCAGGGTCTCAGGTACCTATGTCTTTGCATAGATTAGGGAAGTATCTTAAACACATTCTTTCTGCATGACTGCTTGTATTGACTTATTTCCACTTCTTCGATAAATAACTGCTCAATTGTATGTCTTCCTTTAACTTTCCTTTAAAAGAAGCACACTCTTATTCCAAAATCTGATATTAATATTTTAGTAAAGGAGTTTGGGATGTATGAAATGACTTTTTTTTATTATTTCTCTGGAGCTTTTTTGCTTCATGATGGGACCCATCTCTACAAACTTTGCTGTCTCAGTTAAGAAATCAGTCAGATTTCCTGCCTCATCAAGAGAAGTAAATAGTTACCACCAGAGATTTACTTATCCCACCCTGAGATCAGTGTAGTTTATTTATTTTATAAACATAAATATATGCCTGGAAAGGCCTGCTCTATCAATCAATCCTATTTTTTTTTCCACAGGCATTCCCTTGTAAGAAACACATGTAGACAAGCTCCAAAATACTTCAGCAGTAAAGCATTTCAATAGACAATGCCATTGCTCCAGAGAGGGATTTTTGAGATGTGGTGTGAGGATAATTCAGTTTCTGAAGTATGAACAAACCCAGTTTGTATGAATTAGAACTGCAGGAATGAAAAACCTTTATCTATCCTAAGTACTTCTTTTTGGCAGAGCTTCAAGAACCTATTATCAAAAATATTCTCTTAAACAACAATATAAGCAGATTGGTGTCCATCAAAAGCAAAGTTTCAAGGAATAACAAAAAATAACCATGCTTTGGACATGTATCTTTTATTATACATTGTGATATGTTTTTGATATGTTGTATACATGCATATGTGTGTATATACGTATATATATGTTGTTATATGTTGTATATGCTTTAGAAACATAAAATATATTTCAATGAATGCTTAACAGTGACAATTTTTAACACTATTGACCATTTTAATGTGGACAATTCAGTGCTGCACATTACTTGACAGAGTGCAGTGCATGTATGTGCAACAACTCGCTTGCATACTTAAAACACTTATCCATTATTTATAGCAAAAGTTGTACCAATTCAGCCAATGTTAGCAGAAAATGAAAAAAAAAACAAGTGTCATTCACTTTTCACATCAAAATTTGTTCACATAAATATTCCTTGACAAGTTTCAGCTCTGAACGCAAAATTCAGATGAAACAAATTGTGGGATGTTGAGCTGAAAGTGGAGTAGAGCAGGTTCAGGTAGACCAAAGTGCTGCCACTACCAGTGCACTGCTTCTCTGCAGAGATTTTTCTGGATGATTGCTAATGTCTGCATCAACTATTAATTGTCCTTTCTAAAGTCCCACTTAGCTTAACACCAAAGTTCATCATTGTATCTCCAACCTTAATGTTTGAAAACCAGAAAGCAGGATTTGTGGTCCCAGGAGACGGGTGGGCAAGAAAGACCACCCAGACCTTTCTTAGCCCTTCCCTTGAGGAGCATTCTTGGCCTCCTCACCTTCACCACACTGAAAAGCAACAGTCAGACAAGATAAGGCTACAGTTTTTTTCCTTTTAAATAGACAAATTTTTGGAAGAACAGTATGAAAGAACAGGTTTTCTGCCTTGTTTTATTTACAGTCAAGAATTCAACAGATTGCTTTAATTTTCTTGGGCTGAAAATACTACCAAAAACCCCCAAACCAAACCAAAACCAAACAAAAAACCCTTCAAAAAACAACAAAAAAACCCAAAAACAAAACCAAAAAAAACAACCCAAACCAAACAGATAATAGTAGTAACTCAGCTTTTCAAGAGTAGCTGATATTCTAATTTTGTATCTGCTTTTTCCTACTATTTGAATTATCTCCTTCCATATAACTAATTTTAATCTCTCAGGATATCCACGCAGCTCCTCTTTATGATTATTTTCAAATAAGCAGAATGAACCAATGAAGTCATCTAGAAGTTGATAGTTATGGTTGTAGCTTTGCAGAAATTCAGGAAACCCTGTTATCTGGAACTTAACTGACCTTCTGTGGTTTCTTTAGAATACATGATGTGTTACTGGGGCAAAGGAAAGGACTAAACTATCTCCCCAGAACTGTACAAGATACTTTTTCTAGAGTTTCCATTATTTTTTAACACAAAAGAAATGGACAGACTCAGGAAAACAAATCCAAGAATAGTTGTTGCATTTTTAAAGCAATCCAACTCTCCCTAAGGTATCCCTGGAAAGTACACTGACCCTCTTTCATATTATAATACATAATATTTTAAAATACCTATATTAGCATCTAATTATTAATCCTCATCTCTGTTATGCTCTACTTTTTTAGCATTCTCCTGCTTGCACCATTTTGAGTCTTAGCCTGAAATGTAAGAAATGTATGAATTATTCTTACACTTATTTAAAGTCTGTCAAAATCTTTGGATGGACACTGTGGTGTATTTGCACTGGTTTATGAAAAATTTAACAATAAGACACTACCACTAATTCTCAAAATGCCAAATGTTATTTTTAATAAATACACATTCAAGAACTGTCATGGTTTTTTTTCCCAGTCATTTCCTCAGTTAATAAAACAGCACCCTGTAGGTTCATTTCTTTAATGATCCAAAACACAACTTGGAGACATGTTATTTGTTATTCATCTATGACTACACTTAATGTCATCCTCGTGGCACAAATGTAACAAGACTGAGTCACAAAAACATTAGCAATATTTCAACTGACTGGCTCACTAAATCATGAATAGCACAGCTAATGCACAAGGTCATTCACTAACAAAATCTATTTGCTGTGTCTCAGAATAAAATGAAAATATTTATTACCAAGGATGCCACCAGTAACAAGAGTCACAATAAAGCTTTCAGAGGAGAGTGAATAGGAACAATGTTAACTTGCCCATTGTTTTTCTGAACAGTTTTTCATAATTCTGCTTTCATGAAAATTCTGGAGGCTACTTCACTACCTTTAAAAGGAATTCTTGAAAATCAACAAGAATGGAAGAATACATTTCAGAAATACAGGCCAAACACTTTTTGAAGGATATAAAATTTAATCATGTAAAAAATTGCCATTATTTTTATCCTTGGATGAGTGAAGTGCAAAATAAGGAAGATAAATACTTGCCTACAGAGATAACAGTGTCCTAAAAGCATTTACAAGATTTGAATGGGCCTGTGTCTGCTGGTATGCACATTTGATGGGAATGAGGAGAAGGATATAACAGGAAAGATTGGAGTGTGTGAAGGATGGCTGCTTTGTAGTACTCAAAGTATTATGATTATTACAACCTCACCTACAATGCTTTTCATGGCCAGAATCACTGTGCCAAAGGCACTGTGTAAACATGCTACTAAAAGATGGTTTCTGTGCAAAAGAGCTTATATCTACCAAATGAGTGGAGACAGTAATTGGCGGCAGAGGGGTAGAGATAACAAGGAATGGATATTAGGCAAGAGAACAGCAGAATGCCAAAGCTGCCTCCATCCACACAACATTCTTTCTCTTATTTTTTTGGCATGGGAAGTGATGTGTTCAGCTAAGCCTTATAAATCCTTTAAAACCTGCAGCACTTTCACTGTTTCACTGTTAGGGGCAGAAGAGACTTATTGGCAGGGTTTAGAATTAGGAGAAATGGCAGGAAAGGACACTGATCAGCTCTCCCAGAAGTGCTGGAAGCAAAGGCAAAACTTTTCCATCCTGTAAATGGTGTGATGCAGAGGTCTCTCCTTTGTGGTAGGTTTGACCCAGTGCTCACTGGAATGAGATTCTGCTGGCACCATCCTTCCTCTAGCAACGCTATGGAAACATTTTTTAGGACATCCCTTCAAAGTGTAGAAAAGGCTACCTGTGCTGTGCCACTCCCCATGGGGCCAGCTCCATCTGAGCAGGTTATAAATCTGATTATAAACCTCTCATTGTGCAAAGCGATGTTCTGTGTCCCAGAACCCATCCCTAAAGAAAAACATTTTAAAAAAGAAATCATAAGGAACTGCAGAAATATTCAAACTAAAGAAGACAGGTGAATTGACAGTGAGAGGCTGTGGATCAATGCTGTGAATCAGGAGTCTGCTCTGCTCATAAAACTGTTCACTGTCCATCAAAATGCCAGCTACACCCTCTTATGAGTAGCCCCTTATCCTTTGTATTTTCAAAATGTGCATCATTAGCAAAAAATTTGCTATTTAAACTAGTTGAGTCTATTTGGTAAATTTTGATTGACATGATTTATAGAGTGACCACAGGAGCAGTTCCACCAGCAGGCACATGACAGCAGTAACCTCTCTCAAGGGTATCATAACCCCTTTCATTGGCACTGATACATTCAAAAGGAGGCATTGGCCCACAGCCTTTATAAGACTGTCAGACCTGTATGGATTATGCAATTTAACACATAGAAATCATTACTGCATACAATTTTCAAGAAATGTAAATGAAATGCCTATCTGCTTTATGCATACATGGGCACAGGTCACTATTACTGTGCCAGCAATTTCAAGCAATTTCTGCACACTATTTTCGGAAAAAAAAATAGCACAATAGCACCCTTATGGGGTGAAAATCTATAGGAGAGTTAAAAGCTCAGTGAAACATTTTCTGACTTCTGTCTGACTGCTGTGTTTGTCTGGCAGACACTGTCCCACCAAGACAGTCTGTAAAGTACCCCTACAACTGTGAATAAAGCCATGCTTTCACCTCCCTGACACTGTGGCCATAGAACAGGTTTGTTTCCAGGGTTTCCCCTTCATGGAAATACATGGAAACTAGCCTTAAAAGAAATATTTGCTACTGAAAAAGAAAGGTGGCTACTGCAAGAGCAGTATAGATAATGACTTTCTTGGGAAATGATTTTGTGAGAAAGTGGTTTGCATATTTCCTGACCCTCTTGCTTTTGTAATCAGCTGGATCCATGGCTGATTTCTAAAGGAGAGCATGCAGTTGTGAAGGTATTTTAAAATTCCTTTATATATCTATATCATCTACATTTATATCTACATACCTATATGTGTATATATCTATATTATACACCAGAGCCCTGTACTTTATAAATACCTACAATAACCTACACATACACACATAACATGCATGTCTCAATATAAGATGTATACATATAGCTTATTCCACACTCTACTCTTCAAAAAGGAATACAGAACTGTAGTATAAACATAAATTAAGTATGAGGTATACATCTCTACCCGTCAAGATTAATGTATATTATTATCCCTTGACCCCTTCTTAATGTTCCATTTTACCATGTTTCTAAAATATTTATACCATACAGGGTGTTAAATTATAGCAATTAAGACCATAGTATGGTTTTATTAATATTTCATCAAGAATGTTTCATAATTTGAATTTCCTTGGTGCCCTTCTGTTGCTTTGCTGAACACTGGGAATGAAGGGCATTTCTGTCTTTTTCTTCATCTTTGCAGAACTTTACCAGCATTTTGGTTTATTTAGCCAGATGCAGAGCTTTGCAGCTACTGCTTTTTTACCTGGTCACTGATTCATGTCACAGTTTCAGGTTTGTTATGGCCAGTTCTGTGTCTCCAACGAAGTAAAGATGTCAGCAAACCAGAGGTAGTCCAGAGAAGGGCCACAAAAGGGACTGGAACATGAATGCAAGAAGAGGCTGAGACTCATGGGTTTGTTCAGCCTGGGGAAGGGAAGCCTAAATGGTAATTTAACTGCTGCTGGCTGCTGCTTGGCCAAAATTATAAAAACGATGCAGCCAGAATTTTGCAGAGACTCACACCAAAAGGATTTGAGGCAAATTACTACAAAGAAAAATCTGGTTGGACACAAGGAAAAAACAATTTTCTTAGTAAGTGATGAATAAGCACTAGGACAGGCAGCCATGAGAAGCTGTAGAATTCATTGATATTTTCACAATTCAAGTGGAGCAGGGACCCAAGAAGACAAATTTCAGATTTGGCACTTCTTTAGACTGGTTGTTGGACCCAATGACCTCCAGAGGTCCCTTCTGACTTCAGTTTTTCTGTGATTATAAATACATATGTGTAAAACACCATTAAAGACAATGATTCATCACAAGAAACTGTATGATTTCATCCCAACATTTCTGAAGTACTGACAAACCCTTCCTTGAAATAGGTACTACATGCTTTTTTGAGAAAAGGCTGCTGTCCTCAAAAGTACCATCCTCTGTCAGACCTGGGATTAGCAAAGCATTTTTATTTCTGGATCAGTTTGTCCTTCAGCTGATGAATCACAACCCAAAAGCACTGCAGTGAAGAAGAGAAAGTGAGAAATTTGGGAAAATTCAAAACCAACTAACATTTGGGGTATGCAAATCTTCATGGTCATCACAGCAGAGCTGAACTAGCTTATAACAGCAAAGCTGGAGACATTGCAAGGATTATAAATTGGAACACTATGTGAATGAACAGTGAAAAAAAAATAAAAGGAAAGTTTTTAGAGAAAAGAAAGGTCTCTTCTTGAAGCAGTGTAATGTCACTTCATAAATGGCAGGTGGTTAAAGGACACAGTGAGTTTTATCTCAGCCAAAGCACAAGGCAAACATACACCAAGGGAGAGATGGACCCATGGAAACACAGAGGGATAAAGGTAAGGAAAAAACTACTCAGGACTTCACATTAGGTTTGGCTACTCCCTACACTTTCCAATCTGTAATTCAAAGGTGGTTTCCAAGTGTAGTTTTAGATATCTGAAAATTAGGCATTTAGTTAAAAGTTTCTTTGCTACTTCTGTTATAGCTGATAGAAGCATTTCCAGAGAGCACTTCATCCTCTCTGAGAAAGACAAAATTCACATACAAACACAGTGTCACCATCCATTTGACATGCAGCCATGACACTCCAAAACCAGCTGGGGGTTGATGCAAAGACTCCAGGAACTGACTTTCATGACACAGAAGTAGGTAGGGGATCTTTCGAGGAAGGGGGATATCAGATTAATGGGTAGAAAGTCAGCGTGCAAAGGAGGGGAAATCTCTCCTAACTACAGGCTGAGTCACTCAGACTACAACAAAAAAGGAAGCATTTTAGAATGGTGTTTTCCTATGATTCTGAAAGTGTAATTTCAAACACAAAAGTAATTTTGGATTTTCTCCTTAAAAAATAAAACCAGTATTTTCTCCTCCATTCATATATTTTTAAAATTTTATACAGTCTAGAATATAACATGGTAGTGAGTAATACTAACATAGAGGGATAAAATTGACCTAGAAAAATTCAGTGAGAGAATAGAAAACTTAAAGCAGCATTTATAAAATATTTCACTAATTGTAAAATATCAAGAATGGTTTTTACTATGTACAGATTACAGCATCTTATTTTTGTTTTCTGAATTATTGAAGTGCTTTTTTTGTGATGCAATTATGTTAAAAAATACTTTAATATATGAATTGTTTCATTCAGTACTCGCAGCCTGTTTTGAAACTAATTGAATATTAAAGTTTTTTGTATTTCCACTGGGGGTAAAAAAGAAAAAAAAAAAAAAAAGGCAGAATTATGTGTATTACAAGAATCAGTT
This sequence comes from Pycnonotus jocosus, assembly GCA_013400435.1. Lineage (NCBI taxonomy): Eukaryota > Metazoa > Chordata > Aves > Passeriformes > Pycnonotidae > Pycnonotus > Pycnonotus jocosus. The sequence goes on from VWYP01019126.1 coordinate 322,517, forward strand.
TTGATTGATAAGATGCACAAAAAAACTTCCTGCCCCATAAAATTTGCTAAACAGACAAAGTTGACAAATTATCAGGAGGAACAAGTATCTCCAGGCTTATGCTGAAAGGATTTTGTTGTTGTGGGAATTCAGATAAATGGGGGCCCCAGCAAAAGAGCAGTTCTCTGTTTTACATTGTCACATTGCAGGAAGGCTTGATGCTCCTTCAGGTAACATTGTGCCAAATATAAAAAAAAAATGAGCAATTTCAAGCAATTAGTTGCACCAAAGGTTGAATGAGAAGCTGAATGTCCTACTGCCTTACAAGTGGGGATAGGAAGGAGAAAGCAGGATTGTTTTTCAGGTGGTTTTGATGGCTGAGGAGATGAAGGCAAGATAATTTACAGGTTGCTCCAGCTCTTTTTGATGGCTAATTAAATTAGAGGTTCTGTAATTTTGTATCTGAATAATTCCTTGGGTCAAGTTAGAAATGTAAATCCTACAAAAACTCATCTTTAATGGATAAAAACAACAATGTCCTGTAAATACAGATAAATATAGGATAGAATTATATGTAAGGTGTATGTGTTTTGTGTGTATGATGTATGGTGCTGCAAGAGGACTTGCATATATTTGAATATTCATTAGATCTTCAATATCTTGTGAAACAAAATGCAATAAAGGAAGAAAGGGAAACAGAGATAACAGGGAGAAGATGCATCTCTTTCATTTCCCTAATTTCACAGTGTATAATGATCTACCCTTCTATTTTCTTATTTTAAAATATCAACAAGATGTTTGGTATTATAAATTACATTAAATAATAGACATTAATAATGCATTATACCCTTGAATCAATTACAATCCTTAAATTAAATTCAAATATATTAATACTTAAATAATAATTAATATAAAATTAACTTTTAAATATAGCACTATATTACTTGGTGGGAATTATATTAGTAGTTAGAATACTTTAAGGACATAAACCTATCTAAATCAAATTACAGGCACTGCTGACAATTCATTAAAAGGAATTAGAATATACCATCTATTAGATAATTGCAACATATAATTCCATTATTATATAGATCATAGTATGGCATTATCTCATTCTTTTAAACTGCCACACTACTACTTGTGCAATTTTACTATGTACCGTGCCACATTTTAAAATTATTTCAACAGCAGTGGTGCCAAAGGAAAAGAGCAATTTTATAAAGGCTAATACATCTGAAGGGGAAAGCACTCAGAGTATCTAAATATGTTTTCTATGCACAGTTTGAACTGCAGTTGTTCAAAGTGAAGCGTTGCCTTTGGTGTGGAACATGAAGTGCTTGGGAGAGAAGAGCAGAGCGGCATCAAAGGAGGACCCACCATCGGATGCCACAGAATGCTCGTATTGATTTCATATTTTGAAAGGCTTCCTTTACCTTGGATACGCAGCAGATCCAGTGAAAGTCTGAGCTGACCCCAATGAATTTAAATCCTGCACTAACTAAAATGTAGTATTTGAGAAGAACACAGAAGTTATTCTATTATTAGGCTTGTTATCAGCAAGCGTGGTAGTAATTCAGAGACAAATATGTGGCACATTGGGCTTTTGGACCAGAGAGATGACAAAACCTACAAATATTATTTGTATTTACAATTGTCAGTAGACTGTGAGGGAGAAGCTACTTCAGAGTATCTTTTATAAGGTAGGCAGAGGTTGCTTTTTTAACAACAATTAAGCTAAAACACTTAAGTAGCCAATTTTTCTGACCACTTAATATTATACAACATGTTTTCACCCTTCAACATCACAAAGCAATTAAAGTGACTTTTGGATTTGACTTTGGCATTAGGTCTCTTTCACACTTGCAGCTTTAAATTTTATACACTGTTTAGTTTAATTATTAATTCATGATGACTTTCAAAAGGACCATGATCATTTTTTTACTTGTAGCAGAATCGAGAGATTCTTGTCATCTTCAAGATGCTGATCCCATTTTAAACCTGGGTCCTAGATAATCCCACATATGAAGATGCTCCCAGTAAAGGAGGGAATATTGCACATATGTTAAACAAATTTTTTTTTGAGAACTAGAGAAAGTAGTTTTATGAAAAGTAAAACCAAAATAAGTAGATAAGTGTCTTTCACTTTCATTATTAGGTTTTGCTTCAAATTTGTTTTAAAATACCTGTTTCCAATGAACACAGATCTTTCTTCCCACTGCTCATGTAATCAGCACCTGACCCCCAGTCGAGCTCCCTGGCACAGTCCAGAGCACATACTTGAGGGAACTGAAGATGCTGTTAATAAAAGTTGCAGCTGGTACTCCTCTGGCAGAAATGACTGCTCTAGAGCAGAATCCATGTTTGCGTCTGGGCTGCCAAGGTGGAATGCTGCATCTTGGCAGGCTCTGCCCTCCCCGGGCCTGGCAGTGACAAGGGACAGCTGGACACATGCCCCAGTCTGTTGAGCTGCCATGGCAATGATAGCCCTTGGCAAAATGAACGAGTAGGAGCCATACATAACATTCCCATCTTGCAGCTAAAGCTATCAGAGCATGTCTGCCTCAGTCCCGTAGCTGAAGCCATCCCTGCGCATCCCTGCAGTTCAATACAGCCCAATTAATCTCACTTTAGTTAGAATTCAACTCTGAAAAAAGCGTATTTTCCCCTCTGAGCTTGCATTCTTTTTTTCCTGTTTTGCAGTTTTGTTTGAGCACTCATGAACTAGGCACAGTGTTAGTTACTTGGCTGATGACAGCAAAGGTGTCTGAACAATTTTTTTTGTTATAGTCATAGTACAAAATATATAAATACAAATTCATACAAAATTCTTGTATGTGTTTGCAAGTTGTCTCCAACACCTCGATCTTATGGCTTTGTCAGACTTAATTTGAAGAACAGTTTTCTGTGCATAACTCTTAGGTCATAACTCAGAGGTTCACCCAGGGCTGAAACCTGGAGTGAGCTCGTAACCACCTCACTGATTTCACTGCCATGCTCCATATCGGTGCTGTCAAGGGGGAGCCATACCCTGTTGATTTTATAGGGTCGTGTTTTCATGGGCAGTTGGTTTGACTCCCTCAAAATATTACTGCTGGGCATCAATTTCAGCTAGACATAAAAGTCATACCAAGCTGCTTCTGCTTTGTGATTGGAAAGAGATTGCATAATATAGACATATTCCCTTCATACAGAAATACCTGTGTGTCAGTAAAAGTCTTTGTCTTCCATATAAGACAGGAAAGTTGTGAAGGAGTGAAATAAAAGTGATTTGTGTAAGTCACCAAGCAGCCTACTGCCAAACCCAGAATCCCTCAATGTCCTCTCAGCTATGAAAAAATACAATATTTCTAAAAATACTCCTGGTTATACATGTCCACTCCAGCACAGAACCTGTAATCAAACACTCCCAGGCATGTAGGATAAAAATAAGTCAAAGTAAAATAAGAGTATAGAGCTAAAGAAATCCGCTCTTATATTTTTTATATACATCAGTTAAATATTTTTTCTCTTTTTACCTTCAGATTTTTTTCCAAAGAAAGATAAGGAAATTTTCTGTGGGAAAAAGAGAAACCACCTTTGGGAAAGCAGCAGCAATCAGTGCACAATAAAATAACAGATTAAGTGAAAGATTCTTTATTAGAAATACATCTGACAATTCATTGTACTTGATACTTTGGCCCATTTAAAAATGAGCTGATAAAGCAACATTATTTCTTTGACTTATAACCAGCCTATTGGATTTCAGAGAGGTCAGAGGCTTCCTTGTTTATTTAGCTGAAGTAGTCTTTTAGCTCTCTGATCTCCTCAGTCTGTCATTATTATTAGTCTTCCTTGAGTTCTGCTTTTCAAATACCTTGTCTCCAGCTCATTTTGGATTTCCTATTCAGCAATTTAACCCTACAGACAGTTTATAAAACAAGATAAAAATCCATAAATTAGGCGTCCATGGGTGCCTGTGCCCTATATCTTTGTCAAGGATGATCACAATCAAACGCTTGTTTCTGGAGACAGCCTGTCAGCGAGCACAATTACAGGTTTTCAACTTGCCCTGCCACAGCACAAGGCAGGAGACTCGTGTAGCAGGGGAAATAGCTTCACATCATTCTTCACCTGTCTCTTCTGTCTCTTTTCTTATTTCCACTTATTTTCTTTACAGATTGTCATTAATACTCTTTTGAGAAACTAAGACTTTATTAACAATGCAACATTATTCATTTATATTCCTGTATAGGCACAGTTATTTCAGAGGCAGTGTAAAAAAAAGTGGAGATTTTAACCCAGGGAGTCTGGCAGCTCTGTCATGTCATCACAGGAGCGTGGGGAAGCCAATGAGAGGCACAGGTCCAAGGTGCCACAGCTAAACTGAGCATCACTCCCAGTAGTGGAAACCCTTTGAAACACTGACATCCTCAGGATCCTTTATTTCTAGAGCTGAAGGGAAAATCCTCACACCATTGTGTAGAGCAGAAACTTTGCCATGGACTTCACTGAAATCCTAATTGTGTAGGTTTTTATTTTATTTTTTCTTTTTCTTTTCCTTTTTTTTTTGGTTTTTTTTTTTTCTCTTTTTTTTCACAGCAGAGGAAGATATGCTAAGCACTGAGAATGTGACTTACAACTATGACTCCTGGCCCTTGGACAGTAGGAAAAGTGTAGTCAGAAACATCTTTCCTGTGAGTAGTGGCAATTTTTGGATTAACGCTGTGGACTACTCATCGTCTGAAACAGCACCTATTACAACAAACTCCAAATTGTGCTCTATTGAGCAAGGGAAGATGATGATGTATTAAAAGCCCATACACCTGTCATGGTTTTGGAGCTCCTGGGTTTAATGCTCCCACTGAAGCTGTGCTGCCAGTTGCTTGCTCCCCCTTCCCTCTGCCCCCTGCAGTGGGATGGAGAGGAGAATTGGAGGAACAAAAGGCAAAGATGATGGGCTGAGTAAGGACAATTTACTGAAAACAGCAATGACGTAAGAAAGAAACAAACAGTGACAGCAGCAATACTAATAACAAAAATTGAGAGTGGGTGTGTGGTATGTGTGTGTGTGTGGGGGGGGATATGTGTGTGTGGAGGGGGGTGGTGTAGAAAAATTAACCCTGTCCTGGCCAGAACCAGGACAACATCACAGCTCATTATGATAGAGTTTAGTGACAGGAGAGAAAATTTTTAGATTTCTGAGAGAAAAGAGTTACATATTTGAAGACTCATCCTGAAGTGAGCCTTAGTACATTGCTGTAAGGAAAAATAGGATGATGCTGTATTAGTTTAGTGTCTTTTCCTCTTAAATCCCTCCAGGAACTATGATATATTAGGAAATTCTGCCATGGTCTGAAGGCTTCCCCATGCCTCAGAGCCTCCTCCAGGATGGTTCTCTCTTGGAGCCCTACCAGGAGTATCCACATCACATCATGCTTTGCTCCTATCCCTGATGTGTCTGTCTCATCTCCCTCACCCTAATGTAGTCCCTGAGGAACAGTCACTGGCCAGGCTTGAAAATCTCCCATCAGAGTCACTGTGCCAATAATCTCCAGGTACATGTGCATATTTAAGACACCTTAACTTTTCTCTCTGCATGCAGCAAAGAACTCAATATTGCAGTACGACTCTCACCTTAATTTTCTATTTCTTTCCTAAAGGAGGCAGATCTATTATCTCAAATATGAGCAAGTATCTAGACAGCCAGGCAGAGCACTGGTACATCTCAGCCACTAATTCCAATGCTGTCTCCTGGCTGTCACGTTTTCTGCTTTTCTAACAAATATTGCCACTTGCACAAATGTTATTCCACTCATAACAGGCCTCCAGGCAGATTACAAACAATTAATTAGCTCCCTTTGATTCCAACAATTCAGGCAGTTTTTCACCTTTGTACTTATACACTCATTGAGACTGAAATGTCTGAACTTAAATTCATGGAAGCTACAGGAGATCACGTCAAAAGCCTTGTTTAGGTCAAAGTAGATAACAGCCACTCTTTTCTGGTTATCCACAGAGCTTGTCATTTCCTTGCAGAAGGCAGTGAGGTTGGTCAAACATGGTCAGCCTGTGATTAATTCATGCTATCTAGTCCCAGTCATCATCCTGTCCTTCATGTGCCCAGTAATAGCTTCCAAGAGAACATACTCCATAATTTTCTCAGAGTTCAAAGTGAAGCTGACCAGCCTCTGATTCCTGGAGTGTTCCTTCTTGCTTTTTCTGAAGATATGTGCAACACTGGCTTTTCTGCAGCCTTAAACCCCAGTTTTCACAATTTTCAAGGAATATAGAATGACATCAGCTCCCTTTCTGAGCATCTTTGTATGCATCTGTCTTGACCCATGGACCTTCCTGTGTCGAGATTTCATAAGAGCTCTTTGACTCAACTGTCTTCTATTATTACAGATTGTGGTTTCTCTCCTTAAAAACTCTGTCAGAATATCTTGCTTGGGAGACCTTATTTTTGCTGCAGGTCACAAAGATGAGACTGAATATCTATCTGCCTATTCTGCATTTGCCTATTTGTTCAACCTGCCCCATTTTATTTTTTCTTTTCTTTTTTTTTTTCTTCCTTTTTTTTTTTTTTTTTAATTTCAGTTACTCTTAATGCAGTGGTAGAAACTCCTCTTGTTAGTATGTCCTTCCTATATACACCCTTTTTGCACTGGAACTGAGTCCTTGCTTCCCAAGAGAGTTTCCTGGTACATCTCATTTTCCAGAGTACCAGGAAAGATCATTCTTGAGCTTTCTCTTAGATATCTGCCAGCTCTCCTGAGCTATTTTTTTCTTTAAAGTTCCCTCTCACAGGATCTTGCCTACCAGTGTCCAAAAAAGCCAAAGCCTGACCTCCTGAATTCTAGGGCCTGGTACCTGTTTTCCTCCTTCCTCTCAGTCTCAAACCCCTTTTTTCTAGGTCACTAATTAGCAAAAGTTTAATACAATTATATATATTGAGATGACTGCAGAAACATGATTTATCACATTCTATATGGATTTTCACTTCTACTTCTTGATTCAAATTGTATTTGGACTGGATTCAGGGAATCCTGTGCTTAGGAAGGACCATGAGGTTTAAGCATCATGAGTTCCCCATGTAATTATTTATGTTGTACAAGGGTACAGATCTGGGATAGTCTCCTGTTGCCTTAAAAACACCCTGCTTGTGAACACATTCCTTAACTTTGACTGCATTCCCTCTTTGGTTCAGTGTTCATTGTTTGGGCTCATTCGTTGTAGTCCACACCTTGGCACCACATGGTGTCATTTGCAGTTTCTGCAAGGCATTTGCCTTTAAATCATACCAGCTGCAAGCTATAAATTAATTAGATGTGAGGCAGGAGAGGATCAAATCAATGAAACACAATGTTGTCATGACTGGTGGTGTCTACATTTCAGAAAGTCTGTTTCTTCTTGGTGAGGCTGAATCCATCCAGAATTGCTCACTGTTTCACTGCTTTGGTGATTTTCCTTCTTGCATTTCTAAAGAGCTTTAATAAATTTCTGTAGCTCACCCTAGTTGAGGTGTCATGGACTTTATTCTCCCTAACTTAAAGTTATCCCTTGTGAGGATTTTAAGATTTTTAAGTTCAGCATCTTCTAAATCACTCCAGGCAAATAACCCAAAGAAAGCAAAGGCAACAATGTCTGAGGTCTCAGAGCTCTTGTGGTCTAACAGCATTGTAGTATCTCACAGCATTTCAAAGTCTTCCAACAAGTATTCAGTCTAACAGAAAAATCACTTGGTTTTCAGGAACCAAACCTCTTGGGTGTTTAATCTCAACTCTTAAAACCCTTAATCTTGAGGCTTTAGATTTGGCAACTCCTTCTCTTTTGATGGACCTTATTATTAGAACATGCAGGGTCAGCAACTGAGATGACTTTCTGTCACTTTGAATAACTTTATCTGCTTGTTTATTTATTGCAATTACTTTTGTTTCTTTTTGGTTCTGAGGACATCGAGGAACTACAGAAGTGTTATTCCTTTGGTCTTTCATTACATGAAGCTTGCCAAGAAGTCATTAAAGCATTTCAAATAAATAAATGTATCATTGCAGTTATCAGCATGTGACCATTGATACCCTAGCAGCTCCTGTAGCCTTTTCTTCAGATAGGAACAAATACTTTGAGAATTGTTGTATAAGGAGCTACTCAAAAGACAGATAAATGACCTTTAAGGCAAGCTAAGTGGTTTGTATTGTGGTTTTTTTGGTTTTTTAAAATTATTATTATTAAAGAAATAAAACCTGCAAAATAAACAGTTAGGAATTCCAATCTCCAGAATGTAAAGCATTGAAGAAGAAAAATATATGGACCCTTCACTATGGATCAAGCAGAAATTGTTCCATGTTGATCTGCTTTGAATTTACTTTATAAACACCAATCCCCTTCAGAGCTTACTTCCATCCCACAGGGCTCCTGATTGATGGATCTGTTCCTGACTGGATGAGCCAGAAAGGGAAGAAGCAAATGGCACAATTTCAAGCTGCAAATGAAGCAACATGAGGTTGGTTTGGGAAAGGAGAACCTTTGCTAGTGATCTCAAAGATATGAGTAAGTCTGAAGAGAAATTATCCAAAGAAGTCTATAGAGATTTCTATACAGTCTTGGGGTGGAATTCAGATAAGAAGCATTAAGTTCAAGAAAAAAAAAAAATCTAAAGGTGAGATCTATCAGACTGTGGAACAGTCTCCTGCTAAAAGTAGTGAGAGCAGAATGGTTTGAGTTACATCATTCAAACACTTCACATGGTATCATATTTACACTGTCAACAGAAAGCATTTCCATTTAAAAAATTGCTGCTATATATGTGTGTCAAGCACGTTACATTTAGAAAAGCAAAAGACGATATTCGCTTTTTCACTTGTTCTATGTTTCTTGTTATTATTTTCTTACTATTGGGAACACTTATATTGCTTTTTGTATGTTTATTTGTTTTGTTTTGTTTTTATGCAGGCAGCAAACAGAAGAATAGGAGAATGCAGAGTGTTCATAACGTGGAGTTTCAGAGGTGGTTTTTACATCCTTCAGAGAGTAAAGATCAGAATGAAATTGTCTCCAGCAATTTGAATGTTTTATTTTTCCTGAATGGAAGAACACCTGAAGTGCTGAGGTGAAGAATATGCACTGTTACATTGCCAGGAATATATTTCTCAAGGACCTGTTTTCCTCTTATGGCAGATAGAAGGACACTAATGACAACAGAAATTACACATCTGCCATAGGAAACTGATGATGGTTCTTGCCCTGATATGGCCATTTTGCTACACTGATATTTCAAATACTCTGTATCTTTTACTAACCACAGGGCATTTCATAAACACGATTTCTACTCAGCGAAAATATACACATATGGAAACACAGACTTTTAACACTGTTGCATACCAATGCCTAGACTTCAGCAGCATAATTCCAAAGGGAAAAATGCCTACGTGTATATATAAAAACATACAATATAAAATTGGACTGAAACCCAACAGGCCCTTCAAAGCACGGATCTGTTTGAGCAGGGATGTATCATTGCCAGCATACAGCACCCAGACAGCTGAGGCCTTTGGTGAACCAGAAGTGCTCCAGAGACAAAAAATCAAGTGTATTTCAGCTCCCTCTGCCAGCCTGGCTCCCCGTGGCTGCTCAAGGGCCCCAGCAGCACTTTGTGGTACCTGGTAGCCCAGATGATTTCTCACAGCAAATTTGGCAGCAGAGATACGTGAGGTATCTTTCAGCAGGCTGCATTTTGCAGCCAAACCACTTAACCTGGCACTTTGCCTGGGCTAATTAGTCCTGCAGAGAAGATGGGCAAACCAGCTCATAACACCATAATGCAACCAGCCTGCTCCTCGAACCTGAACTAACCATGAAATGCTACCTGAGGCTTCTGTTCAGGGTGCAGCAACCATGGGATATTACTTAGTGATGTATCCAAAGTCATCAGCCCACAGAGGAGTGGGCAAATGAAACAAACTAATGGGAATGCACAAAAAAGAGTAAAAAAAAAAATCCTATTGTGTTTAGTCTCAAAAAAATCATTCTCTTTGAGTAGATACCTCTTGACAGGACAAGCCTGTTTTCAAATCTTAGGGTTATACGAAAGCAAAGTAGTGCATGAAGTTCTATGAATGAATATCATGGGCATGTAAATTATTTATCTGAGAAAATCACTACAGCTATTTGAAAAATATCCATAGGTAACATACTTTCAGGGATATGAACCTTGCCTTAGCACCATTGCTAGCTTGGCTTATAATGCTGCATTTTTTTCAAATTCACACAGAAAGCTGGCCAGCAAATAGAGAAAAATATTATAGAAAATGAAAAAAAAACCAGAAATCTCTTTTAGCTAATTCACTTTCTACCAATGGAATTCAATTGTATTAGAAGAGATTAGGCTGGACATAAATGATTTTGAAGTCCCAATGAAGTCAATGATGAGCACAGAACAGAAAAGTTATCACTTTAAAGTTAAAAAACACAGTACTGTAAATACTAACTCGAGTTGTAAAATCACAAAAGGGAAGAGGCACTAAAAGTGCACATCTAGGACATATACTTAGCTTTATAAAATGCAAGCATCCTATGTGATACTGCTGGGAGAGAAACAGGAAATTGAAGCTGGCTGTAAATCGTAAAATTGTCCTGCTCCAATCTTATGCTAAATTATCCCAGTAATTCTTTGCTTTCCTTCCGCATTTGCCGTAATAACTATTTATTCTTTAAAGAAATGCTGGAACTTGTAAGATTCTTTGGTTTAACCTAATGTTTGATTCACAGTCATAGAAAATATCAACTTAGAATCCTGAGTCGCTCAGAAATTTGTAAGAACAAGGTAACTCACCACAAGACAAAATTATTATTTCTTATTGGTTACTTTAGTATCTGTTCATTATTTTAAAAATCCAACTGCTCTGCTAATTTGTCCACATTTTTCAGTTGTGTGGATGAAACATGACTTGCACAGATCATCTAAGACTTTCATGGTTTTACTGCTGTTGCTTCAAGTCAAAATGGAACAAATTGCTTGGAACAGTATTTAATCTGTTCACAGTCTTTAATTCCTTGCTTCAAAAAATGTCCTTGTATCAGAAGATAAATGCTATGGCTCTCTAAAGGCTTCTCCCAAAACAAGGCTTTATACTCATACAATAAGGTCTCATATTTTCTCTTACTAGCACTAGCACGAATGTACACTTATGAATACCAATGTGTTGTGCTCTTCAAACTCAGAGAACGGAAATTCCAAAAAAACTTTGGCACAGAAGAGATTAGGGCTTTTCATGGATCACCTCTGACTCAAGCTTCTGCATGAGTTATGTTTGGCACTACCCTGGCCCTGAGCAGAGGAAGTGTGGAGTGGCAGAAGGAGAAACCTCACAGTGATCAAGGCAAGCACATTTATGTCCTGATTGCAAGTTTCCTGCCAAGGAATGGGACATAAAGAGACCAAAAGTGAAAACTGGTCGTAACTAATAATTATGGATGACATTTTAAATTTAGTTGTTTTCTACTGTTTCATTCCTTTATTAGAGAAAAGGTACTGCCACCACCTTCTATTTCTGCTGCTGCAGATCCAGCATCCTGTTGTGCCAAATTATGCAAAGACAAAAAGAAAATCTCTAACTTAAGCTGGATCATGGATTCACGATAAACCACAGCTCAAAAGATCCATGTTCAAGCCCACACTTTATCATCTGTGTAAAGACATATGTAGATGTAGAAGGAAAAGCTCTGAAATATCCGGGATACCTATCAGAAAAGAAAACAAACAGAGGTATCTACCTCTCTGTACAGACTACAAGGCTATATAAAGTGACTAACTGACTTACATGTCTAACTTTTGATGTGTAGATTAGGGCAGATAAATGCGCTCCATACTGTGAAAGAAAAAAGTGACTTAGAAGAATGGAGCAGAGTACAATCAAATATATGCATCATTATTTTTTATTACTATATAAGAAGAATTGTAAACACCATCCATATTCATCTCTCTCCAACCTGCCCACTGGTAAGTGATTTATGTTGACACATATTATAAGACAAGATTTGTAAAAGAAGGCAACAGCTTTAATTCAATAGATCATATAGCTGGGGTTTTTGCAGCTACAAGAGTGGGCCCAAGAAAAGTATTTTCATCATTAGAATCCTTCCTCCTCTCACATCCCTAAGGATCAGAACTGTAGGAATATTACCTCACAGAGAAGATGTATGATGGCAGAAAAATCATTTGAAGAAGAAAATAGAGGTTAGCAGGTCAGTTCTAGGAGACCCAAGTCTCAAGTTAGCTAAGGAAAAGAGTTACTTTTGTAAAAAAAATTAGAAAATTATAAGATCAGAGTCATTACAAAATAAGGGGTCAGGATAAACATTGATTATACAACCTTGTGAGAATGATTTACATTCTAGCACACGCACACAGTAAATTAGAGATTGGGGTGCTAGCAAACACAAACTCCTAAGAGGAATCATTGCATTTGCTTGTTCTCATCAAGTATTCAATCAGTGCAGAGTTCAAACCAAGCCAAGCCTTGACACAAAAATACATTGTTAGTCCATTACCGAAACGGCTCAAGCGAAGGCTGACCTTCTGGGAGTTGCACCTCCAGTCATCATGGCAATCTTAGCTGGAATCAGAGTTAACCAGACAAATCATAACATCCACTCTGAATAGTCATGCACCACTTCCCTATCTCTGCAATCAACAGAGCAATCCCTTCTGTATTCTTTCCTATGGGACATGTGAAAAAAATGCACTTCGGCATGCCCTTGTAACAACCTGCATTTGTTAGAACTGCAGAGTCCAATAAGCTTCAGTGCAGATGAAAAAGCCAATAAAAATACTGATTAAAGTGAAAGCAATGGATTTGCCAGTAAAGCACACAGGAGAACCAGCACTTCAGTCCTAGTGTACTGATTGCCATATGTCTGATAGAATCGTGCTTCATCATTGGCTTCCTTATTGTAAAACCATAGAGAAAGGATAAGAGAAAACAGCTGGGACTTTGGTAAGAAATCTAATAGGTAAGAAAAAATTGGAACACAAAATCAAAAATAGTGACATTCAGAAAAAACTCTCTGAACCTGCTTTAAAGGGGAAGGTACTGGGTTATGGGGGTTTTGGCTCCCAGTGTAAAGTGAAAAGAAGAGGATAAATTCACCGGCTTTAGAACAGAAAGATGTTTGTGAAAAATGGAGGTGACAGTAAAAAGGTCCTTCAGCATTTCCTGGAGAAGGAATGTATTGGGTTAGCATGGCTAGGTTTTGGTAAAGCGGGGCTACAGGAGTGGCTTCTTGAGAACCTGCTGGAAGCTTCGTCCACGTCCAGCAGTCAATCCCAGCCAGCTCCAGGATGGACACACTACTGGCAAAGACTGGATCAATCAGAAATTGTGGTAATACCTCTGTGCTAACATATTTAAGAGGGAAAAAATTAATTACTACACAGGAGTAATTGCAGCCAGAGAAGAGCAGAGTGTGAACATGTGAGAGGAACAATTCTGCAGATGCCAAGGTCACCGGACAAGGAGGGGCAGGAGGTGTTCTAGGTACAAGAGCTGAGGTTCCTCTGCAGCCTGTGGTGAGACCATGTTGATGCAGCTGTGCCCCTGCAGCCCATAGAGATCCCTGGGGATGCAGAGATGCACCTGCAGCCCATGGAGGAGACCATGGAGAGGAGGATGTGACCCTGTGAGAGGCCTGTGCTGGAGCAGGGTCTTGGCAGGGACCTGCAGACCCATGGAGAGAGGAGCCCATGCTGGTTTAATGGCAGGACTTATGACCCTGTGGAAGACCCATGCTGGAGCAGGCTGTGCCTGAGGAACTGCACCCCATGGAAGAGTGACCCTCATTGGAGCAGTTCAAGGAGAATTCTCTCCTGTGGGAGGGACCCCACACTGGAGCAGCAGTAGAAACAACCTGTGATGAACTGATGGTAACACCCATTCCCCATCTCCTGAGGGCTGGCAGAGAAAATGGAGATCCCAGGGAGGAGGGAAGGGTGGAGAGAAGGTGTTTTTAGGATTTATTTTACTTTTCATTATTGTGCTCATGATCTCATGATTTTGTTAGAAATAAATTCAATTAATATCTCCAAGCTGAGTCTGTTTTTTCTGTGATGGTAGGTGGAGAGTGACCTCTCCCAGTCCTTATCTCAACCCATGAACTCTTTGTTGTATTATCTCTTCCCTGCCAGCTGCAGAGCAGGGTGATAGAGCAGCTTTGGTCAGTGCCTGGCAAAGTCCCTGTACTGGAAGAGCAGACCAGTGATGGTGTGGGAATTGCTTGCAAGGAGCAGAAGCAGCAGTGGTGGCTGTGCTCTGCTGGCTGTTGGTGGCCCATGGGACACCTCCATCACCAACACCTGGCTGCCATGTACTGCTGTTCAGTGACTTGCACTAGTGGTGCTGACCAACAGCACTTTCTGCACTCTCCAATGGGTTATACAATTTTATGCTTCATCCCCCTACCTCACATCCCAGGGATGACATCCCCCAGAGAACACAAAAGCAGATAAATGTGAAAAAAGTAACTGTATGTGGTTTGGGAGAAGAGTTTTTTCCACTAGTGTCAAGTTAAAAGAGGTTCCAGGTGAGAGGAAGCCAGCTGCTGCTGCCAGGATAAAAAGGCAGCTATTTGAACCTAATTTGATATTTTAATTCCAGCAGCCTAAAAAGCTTTCAGTTAACTAAAGGCCAAGTGATTCTCAGCAGAAGAAAATTTAAAAAAAAAACCTGTACAGAGAGAAGGACGCTTTTTAGTCCCTCTAAAGCGAAATGCTGTGAACCATACAATTCCAATTTCAACCTCCCACTTAAGTATTCATGTGGATATCCTTTGCACTGCAGTGGGAGTAAAGGCACTCCCAAAGTCACAGTAATATAGCTCTTTTTCATGGCAATATACTTCAAAGGAATAGGTTTACAGATCTACTTACAGGTGCTTAGGATCGATTTGAAAATGTGTGAGGCATCAAGGCTCATCTGACCTCACAGATTAAGCATGATATGTCATTTCTACAATAACTTGCAAAACCTTCCCATGCATGCTCTTGTCCCCATAAATCTTGGGGTTGGCTAACTGAAGAGTGAAGAGGAACTTCTGTTTGCCAGTGTCTCTGTAGCATATTCGATCATCAGGGGACAGCAAAATCTTTCACAAAACCATTACAACAACATCCAGCAATGCAAAAGAAGAAGAGAACAAATATGGAAACCTGAACTGAGGAAACCACTGCTCTGGGTTTTTAAAAAAATATTATGCAGTCAGATCTATTAAAAATATTTATTTGTGATCTAAGAGAATGAGGTTGGGAAAGATGGATAGAATAGGAAAGAAAGGTTCAGAACCAGCAATGTTGTAGTGTTTTGTTCTATAGTTTATGACATTATTTCTCACAGGTAACTAGAAGGTAAAAATGTTTATACAATCTGGAATTTAAAATTATTTCAAATATTTTTTTTTAACAGTATGAAAAGTATTACTTTGTAACTTCATTAGTCCTCTAGAAACACGTTTTGAGGCATATGAAGAAGAAGGACATGTCTCAGTCAAGAGGAATTCACCAAAATTAAAATGTGCCTGACCAACCTCATTGCCCTCTACAAAAAAATGGATTCGTGTATGCGCAAAAATGTATTTCTCACTTTTAAGTGCAGCATCACCAATAAAGTGAACACACTTAGAAATAATAGGTATCTTCAAATTGTTGGGCATGATTTGCCTTTAGATTTCAGCATCTGTGCAATATTGCAGCAAGCAACTCTGTTTTATGGCATCCAAAACTTTAATATATGTCCCCGTATGATGGTATTGCACAAAAGTACCTTTCATTCTGAAATACAAAATTCTGTTTATATTTTTTTCCTTTCATGAACACTAATATTAGGGAACTCTAATGGTTGGACTGGATGATCCTGAAGGTCTCTTGCAAAATCGATGATTCAATGATTCCATGAATGTGAGTGGCTCTACTCTCCACTTAATGCAGGCCTTCCTTTTCTCTGGGCTGTGCCAAACCTTAGGTGCTACCTCATCACTCTCCAAAATGTGATTTTAGATTGTATGAAACATGTTATTCAATCATTTATAGCCTTCAAGGATTGTCATTTCATCCTAGACAAGATATTAGTCATATATATGACCCTATTGTGTTAGTCACCCCTTGGCTTGGCTTGGGTTTTGATTTCCTGGGTGTGAAACAGAACACACAACACTGCTCCTTGAGAATTAAAAAGGTATTCAACCACACACCAGCTTACATGATATTATTTTAAATACAGATTATTTATAGGATAAAAAGCAGTAATTGAAGGAATAGAATGGAATCACCAAGAAATGCTGATTACTTTGCACTGTGAGGATGAAGGAAAGCATCCACCATTTAAAAACCTTTGTCTTCTGCAGAACAATATGGTGCAGGAGCCCTGACAGAAACACAAATGTTTAATTTACATAAATGTTAATTTACCCAGTGTAGATGGTATTCTTTTTTAGAGATATGCAAGATAACACAAATTAAGAAAAGCAATTTTTATTCTACATTTGTCAAAATTCCTCACTACTATTGTAGCACATGCTGACCTTGTAAAGACTGAAAACTGTGAAGAGTTGCTTTGCTGAAGTAACAAGAGCTACAATATTGTGAAAATTAACTGAATGGAAGGTGAAAAAACCAGTCTCAGGCCATCAGCATGAGAATACACACTTTCTGGTGATAAGGAAAATAAAATTTAAAGGAACAAATAACTCTAACTTCCTGTCACTATTAATGAAATTTCATTTACCTTTTCTATTTAGCAGCTATCAGTCTTCATATATCAAATTTAATTTTGCACAGTTATACATTATTTTTGAGTTGTATCAAGAAATTAACCTCATGGATTGTAAAGCCAGATGGGACCACTATGAGCATCTAATCTGACCTCATAAACCAGAGAACATTTTTCTTAATTAAGTTCAAGCTGAGTGTGTGTGTGTGTGCACACATGTACATATATATGCATATTTTTTAAATTGAGTGTCTTCAATTATAACAACTCAAGTCCTAATCTAAACCTAAATCTGCTTAAACCACTGGATTATGGATAAGAGTGTTAAGGCTCACACTTCCAAAAAAATAAAAATGGTTTCCTTTTCTTTTTTTTTTGGTTATTTGATTGTCAGAGTGGATTAGATGGTGTCACTTGCCTTTTAGCGTTCAGCAAATGTATTTCAGTGTGGGAAAATAATCAACGTTTTAAAATTAAAATTCATCGTTACCTTTTACTTACAGCACCTGAATAATTGTTAAAAACAACTAATTACCTGCATACCAGAAAGCACATTTAATTAGCTGCTCATAAACAGAATACATTTGGAAAGCCCTCCAGGGGGATAGGTGCAGAAATTCCATTAACCAAAGTTGTGCGTGAATTTGAGCACTTCGAAAATATACTCTGGAGACTGCTTTTATGCATATTAGTTTTTCTCTTCAAAGCACTTTCCCCTCTTCCATGCATGCATGAATGAGAAGTTCTGTCCATCGACATGGGTATGGGGTTTTATGAATGAAGGAACAGTGGGGCTTTTGCCTTTTGTAACTGGAGGAAACAAGACTGATGGTCTTGAGTCTTTTCCTTGACTGATGGTTGAGGGTCTTGTCTTTTATAGACTAAGGGAAAAATTATGGAAATTACATCAATAGAAAATGGGAAATTTATATGCAAGAAATGAGCTTCATTCAGAGAGGGACAGAGTTGGCAGCCACTGGGTGTCTGGCTTTGCCAGGCAGCTCTGTCATGGAGCGTGAGTCATTCAGAACCTTCCCTGCCTGTTTTGCTACAATATTAAGACAATAGCAGGATCGTGGAAAAACACACCAGCCCCCTCTTGCCCAGAAATGGCAGGGCCACTGGGAGACACTCACAGACACACAGACACACACACACAGACACACACANACAGACACACAGACACACAGACACACAGACACAGACAGACACACAGACAGACACAGACAAGATGCAGACAGACACACACAGAGACACACACACACAGATAGACACAGACAGACACAGACAAACACACAGCCAGACACAGACACACCCACACACAGAGACAGAGACAGATACACACACAGACACAGACAGACACAGAGACACACACAGAGACACACACAGAGACACACACAGACACACACACAGACACACACACAGACACACACAGACAACACAGACACACACAGAGACACACACAGACACACAGTCACACACCCCTACACCGTCTCTCACATGCATTCATTCCATCCAATTTTCTCTTCTCTCCAGCCCGAAACGAAACTGCAGCCAACCTATTGAAGCAAACAAATGCATGGTCTCTTTCTCTTTTAAACAGAACAAGTTTTCTGGGTTTCCTCTTGATGAAGTAATGTCAATCCTTGTCTAACTTATTTCTTTACTGCAGAAATTGTCACCTTCAAAATTAATGGTCCTTTTCAGAGAGGAGTGCCTATCGCCAAGCATTTATCTGATAGAGCTGGCAACATTTTCCAAGAACCATCCTCCATCAGGAAACACTTTTTCATTGAAATTGAAAGTCTTACATGAAAGTGTTGATTTTTATAGCATTTGACAGAAAAATTTTAATGCTTCAAATAGAACTAGAACATTGAGTTTTCTTACTTGATTTTGTTGTGATGCTACAGTCTTGTTCTATTTCTATTTGCACTTGTTTTAGAACTTAATTTCTAAATAATGCAATATTGTTTCCTATAATTCAATATTATATTCTAATGTTCTGAGATTGCCAGGCTGAACTGTTTTGACACTGCTGAAATAGTTTTAGTAACATTTACATAGATGTCTAGAAATATGTTTACTTCAAAGTTTCTTCTTAGTTCTTCCATTGCAGTGGTTTTATTCAGTGTTAAAATATTGATATTTCACTGAAGAAGGCATTTATTTTTTGATCAAATGTCTAATAATTATGTAAGTAGGTAAGTGCATGCAGACAGTTTTATACATAGTGTGGTTTTTGTCCTCTCTCTTGGTACAGAGAATACATACAACACATGGAAAACTTCTGAAATACATATAACATATGGAAAACTTTCACATGCTCAGATATTAATGACCTGAAGGCTACACACATTACTGGTTTTCTTGCTTAAAGAAGAATTTTGAAGTGAATCTTTCTGTACTGGTTGTAGCAAGTTTCTTAAAGCTATAGTACATATATTA
The DNA here is from genome assembly GCA_013400435.1 of Pycnonotus jocosus. Lineage (NCBI taxonomy): Eukaryota > Metazoa > Chordata > Aves > Passeriformes > Pycnonotidae > Pycnonotus > Pycnonotus jocosus. Next base: position 341,680 of record VWYP01019126.1, read on the forward strand.
GCATTTGTGTGTGCATCTCTGTACATGTATTCATACTCATCCAAATCCTTACAGTTAGGAGATTTCATTATACATTTATTTACTTTAGTAAATATTTCCCTCACAGTTTCACAAATCAAGTAATGACTTGTGAACTGTGATGACTAAGGAAAAAATTAGGCAAATCCCATGTAGAAAGTCTTGCCGTTCAACTCTCTAAATGATATTTCAGAAGCTGAAGCTAAATTTCTTCCAGTATTATTGATCTGCTGGAGCCAAAGCAGCTGCACCTACAGGATCACGCAGGTAGTGTGTCTCATGTGATTTCTGCATTAATACACAATTTTATGGTAGTCTTAGACACTGCTTATATTGCAATAACAGTGTCAAATAGCCTAATCATAACGTGATTGATTCCCTGGTCAGAAGAGGTGAAAAAGATGTCGAGTAGGCAAGATGACAAAGGGATGAGGCTTCACCATGTGCCTGGAAACACTAAATCCCTCAGCAGACTCCTGTTTTATCCCAGGTAGCAAATGATGATAGCATTTGAAGAAAGCCATGCATTAAAGGGGTGATTTTGCCAAGTTCCAGACACCCACTGATGGTGCTGTGGCCCAGTCTCCCAGCTGGTACCAGGTAAACAGGGACAGCTCTGTCATCTCATTTACTCTGCCTTTGAAACATCAAGCTCTACACATATGAAGCCAAACTTTCCCATCCTTCAGAGGGCAGATTTGTTTTTCTGCCTTTATTGTGCCAAAATTCATGTTCTTTATACTTAGAAATAAAAAATTGAAAAAAAATTAAAAAAAAAAAAAAGGAGGATGAGTCAGTCCAAATATATCTCTGGCCATAAATTTAAAAAGTCACCTTTTTTCATATTCTAGATAGAGCTGGTGAACACTCACAGTCTCCAAACTGAGTAGTAATTTGATTTGAAAAGCTTTACTGTTTCTTTTGCATAAAAGATAACATACTGTAGAACACAGAAAAATTTTTTCTTGACATTTTGGAGCATATATAGAAAGGAATAATGATTTTCTTTTATGTTTTTAACAATGCTTTGAAATTATGAAAAGAACTTCCACTATTTTGTATTTCTTACAGCATTAGTCAGGATGAATTAATTTATAGCAAACAAGGAGTTCCTTATGAATACCTTCATGGTATTTCCGTCATTTCCACAGTATTTCAGCACTAAGTGACTGTAAAGTATCAGAATTTTTAGCATCAGCTGAGACAGTGCATTTCACATCTGCATTAAGACACATGGATTAAAAGAAAAGGAAGAAGGTGTTTCATGGTTGTACAAAAGGCTATGGTAAAACAGCAAGGCTTTTCTTGCCTCAGGCTACAACAGCTACTAGTTTAACTCAATGGTCAGAGCACTCCCTGGAGAACAAAAAGCCTTAATTCTATTGCTGGCAATAACTTCCTCTTTGTTAGTGGCACATGTACAAAATTATTTTTAAAATAACACCACATGTATTAAACACTCACTCCAAGATGACTTATAAAAACAATGTTCCATATGTGCAAATGAGATTTTGGCAAGCACAAAATTATATGCAGAAATTACATTTGGGCATGGAAAAGACTCTTTTCACTAACCCAGATAGATATTTAATTTCTATGGGATAAATTGCATGCTACCTATTCACTAACATAATTTTCCTGCTGATGATTGACATTTAGATATCAAAGAGGAAAAAAGATAGCATAACATTAGATTGCACATCTCGGAGGAGTAAAAGGTATTCATTAGACTAGGTATGCCAGCAAATGGCATGCTAAAGTCTTAACAAAAATCATGTCAAAAGTCATGTCAATCTTTTTTTTTTGCTACTTCAAAAGCACATCTGTCTGTGGATGACAATCACTCATTCTGGCACCTGAAATATAACAAATAATATCCACACTCGAATAAAATGAAAGCTGGAATCAATGTGCGACACCCGGCATTGCTGACCGGTATTCAAGGACATGAAAATGCAAATAGAGAGGGCTCGCTATTCCCACGGGGAAGGTGTGCAGCTGAGGGGCAGCGTGGAAAGAAGGAAACCATGGCAAAGGAACTCAGGCCTTCACAGGCTGTTTAAATCTCCAGAAGGGGTGTGATGCACAAACAGCAGCAAAGCCCTGGAGCAGGGGGCAATTGGCACACCTTCCTCCACAGGGCATCCTTCAGCCTGGTCAGAAATTGTGTATCCTGGCTCCAGAGAGAACCCAGCCAGTGCCTGCAGCTGAAAAGGGGATGGTGTCTCTGATGAAACACAATATTTGTGTAAGGGTTAAATCAGAGGGGGAAAGGAGGAAAAATTTTTTAGATTTTTGCATGGATGAAAAAAAAATCAGACTTCTCCCAGTGGGAGAAAGCCAGGACCTGCATTGAGAAAATAAAGAGAGCTGCATTGCAGAGTAACTGGACAAAAATTACTTTCTCCCACCAGCATGAACTATTCAGAGGAGGAGATGCACCACATAGGAGAATGCATACCCTGCATTTGTGTCTAGTTTTGCTTCCCTTGAAAAGAATAATGCTAGCAATATAACAATAGCAAAATAAGGGAAAGAGGAAGATTTGCATTATCTCTGTTCATTAACCTAAACTATAATGCTTCTCTTAAATATTAAATACCTTTCTATGATTAGAAATACATTGTGAAAGCCTAAAGAAATAGATGGCGGATTTTTTTTAAGAATATTTCTCTATGAGACAATGAGAAAAGCAACACAGCTCCTTTAATCCTGTAATCTCTCTGGTAGCAATCAGCTTGGGGTACATTTCAGTTTGTTCACTTGTCATCTACATTAAGAGTCCTTCAATGAGCTTTTCTTTTAAAGTAAATACAGAATGACACATTTATAATTAGATCTCCCTGACCATTCCTTTCTAGGTTTGAAGGATATGAGATGTGGACATGTCATGCAGACCCTGCTCCTGATCAGTGTGCTAAGGAGCTTAGACTTTCACTGTTGATTAGTGAATTGTAAAACAACCAACAAAATACACCATGGGTGCTGTTGGTTCAGATATTGTAGCCTCAGTTATTCCCTGCATTCAGGAACAGTCAGGCACTCGAGAAATGTTTTGAACCACACTGAAAAATAAAAAGAGTTCAAACTATTCCTGAATTTCAAGTAAAGATTATTCAGTCATTTAAGAACATAATCCCCTGTGAACACAGCAGCAAGTAAACCCCCTGTTTCTGTTGAGCCTAAGAGCAATAAATATGTTTTAAGATTATTAAGACTACAGCATAGTATTATAGGTTAGTGTTTGTAATTCCTCTTGATATTTAAATAATTTCTTAAACTTCATGGCCATTCAAAATGTCCATAACATTATTTCTTACTAAGGGATAAAATGAGATTTTCTTGTTTGTTTCCTCTAGTTCAGATTTGGTTTTAATCACTCTTGTCTTTGGTATTGATGAGAAAATTTTTCGACAAATGTATTGTATAATTTTCTTTCTAGGAATAGCCTAATGAAGATGAATTTTCATTAGCTTTTCAAAATAAGAACTGTGTTCCAATATAGGGATCTATGTTTGCCTGCTTTCATTCTTAATATATATATGATAAAGAGGTGGGGGTTCTTACAGTCTTAGAAGAAGAACCAGAGATAATTACCCCACATATGTTCCTTGGTTGGATGGATTCACTGATTAGAGGAAAATACAAGCATCACTTCTCAGTACTTCAGCTGTGCAACACTAACTTTACTAAGGGAAGACAGCTTTGGGGATTTAGTGAGTCAGCAATGTTCTTGAGCTTTCTGATTTTTAACATGACTATTCAGCACTAATGTGGACCTCTTGGGGCCCCAACTCTTTCACTTCCATCATGATTATAATGTTAAAACAGACAACATTTGCCACTGTTCAGATCTCCCTCACTGTACCAGGAAAACAGAGAAAACTTCCCACCTTTTTCTTCACAAAATAAAGTTTTCCATCCATATTTTCTACAGTTAATAAAATCTCCCTTGCTTGTTTTATTTTTGTTCTGCTGTGTATACTTCATTGGTTTTTTTTACATTAAGTGAGTCACTTTACCAAATCCCCACCCAGTATCACCTAGCACTTAAATATCTATGTTCTGGTTTTGGCTCAAACTGACCATTTACTACCTCTTGTGCATCAAACCTCTTTTCAAACAATAATACTCTTGCAAATTGTAAGAACCCTTATCCTTCCATTCTCGGAAGTATGGCTGCTCCAACAGTACTGAATAAAACATGGCCAATGACTCAACTTCAGCCTTGAGGCACTACTTAATCTCCTTCACACTTGGCCATTACACTACCCTGTGACCATAACATGTAACTATTTAAAATTTGTAGGGCAGGTTTTGAGACATTTGGGAAAAGGACTGTGTGGTAGCTCACCAGAGCTTTAACTGAAATATCTTAGTTGGCACCAACTCTCTCTCACACTAACTAGACCCTGGAAAGAATGATTACACCATCATTATGTAGATTAGATGCCATCTAATGTTTGGGATTCTCAGAATGCTGCATTCAAGTCACTTGTTACAACACGTATTGTCAACTATTCTTAATCTAGCATTATGCTGCAAAATTAATTCTCAAGCAAGTAAATTTTACCACAATGAAATATTTTACTTCTAGTTCACAAGAAACAAGAGAAAATTGTTCATCTGTCTTGTGTAGTATTGATTTCTTTGGACATCACAACTAAACAGTTCCTCAAAAGAGAAGATTTTTTAAGATGTGGATCTAAATGTGGATTTGGGAGCTTGATTTCTGACATTTAGCTTTACAATAGGAAGACTAAAATTCTTGGAAGATTACAAAAGTAAAAATAGTAAGAACCATTGTCAGGAAAGTTGTAAGGGATATTAGATACATAGAGAAAAAATACAATCAGGTAAACAAGAAAGACAAGATCAAAAATTATAATTGTGNAACATACATAGAGAAAAAGACCAAGAAAGACAAGATCAAGAATTATAATTGTGTAATGGAAGAAAGGAAGTCTGTACAGATAGTTAAAGAGAAGAGTGAAATGGTCAAATCACAAGCTACAAAAATAAACCTGACAGATACACTTGGTAAACATTGGAGTTATGGAGTTAGGTCTGAGAGCAGATGCAAAGAGAAAAAGTTTGAGAGTTAGCAAAACTTCTGCATAGCCTGTAGATAAAACAAAGAACAAGGGAAAATAAAGGAAAATGACACCCAAGTCTGTGGGAAAGATGATGTTGTCACCAGCAGTATGCCTGAGCTACCTACACAAATCAACTCCCTGGAAGTTACAGGCCATCATCCAAGAGACAAGGTTCAATACATTTTAATTTTGTTGTTCAGTTTTTAACTCAACTATGGGGTACAATCTGCACAAATGAAATACAATAACTTACCCAGAAGATTTCCAGCAAATACTGAGGAGTCATTCCATGGGAAAAGTATATTTAATAGTTTAAGTGAAATCTAAGACTGAACCACTTGATAGCAGGACACTGTCTGATTATACTCTGTGTTAGCAAATCTGATAGTTCTTTCCAAACCAAAGCAGTAATTGACGTTAAAATACAAGAATCAGAAAACAGAAAATGAAAGAGTCCAATGACAGTATATGGCGTGTAAAAAAAGGCAGCTATTTTCTCTTCAGTGTCTTATTACTGGTAAAAACAGTAATAAATTTCAAAGAACACTGATTTTCTGAATTAATGGAATTACAGATGAGAAAACATTGGACTTAATTTTACCTTCATAGCATTTAATATGAGATCAGAACATCTCATACTGTTATAGCTCCATTGATTTCAATTAATTTAACTTTCTGGCTAACTATAAATCAGAGACCAGAATCAGGACCAATTATCCTCAATGAGCATAAGTATTGCAAGGAGCCAGCAAAACTCTCAGGACTACTTGTAAGGACAGAGCTTTCAATCTAGGGAATATTTCATGTGTCTCAGTGGGAGTCACCAAGCAGTCAGTGTAATCTTTGCACGGATTTTTATAAGACCATGTACTAGGAAAAAAAACACCTTAATGGAGCTAATTTAGAAATGTTCTCTCTGATCAATTTATTGATTTAATTATAATTTGATTCCTAGCCTGGTGATCATCTTTATGTAGCTCTGTAAGTGTATTGTGAATTTGAAATGGACACAAATACATAATGAAATCCATTAACTAATAAAAGAATGATCAGTCAATTCATGAGAAATGGTGCAGATTTTTAAGATGAATGGCTAGTTTTACACAAATATTGCATAATTTGTTGCTACAGCATTGTCTTGTTTAATTATGAGACAATGGTGGTGTTGTAAAGGACATGAATTTGATATTTATCACTATTTTTGGAGGAAAATACAGTAGCAGGGGATTCCTGTCAAAGCCAAAAGGAGACCAGAATTTGTTCTTTTGTACTGAACTCTAAGCCCTCACCAAAATACACTCTTTCTAAATATATATATATTCTCTCTTCACTGGACCTTTCATCATAAAGAGTCTTGTTTTGAAACAATGATTCTATATTTTGACCCATTCATGATTGTCTAGACGCCTGTGAATCTGGTTCAAAATCTTAAAAGCCTGGTCTTCTACACAAAACAGTATCTTTGTAAGATGAGCCACAGAAATCCTGTTCTTAGAATGAATAAAGTTACTCAACCAATATTTAAAGGATGAAAACTAATGGATTCCCCACGGATGTATTCTTATCTCTTACATCACTGTAATTCAAATCCCTCACAGTCTCTGGAATGAATCCAATTTAAATTAGATAATATGGCTGTCCTGATTTAAATGAGATGATATTGCTGTCCTGCTGTCCTGATCAGTGTTCCTGATTTTTTTTTTGCATGGTGTAAAACCAAAAGATGTTCTGAGAACACCACAGTTACTGCAGATCTGATACTAGCTCTTTCCTCTCTTGGGAACACTGAACAAAATTTACAGTTTTCTGTGACACATCAAAAGCGGGTATACTTCTCTCTTTTTTTTTTTTTTTTTTAATG